>JBBPCY010000109.1:33393035-33407756 GCA_037974405.1 Brachyalestes nurse | reverse complement strand
GGCCCACCGGGCCCGTTACGCCAGATGTCCAGTCCAGCCCTGGTACACAGGATGAAGAGCGGGAAGCCAGGAACATAGCGTCCGAGGAGCAGCGTGTGGGGACGGTACTTTGCTCAAGGGACCCTCACAGGTGCTTAGCAGTATTAGGAATCGAACCCGACTTCCGGAGCGAACCTCGAGGCTACCAGCTTTATCTCCTTTCCTAACGTTTTTATGCAGATTTGTAGTGGATGTATTTAGACTTTACATTTTACATTTTTCTTGTTTCTGTGCCTGTGTCTGGACTACAGACTCTCGGCTACTCTTCCAACAAAATCTAACGTTACCTCTATTGACTCTTAACTGTACCAACTCTGTTAGCTGTAGATGGCTGTAGTCCGTCTAAATTCGTAAGTTAAGTTCATACACAAAGGCATTATTTTTCCTTTATCCCCATAGAGACCCTCCCTCTCACTTTTAAGTCCTCCCGAGGTTTCTTCTTCCAACTCAGGGAGTTTTCCCTCGCCTCTGTCGCCTTTGGCTCTCTCACTAGGGGCTCTGACCTGAATTCTGTTGCTTTGTGACAAGATTGGTTGTAAAAAGCGGTATATAAATAAAATTGAACTGAACTGAATTGTGTGTCTGTGCAGTCATAAAATGAACAATTTCCTCTGGGATCAACAGTTTTTTTTACTTCCGATTCTGATGATGATTCAGATTAAGTTTCCTAATAATTCTTATAGTGCTTACCAACCACAGTAAATTATAAAGCATATGAATACATGTGTTAATAAATAAAATACAAAAATCATTGGTCAGAAATATTCTAGTTTCTATGCACAGCTGATGATAGACTATCTACTGCAGGTGGGCTGCAGAACCACTGGAGAGATCCTGCCTGTATGTTTTCTAATAAAAACCCTTCTCCTAACAGTGGGTGGCAGTAATGGGCCGTCTTGTTGATGGTCAATGGGAAGAGAAAGTTGTGTTTACAGTTATTGCTCAAAAAAAAGCATCTTTAGAAAGATAGGAATAAACCATTTTTATTAGTTAGTAATAGCTTGGTTTTCCCTCTTGTGTCTCACAGACCTATTTTGTCATGTTCTGACAAATTCGAGATAACAGTCTTGCCTCTCTGAACCCTGCTTGTGTTCCGATAACCAATAACTAGTGTATTAATTCTTGTGCTTGGGTTCAGTTAACTAGTGCATATAGGCCTACACTATACGGACTTGAGATGCACTATAAGCTTTGGGATGCTTTATCATTACACCAACATGGACTTTAATGACATTGCATTTAAATACATAGACTTTAATTTGGAGTAAGTCCCCCCTTTGCAGCTCTAAAAGCTTCTACTCTTCTTGGAAGGCTTTCCACAAGATTTCAGAGTGTTTCTGTGGGAAATTGTGCCCATTCTTTCTGTAGAGTATTTCTGAGATCAGGCGCTGATGTTGGACGAGAAGGCCTGGCTCACAATCGTTGTCCCAGTTCATCCCAAGGGTGTTGGACCGAGTTGAGGTCAGGGCTCTGTGTGGGCCAGTCAAGTTATTCCATACTATGAAAAAAAACATGACTTTTTGGACTTTGCTTTGAGCACTGAGGCACATTCATGCTGGAGTAGAAAAGGTTCTTCCCCGAACTGTGTCCACAATGTTGGAAGCATGGCGATGTAGAACATTTCTTGGTATGCTAAAGCATTAAGAACGCTTAGAGAGTTATCTGGCTTGTGTTCTAGAACGGTTAGATTTCCAATACCCTGACTTGTTCTAGAATGCTTAGATTTCCAAACATTTGAATTATGTTCTGGAACGTTTAGATTGTCAGTCACCTGGCTTGTGTTCTAGAACGTTTATATTGACTGTTGTTTGACTTGCATTCTAGAACGCTTGGATTTCCAGTCATCTGACTTGTGTTCTAGAACATTTAGATTGATTGTTATACGACCTGTGTTCCAAAACACTTAGATTTCCTGTCATCTAACTTGTGTTCTAGAACGTTAAGACTGACAGTTATCTGAGCTGTGTTCTAGAACCTTTTTATTGACTGTTGTTTGACTTGTGTTCTAGATAGCTTCGATTTCCAGTCATCTGACTTGTGCTGTAAAATGCTAAAATGCTTTGACAGTTTTCTGACTTGTGGTCCAGAACATTTTTGCCTTCATTTTTTTTACAGGCTTTCAGGGTTTTATGTATGTGAACTTTAATGTTTTAAAAAGTGTGCCAAAAATCTCAAGCCAAACACAGTTTTTCTATTTCTTTTCAAACAAACTGTCACTGTTATCACATGTCATTTGTTCACACAGTTTACCCTGCTTGTCCTATCATGGTCATTAAATTATATAATTTTTACATGTATACAATTTTAAGTATGTAATTATGTACACAGGACAGAGCGAGGCAGTACCCCTCCAAAGATTACGCTCAGAGCAATGAGGCAGGTCAAACTGCAGAACAGAACAAAGGAGTTTGGAATACACTACCATGTGTTATGTCGATACGGCAGAAAGTTCACTCACAAAGAGACTGAAGGAAGACAGAGAGAGCCAATGATAACAGTGGGTTACATAAAAAACAAGCTAATCCTGCCACCTGAGTTTGAAGACCATCTGGCAGAACACAACGTTTTAGATATATATTATGATTGGTCAATACTGGCCCAGTGTCCACCGCTGAAAGTAACACTGAAGCTCCAGTTGGTAACAAATTGCTTCTGTACCAACCGCCAGACTAATGCCAGCTTTTGCATCTCCAGAACATCTGAAGGCTTTACCAAAACCTGGTGCAAGAAAAACGATTAAACCTATAATGCCAGAATCAGCCATGTTGACTGACTCATGATGGAACAGTTGGAACAAGTGTGTTTGGCAAGTGATTCCAAAACAACAGAGAAAAAGTTCCCCCTGGAACAACAGAGAAACGGGGCTGTGGAAAAGAGAAAGGTTATGCTTGACAAGTTATCTGAAGAAGCTAAATGCTTTTGTCTGGTATGCCTTGGGCCATTCTCCAACAGCCATGAGTTAGGTGCTGCAGATGCCAAAATTTGTCTCAATAAGCTTGTACATCGAAGTATTGTGTTATTCTTTACCATAACTGTGGTTTATTTGAGTCTGACACAGAATAACTCTTAGAAGTTATCAGTTGTATTCCAAAACAATAGGAAAAACTCTAAAAGCTTCTAACGGTTAAGTAGTTTCAGTTAACATTTTTTTAGCTGCTGTTCCTCCTCACATCCTGAGATGACCAAACAATAAAATGATTTAATATTACGGCCCCTGTAATTACTGAAATTGCATACAATTATTAGAGATGCGCTGATCCGATATTCTGTATCGGTATCGGTCCGATCCTGACCTAAATTACTGGATCGGAAATCGGAAAGGAATAAAAAACGTAATCCGATCTGTTAAAAAGTGGTGAAAATTACAGCACGCATAATGTGATTTGCATCGTGCATAACACGAGAAGCCAATATGTCAGCAGTTTGGAGTTACTTCAGACTCAAGGAAGAAAAAGTCAAGACTGCCGAATGTATTGGGACACCTTGCCCGAATAGGATTTATATCCAGAAAAGCCTAATAAAAGCACTAGCATCTAAACAGAAGAACACAAGATCACAGTAGGCTAAAGAGGAGCAGTCATGGGGTGTGGATGATTGAATGAAAGTGATCTTCAGGGATAAATCATGAATTTGCACTGGCCAGAGTTCTAATGACTGCCTGAGAAAACAAGCAAATCTCCTCCCTCCTTTATGATCTCAGGCTGCATGTCAGGGAAAGGAGCAGCAGAGATGGTGATGAGTACCTCAATCATGGGCGCCGAAACCATTACAGCAGTGTGGGACGTCCCCTCACTTTTCAAAATCATTCGTTTCGAAAATAGATTTGGTGATAATGCCTCTTACCACAGAGTAACGAGTGTTAAAGTTTGTCTTGAGGAAAAAAACACATCAACTCACTGACACGGCCAACAAACAGTCCACACCTCAAGCCGAATGGAAATTTTAAAATATGGTCCATGACAGAAAAGTTAGAACTTGCTTGATGGAGAATATTGATTTTTACTAGCAAAATGAATGGTTCAAAGAATTCAGGGTAGAGGAGGAGCAACAAAGTACTAATTGATTTTTTTATTGATGATTCTTTCAGTGAGTCCATCATTTTTTTCCCCTCTGCTTAACATGGAAAAACATGCAGCTGATTAAAATACTGTTATTCAGTTTGTTTCACGAAGACAGCTAAAAACAGTTTGGTGATTGTATCAGTTTCACCTCTGGTGACGATATGTTTACTCCTCTAGAAGTTTTGTCATTAAAAAAAGATTTGCACTATGTATTTTGTTGTTATTGTCTTAATTCATGAATTTCTATGTTGTACTAAAAAGTGTTATAGTTATAGTTTCCCCAGCAAACAAAGGAAAGATATAACAAATGTTCAAAATGTAAAAATAATTTTCAGATTTGTTGACATGCACAACAAAATTGTGTGGTCGTGTACATGGTCAGACTAAAATGAACAGACCATGACATTTGAATTAAAACACACACACACACACACACTCACAGAGACCATATGTTTTAATAAAGAATTTTAACACAGACCATGATGTTTCAATGCAAAAAATAACAGATCAAATGTTGAGAACAAGATGTTTTTCATAATGTATTAAAATAATCTATTTAGCGCTATGTAGCATATTTTAAATGTAGCAAATTTCAGCTGCTATTTAAATGCTTTTATTTATTGCATTAACACTAAGCCACTTTGCTAATAAGTCATTTTGCTCTACTGATCTGCTGATACAGCACACTAAATCTTACACACAGCGGTGTCAGTTTGTTATTTTGTTACAATAATGTTCTTGTAATTGTGTTGCACTATTGTTTATTGTCTTGTTTTCTTGTTGCACTGACCATGCTGATGACAGAAGAATTTCCCTCGGGATTAATAAAGTTCTTTCTTATCTTATCTTACTTTCACATATTGTACAACTACTTACTAAAGAAGCGGGTGGTGGCATAGTTAAAGAAATTAAGATTTTCCGAGGGGTTTTCAACCGAGGACAAGTAACATATTGGGAATAAGACAACAGACCGTACAGTCATTACCCAAGACTAGCGACATACGTTCATAAGCCCGTACACTGTGACTTTGTGCAAAAAGTACAGAGAATTAAAAGAGCTTTTAAGATGTTATTCCCCAACGCAAAATATCACCCATTAATGGCAGGGTAATGAATACCAACACTGTGGAGCTGCACACGCGCAGAAAGGATCTGTTGCATGCTTGGGCGCCGGAACCATTATACTAAGGGGGGGGGCGTTTCCACACTTTCAAAAATCAACCGTTTCGAACTCCCCACTTATCCACTCAGTTGGTATGAGGGACACACGCGAAACGACGAGTGCACTGTATCGACACGACACCCCGGTGCCCACGAGGGCAGCGTGGTGTTGACAAGGAAGCGGATGACGGAGTGGATCAGCTGGATCAGTGTCATCAGCTACTCCCCGCCCTTCGGCTCCTCCTCCTCCTCCAGGACAGGAGTGGAGCACTAGCAGAAGTTCCCGGGCGGCCTCTTCTGTAGGAGAGCCGTGCCGAAGTTGGAGACGAGCTCATGGAGGACGGAGAGGTTGCTCCACTCTTTTCGTTCGGAGTGATCGCGGATATCCAGTACGCAGACCTGGACGACGGGACCAACTTCCTGCGCACCAGGACACGCTACTATCGGAACAGCCTGGAGATCCTCAGCAGCGCGTGCAGCTGGTGGGAGGAGGAAGAGGAGGAAGAGCCCGCGCGGAGGCCCAGCTTCATCCTTCAGCTCGGAGACATCATCGACGGCTTCAACAGCCAGCACGGCGCGTCCGAGAGAGCCCTCCAGAAAGTGATGGACGAGTTCAGCCGCTGCTCGACCCCCGTGCATCACGTGTGGGGCAACCATGAGTTTTACAACTTCACCAGGGCCGCGCTCCTGAAGTCCGTCATCAACAGCCGGCACAGGGGAGAAGGAGGCGAGGGCAGCATGGAACAGGTGCATGCCTACCACTTCAGCCCTGCTCCCAAGTTCCGCTTCGTCGTGCTCGATGCCTACGATCTGAGCATCATAGGGAGGGAGCAGTCCAGTACCCAGTACAAGAAGTCCCTGAAGATCCTCAGAGAGCACAACCCCAACGAGGACCTCAATCAGCCTCCAGGTAGTGTCTTCGAGCACATGAGGAAAGGGGCGGGGCTCAGTGGCTGTCAGCCAGTTTGTTAATGAATGCGTGTGCTGGTGTTGCAGGCATTGAGCCCATGGGAGAGAGGTTCGTGAAGTTTGGTGGAGGGTTCAGCCAAGACCAACTCGACTGGCTAGACAGGGTTTTGTTCAGTGCAGATGAGAAGGAAGAGAAAGTCACCGTCGTGAGTAAGTCATGTACACCCAAACAGGAATTCCCCTAATTTTCACATGTTTATGGCATAATTCAATGGTTGTCCGGAAGGTGCCCCCCACTGTCATCCCAGAAAGTTTAGATTTACATAGTGTTCACACTAGTTGTCTATTTATTGTTTGTCCATTGGCTACTGTCTTTCGTAACTTGAATGTTGTTGCTATATGTTGCACTGTGGTCCGTGGAGAACTTGTACACAGCTGCTGATGACCTTGAACCTTGTTGTGATGTCAGAAGCTCAGTAAACTGGATAGAGTTGATGTAAGATTGTGTAAAAATGTATAAAATGTGAGGGTGAATCAGGAAACAGATAAGATACTTATTTTTTGATTGAGTTAGATTTGTCTGTGGGTCCTATCTGTGTGGAGTTTGTATGATCTCCCTGGGACCCATTTGTATTCTCGAACTGAATTGCAACCGTAGTTATGGATAATTGGCAAAAAAAGCCATATCTAACAAAAACACTGTCAAAATTCAATTGCAACCGTAGTTATGGATAATTGGCAAAAAAAAACATATCTAACAAAAACACTGCCTATTTCAGTTAGTGTGCTGCCCGAAAGTAAGCTCTTTTTGTAATTAAACATGCAGTGTTGTTTAAATATTGGCATTCATGATATGCTCGGGAAAGAGTATTGACACATATCACAATAATGATAAATATTGTCTTAATACCTAGCTCTTAGCTATGTACGCAAATCACAAGCTGGCCTATTGCTTTTATTTAAATGTTTCTCTCTTTCTCTCTCTCTCTCTCTCTTTCTCTCTCTCTTTTTTTTTATACAGGTCATCTTCCGGTTCATCCCTTCTCTACTTCCTTTGTTTGCCTTGCATGGAACTTTGAGAAGATGCTGGCTCTTCTGAACTCTCATAAAAGTGTGGTGTGTTTCATGGCTGGACATGATCATGACGGGGGCTACCACAAAGATGCAAGCGGTGTTCATCACCTCACACTGGAGGGAGTTATCGAAACCCCTCCATGTGGCCATGCTTTTGGGACAGTGCATGTTTATGAAGACAAAATGGTCCTCAGAGGCAAGGGAAGGATACAAGACCGCGTGCTGATGTATAGATAGGGCTCATGTTGGTCATGTTTCCCATGTGCTTTTATGCATTCATGACCTAAAGGGAGTATGAAAAAATCTAGGCCTACTAAAGATATTTATTCATATGTTGTCAGAAATGTGAAGATGAACTCTTTGACTATTTAAATGACACCTACAATATATCTATTTTAAAGCAAAAATACTGATATTGTATAATGAATATATTTATCAGATACTATATTTTACAAAGTTGTATTTTTTTTTATGAGTAGTCAGGGAATAAACCTGAGCATGTGCAGCTGCTGAATACGAACAACCTCATCTGAATGGAGTAAAAAATGATTGTTCTGTGGAAGAACAATGTTTTGGCAAAAAGCTGTTCAGTTGTTTGATGGTGTGTCTTTTAAGTACTTTTGCTGAACATGCTAGTAAAGCAGGACATCTCTTCAAACAAATGTGGTTTATTTTGTTAACCTGATTTCTTACCTATTTGTAGTCATGCCTATAACTAGGCCTCCCCCAGTCACACGATTCAGCCAGCACTAGGAGAGTGAAGACTAACTTGTGCTTTCTCTGAGTCATGTGAAGGCTCATCACATCATGGATTTAAAACCGAGCCTAACACAACGTTGTTGGACTGTTCCAGGTGTTTTAAAGAAAACGCTAACACTGGCATTTTTGTTGCATCCGCTAATAGACACCCAGGCTGACTGATTTTTGGGGATCTGTCCTACTCACCCTGAGGCCAATTATGTTCTGTTGTACGTCTAATCACAGATGGCTGAGGCATCATTGGGTGCGACAGTATCTTGATGCTAGAGCCAATGACCTGACAGTTGTGCCACTCAGGGGCCCATTATCACCAATTTAGCCCTCTGGACTATTTTGATTACTATTTTTCTCTTTCATAAATATGGTTTATTTCATCCCACAGTCAGAACACTGATGTGTATATCCATAAAAGGCACCTGAACAAACAAACGAAAAATAACTGGTGAGAAAATACAGATATTTAGGCTTTTTTATTATAAAATTGTTACAGCTATGGTGTTTCTGGTCAGGACTTATTGAATTAGTGAAATATAAATATATAAATATTTTCAGATTTAAATATTCTCACACACACACACTATCCTAAAAAATTTGGTGAATGCCTCCCCCTTCTAAAAATGAAGCTCGGCCTGGAAGAGTTGATCTGTGTAAGACATTGTCGTAGTGCTAGATCATCTCAGCAGGTTTCCTGCATACTATTGAGTCTCTCTGCATTTTCTGTGACTCACGCTCTAGCTTTACAGCAGTAGCAACTCTGCCCCATCCCCAACAACGAAACAAGAGGAAAGACAACTTCTTCTCTAAACCACACAGGATGTGAAAAATAAAATCCCACAATATGTGCCACATCATGTGCTAAATACACTTCAAAAGAATTATCCATTGTATAAACACAGACTGTTCTGTTTATTTCGAGCAAAGGTTAAACACTGAGCGGCCATTTCATTAAAACACCTGCTTGATAATGTGTAGGTCCCCTCTTGCTGCCAAAACAGCTCTGACCCGTTAAGGTCTGCAAGACCTATGTAAGTCTTGTAAGTTGTGAGGTGGGGCTCCATGGATCGGGCTCATCTGCAACAATGTTTAGACCCAAGGTTTCCCAGCAGATCGTTGCCCAGTGCATCACACCGCTTCTAATGGCTTGTCTTCTTCTTAAAGTCTGTTATGAAGCTACAACATTTACAGACATCAAACATGTATTTAAACATTTTTAAA
The DNA here is from genome assembly GCA_037974405.1 of Brachyalestes nurse. Classification (NCBI taxonomy): domain Eukaryota; kingdom Metazoa; phylum Chordata; class Actinopteri; order Characiformes; family Alestidae; genus Brachyalestes; species Brachyalestes nurse. Next base: position 33,398,538 of record JBBPCY010000109.1, on the reverse strand, counting down.
TGGGCTCTTTAAAAATGGTACACAATAGTGATACCAGCTATGTTTGGTTTGGTGGTTTGGAGACAATTGTACAGAAGAAAAGACAGGAAGCAGAGCTGGGGGTGGCAGAGTTGAAAATGGTAAGATTTGCATTGGGAATGACAAAGATTTATGGGATCAGGAATTAGCATATTTAGAGGCACAGGTCGAGTTGGAGCTTTTGGAGGAAAAGTCAGAGGCGAGATTGCCTTGGTTTGCTGAGGAGAGACTCTGAGTATGTTGGGCGAAGGATGCTGGGAATGGAGCTGCCACTGAAGATGAGAAAAGAAAAGCCTAAGATTAAGAGGTTTGTCACAATTATTTTATCCATATAGTGTACGCGCAGATCAGTTGTATTCAGAAATACTAATGTGAGCTTTTATGCATTCACGTAAAGTTGCCTATTATAGTCGCATGTGAACACACACAGTGAACAGTGTTAAAGTCATCTCTGCGTTTAACCCACTCACCAAGTGAAGCTGTGGTAAGCCACAGACGCAGCGCCCGTGGGACCTCACTAGCAGTCTCAGGATTCGGACCCACAGCAATCTGATCGCAGGGACCAGTTGTTAGTACGTATTACAAATGTATAGAGTATTAATATTCGTTTTTAATAATGCTACGCAATACACTTATTAACTTATTATTGTATGGACTGCAGTGGCTCTTATTTTGAAAGTGTGCGTTACGTGTTGGAGATCCTGTGCCCTCACTCTCTGCCCCACACTCCCCCCAGCAGCAGCCAGCCAGTCCGGACCTGTGAGTGAGCAGATCAGATGGAGCAGTTTTAACGCTCCTACGGCTCGTTGTCACTGACCTGGCGATGCGTTGATTCTGTGGCTGCGGCGGCCGTGGACTCTCCCGTATTCCCGTAGCGCAGGGCGGGCGCTGCCTGGTTTTCTCGCCGCGCTGAAGCTCCTCTCCTCCAGCAACCGCGCCGCCCAGACTCCCGGACCGAGCCTCCGCCATGGCTTCCCCCACTCCCAGCAGCACTTCACCAACGTCCTGCAGCGGCATAAATGTGGCCGGATCGCTGCTCTCACATCACCAGATGCAGAGCCAACACATAGCGACCATGAGTGGCATGCAGGGTGAGGAGCTGGACCCGGTGCTTGTTTTCTGCCATGTTTATGTCTCATCCAGTGTGGCTAGCATAACTAGCACTAGCACGGCTAACGCTTTTTAGGCCTTAGCTACATTTCTGCTATCTCCGTTTTTCTCGAATGCATTTGTTTGTTATTTTTAAGTCAAATGGATAAGACAAATCCACCATAAGAGGTCTGAACACCTCCTGTACCTTCTGTTTGTTCTACATTAGCTGTTTGCTAATGTTAGGCCTGGTGTGAGTGTGTTGTTTATGGCTGTAACTAACGTTAGCTGCAAAAGCACCAACTTCCACACACAGCACCCTTTGAGACTGGGCCTAAAGAGTAGATTCGTGAGTTTAATCCACAAAGAATGGTATTTTTTGCATTGAAAACACGGTTTATACCGTTTTAATATGCTTTAATTTAAGCGTCTTGTTTATGATGGGTGTAACGTTAGCACCGATTCAGAAAAGGCATTCGTTTGACCAGACTGTCATCTAAAATAACACTAATTGCAAAATCACACAGTGCATGCTACCGTATTAACAGGTCAATTTTAAAACATGCTCCAGTCAAGGGGTATATACACTACAGGGATACAAGTATTGGGACATATGACCAATACCCAATCAGGGACTTTAATGATATTGCATTTAGATACGACTTTAATATGCAGCTGTTCCCACATTTGAAGCTATAACAGATTATAAAGTGTTTCTCTGGGAGTTTGTATCAATTCATACTGCATAGCATTTATGAGGTCAGGCACTGATGTTGGATGAGAAGGCCTGGCTCACAGTGTCCGTTCCAGTTCATCCCATAGGTGTTGGATGGGGTTGAGGTCATGGCTCTGTGTGGCCAAGTCAAGTTCTTCCACACAGAACTCATCCAACCATGTCTTTATGGACCTTGCTTTGTGCACTGGGGTACAGTCATACCGGAATAGAAAGGGACCTTCATCGAAAACTGGGTCCACAAAGTTGGAAGCATGGTGTTGTCCAGAGTGTCTTGGTATGCTGAAGCCTTAAGATTAAGCTCTTCACTTGAAGTAAGGGGCCTAGCTCAAAGTCTGAAAAATAGGTTTGCCCCAATAATTTGTCCAGCTTTTATCCACTTTTGTCCATTCCCGCAGTGCTTATTCACAGTCAGCCTGCATCTTTAGGTTAATGTGAAATACTTTCATGTATAATGACCCAGTATAATGATCCATGTATAATGACCCAGTTGCCCTCCCTTTTCTTTTCTTGTTGAGCCAAATGCTGTATTAATGCCTGGAACTACAGCACTTTAAATTCAGATGCTGGAGGAGGATCATGCTCAGGGCTGGAAGATTCCAGTGCTGGAAGGTCGTAATACTTTAGAGTGCGCACTTGAGGATTTTTGATGATTCAGCTCATTGATGCATTTCATGCTGTGGAGTTGTTGGCTGTGCTGGTGCAGGTTGAGGACTAAGGTTTCATTCTGAGGTATTTCAGTTATGGTATGGTTTCCATACGCAAGAGCACACGCAAGCAGAGACTGCAAACATACCAGTCATTGTGGCTTACTTGTTTGCTTGAGGGTTAATATAATTGATAGGAGATGTATTGGAGCTCAGCATAACTTCCATGCAAAACAGAAACAACTATTCCTGCCAGCAGAATGGAATGTTATAAGCTGTGTTTGTCTAGTAATATAATTTAAATATTTAAATGTTCTCAGTTCAGCACAATATCACACATCCATAACCATCCAGGACACCCTAAAAGCGAACAAATGCAATGTTCTTTTTTTCAATGAGTAAAACTTTTAAATAATTGGTTTAACAGGATAATATAAATTAGTGCACATCACTTATGCTGTATAACTGTGTAAAATATGTAAAATCCACAGAACCCAACTCATGCTGGAGGTGTCAGAATGAAACAGGTATTCTTACCCTTTTCTTTTGTTGTTGTTTGGCTTCAGCTCTTCTGATTTTGAATGTCATTTTGAATGTCATTCTGGGGTCAAAGTGCAGACTGTCAGGTTTCATGGACATGTCTTTTCACCCACTTCAGATGAACTGTATAGAAATTTTAGCATGCTTTGCTCCCTTTTAGCATTTATATCAGTAGCTGTTTTGAAGGTGCATTATCATAAAGGGCCCTTTTTTCTTTACTGACCACTTATAAGCTTTACTAGCAAAATCAGCAGTAATTTATCATTGCATTATTATTTTCTAGTGTCTCTCTATCCCTTAGAATTTTGTAGACTGTTTTTGTTACTGCACTTCCATGCAAATGACCTTTTTTTTTGCGACCGGCTGTGAAGCCCTGTAATGTATCTCCTTACATTTACATTACATTACTGTATGGGCCGAGGAGTGAAGTTTGAAACTCGTTTGCACATATCATCAAACTCTTAAAGTAGTTTTTTTCTATGATATGGGTCCTTTAAACATTTTGCCCCTACTGTATATAATGTTAGGTTTTCCAGCTTTGGTGCCTTAAAATAGAGAGAATGTGTACAAAATATGCTTGAATTTCTGAACAGCTCATCTGGTGAAAATGCATCACATCTGCATTATAGGTCTGTGCATGTAATGCCACATTGGTCATGTATATTTTCACCATAGTACACCATGTCTGATACATTTAACCTTACAGTTCAGTTCTATTCTGGTCTCATACTTAAACTCCTTTTGTTTTTACTACTGCAGGGTTTCAGATAAACCTGTCTGGTGTTCCCCAAAGTAAGTGTTTTTCTCTCTGACAGCGTTACTGTTTAGATTATTACCTTACTGCAGATTTTTAAAGGGAAATGGGAGGCCACATACACACAGGAACCAAAGTGACTTCACACTCCGCATGGTGTTTTTCATTCTTTTAATTTAGACTATAAGTTTGCTTCTTTTTTCTTCACAAAAAATGTGACTGCAGTAGCTGAAATGTGTTTAAAGTATTTGTTTATTGGTGACTTTTAACTATAGAAGCAAACTTCACACACCATGTCTTGCTTGATCAGTTTCTTTTTGAATTGTATAGGTTAGATTTGGGTGACTTACTTTTATTTATTTTTAAATTATGTGTTGGAATAATATTCAAATAGTTCTCATCGATTTTCGAATAGTGTTTTTGCCAAAAAGTCACATCCCTAGCTATGGCACCACACTTTTCCACACAATTCCAGAGAAAACGTCCTTTATTGAAACAGTGCTATTTTATCTATTGATGGTATCTCGTATAGAACATTGCCATTGAATAAACAAAGTGTTGTTGATCTCATTCCTATTTCTGATATGGTATATCACCTCTATCTATCTCAGGTAAACGCAAAGCACTGAAGCTAAACTTTGCTAATCCTCCAGTTAAACCAAATGCGAGACTCCCTATTGTTTCAAGCACTCCTTCCTTCCAGAACCCACATATGTAAGTGAGCAAACATGAACATTTGTATTTAACATAGATTGACCTCACGTTAAGGTTATGTGCACACTTGCATTTTACTAAGTCAGTCAGTGCTGTGTTTCAGAGAGAGACTGCGCACCCACAGTATTGAGTCATCTGGGAAACTGAAGATTTCTCCCGAGCAGCACTGGGATTTCACAGCTGAAGACCTGAAGGACCTTGGAGAGATTGGCAGAGGAGCCTATGGCTCTGTCAACAAAATGGTTCATAAGCCTAGTGGTCAGATTATGGCTGTCAAGGTGATGTGCAATACACTTTTTGTTTAAATGTTTTGTTTATAAGCTATATAGTGTCTGTATGCATGACAGAGTTACATTTGTGTTGCAGAGGATTCGGTCCACTGTTGATGAGAAAGAGCAGAAGCAGTTGCTCATGGACTTAGATGTAGTTATGAGGAGTAGCGACTGTCCCTATATCGTCCAGTTTTACGGGGCCCTGTTCCGAGAGGTGAGCTTTTCTTTCTCTTCACAATCAAGTCCCTTACACCTCTGGCTGTAGTTTATATATAAGTCTCTGCTTGACGTTCTATCATCCGGGGTAGTTTATACGTATGACTTCTAAGAGAAACCTGAATAAATGAATAAAGTAACAACACTATCCTGTGTTCATAAAAATTCTAAACAGTCTCTAATTACCTCGTTCTTAACAAAGATGCTTCATTATGGTGCTTCATTATGTTTTTTCTTATCTATAAAAACACTATTCTCTCCCACACAAACACACACCTGTATCTATACAGTACGGTGCAAAATTTTTGAGCACCTCTGCAAATTGTTTAAAGCCATTTTTCTAAGCGTGAGATAATGTGTCTTTCTGCTAGCAAAGTTAACAATGCAAACCAACAAGAAAGCAGTAAAAAGATCAAGATTTGTTTGTAAAAAAAAATAGTTGATATTTAGTGAGCTTTAGCCTCTACTTGTATTTGTCAAACTCCATCAGCAGCTCCTGATTTAATTTAATGGAATACTG
>JBBPCY010000109.1:33372371-33392809 GCA_037974405.1 Brachyalestes nurse | reverse complement strand
ATGGAAAAAATAAAGAGACTGCATCATTTTGTTCCTTATTATTGCTTTTGCAATTTGTGGGAGTTTGTCTGTGTAAAATGTGCACGTCACTATTGTTTTGTACACTATTGACATCTTGATTCCTAACAAAACATATTTGGAGAAAATGTAAAAATAATACATACAATACAATAAATAATTTATTATACACTCTTCCAACATTTTACAGTTGCAACAATTAAAATAGTAATGTTAGGTGCTCAATGTATGTATGTGTGACTCTGTTTCATCCCATAAGAACCTGAATCAGGACTGCTGGAATACGGCACATAGAAAAGCTGCTCTACAAACACTACTGCACTCACAACACATATGGAGGCATTTTTTATTTTTTACACCGCTCACACTGCAATCGTTCATAAAAGAATAGCAACACACACACACTGCCGCAAATTGTACAAACAGTGAACAGAATAAAGGGAAAAGTGGTCTCTTATTTTTTTCCCCATGATTGTATATATAACACAGTAAAGGGAGAGCCAGATATCCAAATTACATACAAAACTATGTAAGTACATTTGTTGTGCATTTGTTGTAGTTAGTAAGATTTGGTCTGTGGCACTTTAAAACAGTTCCTCTAATGATATTTGTCGAGAATGAAATTCATTGACTTCTTTGTCTCTTTCACAGGGTGACTGTTGGATATGTATGGAACTTATGTCTACCTCGTTTGACAAATTCTACAAATATGTATATTGCTCATTAGATGATGTCATTCCAGAGGAAATATTAGGCAAAATTACATTAGCGGTAAGTGCCTTTTTTTTTTTTTTTTAATCTATGTTGTCTGTTGCTGCAGTGAGAAAGGTGATGCTGAGGGTTTCTTTGTCTCAACCTGTTTGCAGACTGTGAAAGCACTGAATCACTTGAAGGAAAACTTGAAAATAATCCACAGAGGTGAATATGAAACGCAACGTTTATTGACCCCTTTAAACACAGTAGGATTAAGATGACTTTTAAGTGAGGTTTTAAATGAAGTTGTCTTTCATACCAATGCTGCTCCCCCTAGTGGTCAGCATTTGTAACTGCACTGCAATTACAACCAATTTCATGACAGAAAATTGGGGGGAAAACTGCTTGCTTATCATGAGCTGAATTATGATGTATATTTCTGATCACGTTATGTACCTTAGATTGTTCCATTAATGTGTTTTTTTTCTTTCTTTTTTTCTCTTGATTCAAGACATTAAACCATCCAACATTCTCATGGATAGAAATGGCAACATAAAGCTCTGTGACTTTGGAATCAGTGGACAGCTGGTTGACTCCATAGCCAAGACTAGAGATGCTGGATGCAGACCTTACATGGCTGTACGTCATCTATATCCACATAAAATAAATGGTGTTTATGGTATACAAAAAATGATGACATTCCCAAATTATAAGTAACAATACTTAAATGTACAACCGTGATGCTTGAAGTGTCTCAGTTGATCCAGTTAAACAGGACAGCATTCATTCTTTCTTTTTTTTTTTTTTTTTTGATTTCGTAGCCTGAAAGGATAGATCCCAGTGCTTCTAGGCAAGGCTATGACGTGCGCTCAGACGTATGGAGTTTGGGAATCACACTGGTACGTGACTAATAAAGCTTGGAATGATGTAATATTAACGTTCACAGTCATGTTGCTTGTTTGAGTTAATGAATGATAACACACTATGAAATAAGGATAAAATGGTCATGCCAGCATCTTTGTTCGTCCCATTAGTATGAGCTGGCCACAGGACGTTTCCCATACCCAAAATGGAACAGTGTGTTTGATCAGCTTACACAGGTGGTAAAGGGAGACCCTCCTCAGCTTAGCAATTCAGAGGAGAGACAGTTTTCTCCCAAATTCATCAACTTTGTCAATCTATGGTGAGTAATAAAGTCTTTCTGCCTTGTCTGACGAACTGAAATGAACCGGAATTATACGTTTTATAACACTGTTGTTTTTCTAGCCTTACAAAGGACGAGTCAAAAAGGCCAAAGTACAAGGAGCTTCTGGTGAATATCTTCTTTCCATTTGATTATCATTAATAAATTGCACGTACACTTTTAGGTTCATGTTAATATTCCATGATACTAAAATCACATTTGAAATGCTGAAGACTCATTCCAATATAAAATTGGAGTTTTATTTATTTGGTCTTTATTTCTGTCCTGCAGAAGCACCCGTTCATTCTGATGTATGAGGAGCGAGTGGTGGATGTTGCCAGTTATGTGTGTAAAATTCTGGATGAAATCCCTGCTTCCCCCAGCTCCCCCATGTATGTTGACTGATGGCGTGTATGTTCTCAATGCAATATGGTATCCGTTTGGTGCACCGCATTGTTCTGTTTCATGGTTACACACTGCTTTGAAGATATGACACTCAAAATCCCAAAAACATTTTGTGCAATAAGGATGGGCTTTCATCTTAAAACCATTAGTATATCGGTCTATGAAAACAAGCCAGTTCTGTTCAGATAAGAACACAATGGCTGTTTTATCGGATGTATCATATTTATTTTAATGCCATATGTAAACTTTAGCCGAGCTTATTTTAGGAATTAGGACACAAAACTTGAACTCTCTCATTCAAGACACAGTTAATCAAAGCAAAGTTAATCTTTGTGTTCACGGGGTTTGGGTGGGGTGGGGGGGTAACTAATGTATATATCTACTTGAAAGTAATATAAACCATACAAAACTTACCAAAACAAGTCACATTGATTCTCAAATAGAAAAGAAAATGTCTACCATTTTCTGTAACATATACAATTTCTATGTGTCATTTAGGTCAATATTTGTACAGATAAAGCACATTTGGTTGTGATCTCACTTTGCAAAATGAATGAGTATGCAGAAGTATTGTTCAACATCTGTTAAAAGGATGGTTAGATCATTTCTTCTAGACCTTTTGCTCCACGTATTTGGAGATCTATTGTTCTCTGTTATTTAGGCTTCAAACTGTATGAAATTCCAACATTTCTGCCATATGATTTCAACAAATATGCCTGTGATGCCAAGTATGCATTATTGTGAATATGGAAAAGACACACAAAATGGTAGTGGTGTTATAACTGGTCCCTTAGACTCCACATCAATCAGTAGATTTCCAACGAGAAGTGAAACATGAAGTCTAGATATAAAAAAAAAATCAAGTTATCCTTTTAAAGTAGCTTTATTGAATGAATATGCAATTTTAACTCACCAAATTGTATTCACTGCATTCAAGAAAAGAAATCTTTCTGGTGTAGTGAAAACTTAGAGCCTGCAGGACACTTCTACACGATTGTACATGTGTATAAAACGTTGTCAACCTGTAATACACAGATTTCTCTGCAAAAATCCTTTTTTTTGTTTGTTTGTGCAGAAGTAGCTTTGTATTGCTGCTTCATATTCTGCCTCTTTTCCAGAAATTGGCATGTTCTCAACAGACAAGGCATGACATTTTGGCTTGTGAATGGAATGTGATCAATGTCCAAATGATATTTGGATTATTGTTTTTAAAAGAAACATACAAAACTTTGCCAAAGCAGCCTTTTGGTGACTGATTTGATACGATGAGAGATATGCGGCTAGATTTGAGTGAAATTCTGTTGAAAGGTTTCTTTTGTTTTTTTTTTTTTTGTACCTGAATAGAAAAGTGTAAAGACTTTATCTAGCTGGAATAAGACTTAACATTGACCTAATAATGGTTAACTATAAATACTTGTATGTGGGTACCATAATAAACACATCCTCCCCGATATGAAATGCAGTCTTACAGAAGGCGAACCATGTATGTTACAGATGAGTAGAATATTTATGATTAGAAGGGAAAATATGGGTGATATGTACCGTTGCATTGTATCACTATCAAGAGTGGGTAATATGTTAAAGAAATGTTCACACTGTGAAAATATTTTAAGTGTATGTTGTGAACACGAAAATCTGTTTTAACAAAAAAAAAAACTGTAATGAGAATATCTGCAGGGATATTGCCTTATGTCTGGGTTTTTTTTGGAGGTTTCAGAGATATTAACCTCTGTTGGGTCTGGGCTACTTGTCTTATTCACTTCACGTATTTAAATAATATTCATGAAATCTTAGTGTTCACATAGTAATGATGATAAGATCTAAGTATCTGCCTGCAGGTCAGTTGTGATAAGGTTAGAATGTGACTGTGACCTTATTGTCCTATTTTATGTAAGATCTGGAAACACAGATGGGCTCAATGCTAGAATAAATCCAATTAATTAGCTGCCTCTGGTGTACCGACCATTTATTTGACTGTAGGATTATATAAGTAGATTTCTTGAATCTGATTTTGGAGTTTTATTGGGTTTTATTTTTTCCCCCCAACCTTCAAAAATGGGGAGCTCATGATAAACAACAGTTGTCATCCACAAAACACAATTCGCATGCAGAAGAGGTTAGTTTTTTTTTTTTTTTTGGAAATTTGTGTTTATTGAAGTCTTTTAATAGTAGTAGTACAGTGGTGGAGACAGAATGACGGTTTACATTGTAAAGCTGTTCAGTGGCCAAGCAGTACAAAAGCTTTTTGTCATCATATCTATGTTTGTTTGTTTTTTTTTCCCCCACCAGCACAGAAAAATAGACAGAAACAACATAGACATTTTCTTCAGCAAGGTAGAGAGAGATCCTAGGTGTTGAGCAGTGTATTATTGACTGAACTCTGTCTGGGTAAGAGGAGTGTGGGGTTGCGAATGTGCAAAGTGTGAAATTCCATTTTCTATTCCAGCACTATGCAAACAGTCAAACCAAGATCTACTGGGGCCTGTTGGTGCTCAGACCACTGACATAATTTGTAGTCTCAGTAATTGTCACATACACAAACAAAGCCTTAGGATAAGAAGTAAAAAATAATTTACATTAATCAATGGTAAAAAATGCAAAACACGAGACTAAATTGCATGGACACACATTTAGAAACCCAGTGCAGTACCTTAATTGCTTACATTCTGTTGCTCTAAAATGAATTCATTTTAGAGTATTGTGTTGTCAATAGCGTTCATTCTTTAGTCTCAGAAATGTCCAATCGCACTGTTAGAATTGAAATCAAATCACAAGGGTCTGTCTGTAAACCTATTATATGCAACAGGGACAAAGTAGCTAGAGCTGGGCAATATGGCAGTATTGATCATAATCATGAGAAAGTGTCCAGATATTTTTTTTCCGAGCGCATGATATTGAGTGTGTGAATAACAATCGCTGCTTAATTTGATTTAGTGAAGAGCAGTGTAACATTTTTTGGCTTCTTTTATGGCTGTTTAAACTTCAGTTGACAGAAAAAAGGAACTGTATGGTGCTGTAAATATTATTTCCATATCGCTCGCCCCTACTAGTAGCTGTCGCGTGTTTTTCAGTCATTAATTCAGGTCTTCTTGATATTTATAGCCTACACATTATGTTCACATTTCTGTTCTAGGCTGGTTTAGCATCCTTCTCATATTGAACCCGATCCTGTCGTCAATGAAATGATTAGGGCTGAGAGTGAAGTGGAATGTCTTCTGTCTTATAATTAGAGATTCAATCTGAATCATTTAAACCCATAGCTGTAGAAACAAAAGAAACACTGACATGAAGACGATCACTTTAGGCATAAGTTCACCATTCTGAAGTCTTGTAGCATATAAAACTTCATAACTGACCTATTCACAGTTTACACTGTTGTTTTTCTATAAAGGATGTTTCTCACTAATGTGAAACTTGTTGGAAGACACTAAGGCGACTTGATAATGCACAAAGGGGCGTTTTTTTAATAGAGCCCATAGAAAATACTTTGGATTTATAAACAAAACTGTCCACAGGTCCCATACCTGCCAGCTATTTGATCAACAGCCCCTCTGTGGGTGCCTGGTTTTCACAGTAAAAGAACGTACAGTATATTACATTTCATTTCGCAGAAGTGCTGGTAAGATTAGGTGTCCTCTGTTATTAAGCAACTGCCTTCATTACTAAGGATGGTGGCTCTAATAAAGATTTCATAAAATATCTAAAACTTTCACTTACACAGTTTATTATTGCTCACCTTGAAATGTAATAAATGTTTTATGATACTTCACAAAACGCACTTGTTAAAACATCTGAGCAAAAACCAAACTGAATCGTAGGCCTGATTCATCACTGAAGAAATTTGTCAATAAAAAAATATGAACCTCAATATTATCCTCTGTTAAGAATGGTGTTCCAAAATCGCATCTTCTTTAGAACAAATCTCCTTTTCTTTATATTTGGACAGTTGCAATGATTTTGCTCTTGGAGCTGCAATTTGTTTTGTAAGACACAACAGGTAGGTCTAAGGACACAATGGTTAGCTCTTGATTTCTGTATAAAAATCAAACTTGTTTAAAAAAAAAAAAAAAAAAAATACTCAGACTATACTAGGACAGTAATGACCATGTTCTTGTGTGAGGATCTGTATCTTCGGAATCCTCTTCCTAAAAAGGAATGTCTCATAAATATCTTCTGTATAAATATATCTATGAAATTGTCCAAATAAATACATCTGAGGAGTGAAGTCTTCAACGATACCAAATGGGTCACTTGTCGATAGTATCAAAGTTGTAAAGTCATATTAAAAACAGCCATTATGATATCCAAGGGATGGGGGAAAGAAGTGAGGAAATATGTTTAATAATAGTAATTTTTTTTTTTTAAATGCGTAATACAAAGCTTTGTGTAGTCGTTCATCAAGGGAAGAAAACTGGTTCTGATCTAAAGGCTGTTCCTGCCTCATTGCTGGAGGGTGGCAGTAAGCTAGGAAGTCTTGTTTGGTTTGTATGTGGACGTTAAACTAAGACAGGCTTTCACATTCTAGTTAAGAGTCGTTATAAGAAGTACATGGAAATCTCGACTGTCTAAATAAATTAAAACAATTAAATGGGCATGGGAATGGAAAATAGTCAAAATAAATGCATAGACAATTACATGCTTTCCGAAACAAAAGTATGCAAAGCAAAATGTGACAAAGTACTATACTACTCAAGGTGCAGTGTGAGCATTAATGGATATTTACAAAAGCACATTAGAATACATGTGACAGTAATTAGATTTTAGTGAACACTTCAGAAGTGTTTGTCCACACCATGAATGTGCAGAAGGATTGAACTTTCTATCGGTATTGTGTAATATTTACAAATGGATTGCAAATGCTATCGAATGCTATTATGGGTGTTCTCTCTTCAAGGCAATTTGGTTTGAAGGGTTTTTTCTTCCATCCTGTTAATTATAAAACATTCTTTCCCAGAATACATTGTCCAAAGGATTTTCAAGTTTTGTTGGACTGTCCATTGATGGACTTTCTTATAAAAAATACAGTCACTGTTGAACCATAGGGAGAACATATTTGTCATTAAGGCAAGTTTGATTAGATTCTACTGACTCCTTGACTGGTCAGTCTATAACCGTATGCTATCCTGTTGGTTGTGCGCTTACTGAAGGGGTGATCTTGTGGTATATCTTATGTGAAGTGCTTGGCGTTGCTGTGGTGTAGTGATTTTCTAGCTGGCTTTCTTGCGTATTCGGAGGCCAGCTTCACCAGTGCTCTAGATGCAAGTCCATGGCAGAGTTCAAGTTGATGTCGGTCACGTCCAGGAATTCTGTGTTGAAGATGCTGGGTCCGGCTGGAGGCATGCTGCCGTTGAACGCCGTGGCCGAGCTGGGCGGGGTCAAGTCGAGCCACTCCATGGTCTCCCATGGCGACTCTGAAAAATTCATCCCGAGCCCTTGGGCATCAACTGGCACCGGTGAAACTTTGGTGGCCATGGGGGACAAAGGTGTGTCCATCATGTCACGGTTGCTCAACAGCTTGTCGTCATGGTGATGGCACGGGAAGCCCTCGCTCACCTCTTCCAGCTGGCCCTCCTCGGTGCCCATCTTCAGGGAGATGACCTCACCCTGCCGGCTCATAGGACTACTTAACAGCACCTCCAGGTGGCAGTCCCCATGACCTGCAGCGTGCTCGTATGGCATCTGAGAGGGCGACAGGTGGCTGTAGTGTCTGTGGAACTTTGGCACGGGTGTGACACCATTGCTGCTGGGCGAAACTGTAAGGTGAGGCACAACTTTGGTTACAGGGGACCTCTCCTCTTTGGCGTTAGCTGGCATTTCTTTGGGAAAAAGGGGAGGGGTTAAGGACATCACAGCACTGAGTGGAGTGATTTATCAGAAGAAAAGGACAGGCTAGACTGAACAAATACTCCAGCATTTTTAAACTTAATCCCTCTCTCCCATTTGTGGCATACAGCGGATTACCACAGGCAGTCATCTTGACAGTTCTCTATACTTAAGCAAAGCAGAATCAGAAAACCATTGATCCAGGAGGAAACTGCTTATGTTTCGACTGCACTTGACACACAGAGGCAAGAACAATATAAAGTTTAAATAAGTCCAATAAAAACCCTGCGGAAATATACAAATTACACTACGCTATTCACAGTATTAATACTATATAGAGAGAACTTACAGTTAATTGAATTATTAGTAGCACAAATGGTGGATAGTAGTATGTTACTGCAGTAGTAGATCAGTAATATTGACGAGTAGATTATTTCACATGGTAAGAGTATTGCACATAAAATATTGCACATAATGAAATGATTTAGGACCCAATAAGAAAACTCTGCATGATATTGGTAAGATATTGCTTAGAAATAAGATGTTGCACATTACGATGTTTTACCACTGTTAGGAAAATTGGTCAGCATTGCACATGGTTGACTATTGCACATTATAATAAGCTAGCAATGCAAATAATGATAATGATTTAAACCCAATAAGACATTGCACAATAAAGTAGCATCATGTTATTGCACAGACTATTCTGTGGATGTGTGATAGAGAGAGGGGTTATAGAGTCTGAAGGCAGTAGGGAAAGAGAAAGCTGTTAAGATGTTGTAATCCACTGTATGGCCATTGGCGTTTTGAAGGTTTTGGTTTCCTTTTAGAAAAGTACAGATACATGCTTGTGGTAATCAAGCATGTTTCTACAGATGTTGGAGATAAAGACCAGGTTGAAAAAAGCTGAAGTATTTCTCTAAGAGGGGCAATAAGGACTAACGAGACTAATAGGATTCCTTATGATTCTCAGTTACTTTGCAGCCTGTAATGGACAAGTGCTGAAGGTGCAATGATTGTAATTTATATACAGATGTTCATACTCACCTCCGCTTTCAATCAGGACATCGAGAAGTTCATCCATTTGCTGGCTCCTGGCCATCTGCTGCAAAATAATCAAGATGGTTTATCATCATCAGATTCTGTACTTTTACATAATTGCTGCATTTGTGTGGCAGGTATTATAGATCTACAAATCGCTGCAGCCCCAGTTGGAAACAAAGGTTATTCTGTGGCACTGGAACGGTCAGATATCCTGTTTGTCTTCTATAGGCAGATTCTGAAAAGTGACCTCTGCAAGATTTCCTTTTCACAGCACACTTCAGCTCATCCTTCGGTATCAATGCTGCCACATTAAAGGGCAATTCCACCCAAAATGATTTTTAGTGTCTTCCACTAAAGAAACGAACAAATTTACGACTTTCATGGTCACAATTTAGGGCTTAAAGTCGATTGCATGGACATGAAGTGCCCATTCTTGGAAAGTGTGAACATTCCGTGTAATAAAAAAGAAGTAGGTTTTTTGGGTGTAATTTCACTTCAGTGTACATTTTAGGCAAATATCACAGATAACATTCAGGACTCTCTACCACAGCTGGCCATGTCTTAGGGGCTGATCATGCAGTGTGAAAGCAGGGGGTGGGTGTGCATGGCAAGTGAGAGTGGAAGAGAGGAAGGCGTGTTTGTGTGCCTGCAAATAAGCCAGAAGCTGGTGCTAGGGGAGGAAGGCACAGGGCTCAGCTGTGACTGGGGACTCCTTTACCTGCTTCACTGCATCCTCATAGCATGGGGGCCGTTTAAGGGCAGATGCAGAATCTGAGCTACAGAAGGCAGTGGTGGAGGAGGCACACTTTTGGCCAACGTGCCTGGGAGAGTGTGATTTTGCCATCTAAATGAGGAGATAGGGTGAAATGTTACACCTCAGACGAGGAGGAGGGATCAGAGAAAAGCTGAGAAGGTCTTGGAGGTCACAAGGGGTCACGTTCATGTGAAGCAGGCACTGTGTATGTGTTTTGCCATGTGAAGGTGCAAAAAATGCATCAGCTGCTCTATTCCTTTAGGCCTATTTGGCCTGGGACAACCTATAAACGCTGGTTAAATAACAACACTTGGCTTAAAGATATCATGGCTCAAATCCTTCCATATGTTTTTGCATGTGATACGAACACATGACCCTAATCTTGCCCATCGGAGAGGCTTGTGACTTCTTCTAATGTTTATACAGTTCAGTGAATACTGGGCTGATAAAGACATGTGACCAGAATGATTAGGGAAACGTTTACAAATTATTGAAGATAATTGGTTTTTGTGTAATCAAATAATAAGGTAATTGTGGGAAATAATAATTGTGGAAGAAGGCATAAGAGGAGGAGAATGTGGAAAAGGGTCAGCTGTTGTGTGACGGATTCCCCAGCTAGAGTTTGTGCATGAATAAAGCTAAGAAGGTGGGCTAATTTGGACTAATCGCATCTCTTCACCAACCTTTTGCTGCATGTTTGGGTTCTTGGCCTTAGAAGACCCTCTGGGGTTGAGGTTATTCTCGGCATTGCTTGGGTACACATGCTGCATGCCTCTTTGGTCAGGTGCATAGGAACAGCTTACGGACTGAGCAACATTCTTCTGTGTGTGCTGTGTGAGAGAGAGAAAGGCATTTTCTTAGCTTTGTGTCAAAACAACGTTCTTATTACCATAACAGCATAATACATGCCACCATCGTTTCTTTGCATAATGTGAAGCACTCTTTGGAATAGACAGTTATTATTTACATATTACTATGCAACCAACTGTGATGACATAGTTCATGAACAATCTCTTTAGTGTTTTTCATTATTGTACAAGCTGTATGGGTTCATTTTTAGTATTGGACCAGTTATTCAAAAGAATAGTCTTAGTTGTATGAAAGTACATGTTTTGTTGATGTTCTATTTGAAAATAAGAACATTATGTTCTACAGAGAACACACTTCTGCACATTTAAATTATATATATATATATATATGTATGTATGTATGTGTGTGTGTATATATATATATATATATATATATATATGTATATATATATATATGTGTGTGTATTTATTGGTAAAGTAAATAAAAGTAAACTAAAATTTCATGGATATCACTTAGAAAACCTTTAAAACTTTGAAACTTTTGTTTGGACTTTTGCATGTGACTGTTTACAAAAAGTGTTGTGAATATCAATGAAAACTGTTTAATCCATTTTTTTTGTTTGCTTGCCGGTGTTCAACTAGTGGATAGCGACTTCAGTTTGACGTGCTTATAAGAATATACAACTCTAATAATATGTAGAATATAATAATAATGTCAACTGGATGCTGAGTCTGCAGCCGCCAAATTATAATCCATAAATGTTTTATATACAATATGTCATGTACATCTCTGTATGACACTGTGTACCTGCATAGGATGTGGCCTGCCTCCGCTGTGAGGCAGAGGGTGTGAGCAGCTGTCCCTGCCCAGCGGAGGCGTGAGCAGGTACTGATGGTTGGGTGACGAGGGCAGGCTGTTGGGCTGTGGGCTGTTGGAACTTTTGGTGACTGGCGAGTCTTGGGGCGAGCACTGAGGGCTCAGGTAGGCCGACAGACCGGAGGGACTCCTTGAAGAGGGCATGTCCAAACTCCGGAGCCCACCGCTCATTCCACAGTGACCCATGCCCTCCATGCAGCTGCGGGGGGACCCAGACTTGAGAGGCTTTGAAGACATCGGACAGCTGGAGGTCACGTGTTCCTGCTTGACAGACACTCCTCTGAAGAAGTGCTGCTGTATCTGGCCTGGGGCCGGGAGGTGCATTGGATGTTGTGAGGGAGGCAGAGGTCCACCCTGAGGGTCCTGAAGTCCATGGCTGTGTTTTCTCTTGTGCAGCTGCATCCTCAGCTCCTCCACGTGCCGCTGCTCTTGGTGGAGTTTCCACGTCAGTTCGTCAATCACCTTCTGCTTCTCCACAAGCATCTTGTCCTTCTCAGCCTCCAGGCCTACTGGAACCTCCCCATGTAGGCAGCCCCCAGTCAGGCCAGCAGCCAGATTCTGGCCCTCGTCAGCACTCAGCTGAGCCGGGGAAGGCTGGAGCCCAAACTGAGGTGAGGACATGGTGACATCACTGAAGCTGTCAGGCAGGGAGCCACTGACGGACAGCTCTGAGGATGCAGGAGAGATGGGTGGAGTGGAGCTGGTGCTACAGAAAGGGTAGTAGCCGCCCCCATGGGACATGGCACTAGAGGAGCTGGGAGACTGGTAGGAGGAGAGTGAACCGGTGGGGGTAACGGGGAAAGTCACAGTGGTGATGTCTCCAGAGCTGGAGGGAGAGCTGGAGCTGGGGTCTTTATAGGGCCTCAGTCTTTCTATGAGGGCTGTTTTAGTGCCAGACACTGGGAGACCTCGTATTCTGAGTTGCTGCCTTAGTTCCGACACCTGGTAAAATATAGCAGGGGAAAATTATGGTTGGTGTGGATGCAAGAGATTTGTTCCTCGGTATATTAATGTGAATTACATCACTGCATGTTCATGCCAGGCTTAAGTCTGTTGTATCACACGGGCACAGCTACTTAATTGCAATGAGATATACAGTATGAACCACATTTTTCCAAGTTAGTTCTCTCCATACTTTTAGGTCATCTAGGTTAGCAGGCAGAGGCCCTGGTCTGACTGGAGTGATGTTGGATGGGCTGCAGTAAGTGGTCTTCACAGGAGATGAGGAACTGCTGCTGGCTGTGCTGGTGGCTCCGCTGGGACTGCATGGTGTGTGCTGTTCACTTGTTTGCCTGATGCACATTCACACAATCAGTTCAGAAATACTGGTGGACAATATGGCAAGAATACAGAACAGACATGAAATACAGGACAGACATGAAATAAACAAGAGTATTGTCACATTCAAAAAAGCTATGATAACTAAGAGTACAGTCTTTTTTATCAAATAAGTAAAGATGTAGGTGGTTGATACTCACTTGTTTGGGGGATGCTGGTGCAGGGGCTGGTAACTGAAACTCTGGCTCTGTGGGCACTGCGGCTGGTGGGAGTGGGTCTGCTGTTGGTGCTTCTGCTGGCTGAGGATCTGCAGCTGGAGGAAAAGCTGCTGTTGCTGCAGGAGCCGTGCATAAGCCGAGTCCATGGGTGGTGGAGACTTCTCCGCCTTCTGGTCCGGAGGGATATACTGGTGGTACTTCAGCTTCTTTACTTTTGGCTTGATGTCTTTAGGCTTCTTGTGGCGATTCTTGTCAGATGTTTTGGACTGCTTTGTGTTTAGAGGCGAAAGAGAAAAAGTTCAGAACTCATTATTCAGAATCAGAATTGGTTTGTACGTTAAAAAGTAATAATGCAGAACACAGATCATCATAAGGATTTAATCATCATAAGGACTGAGCAGTATGAAAAAACTGAACAAAATTGTAAATGTGATATCACCACTCTTTCTGTATACAGGGTTGACAGTAGATGGTTCACAGTAAGTGCCAGAGATGGTACATTTTCTAAGCATGTGTATTTGTGGACTGTATCTGAAGAAGCCGTTTCTCATACCTTGATGATTGCAGGGACTGGGATGAGCGGAGCTGCCTGGCTGTTTGTAGTCTGGCTGCTTTCTTCTTGGTTTTGAGCAGTAGGTTCTCTTGCTTGTGAGCCCTTAATGATAAAGTTTCATAACTTAGCAAGAAAATCATAAGATTTCTGTCTGACTTTTAACCAAAGTGTTCCAACTGTTTTCAGTGCAGCATTAATAATGTTTCTTGTAATAAATGTATAAGGTGCCCTTCACTTGGTGGTTTAAAAAGGACTGGAGTGTTAAATATAACTTGTGCGTGCCTCTGTTGCACGTGAGCTTTAATGGGTAACGTTTGATGGGTTCATGCCAGACCTCCTGTCAGTAGGGACAGTTGTTTTTAATGCCTGGAGTTTGAGAATAGGCAACACACAGTGCTTTGAGTCATACTGGAAAAAAAATACAAAAGCCATCATATCCTTTGCACTTTGTAAAAAGCACACTGGCATACAGAGTCAGGCCCAAAGCCAAAGACCTGTCATGTACTAGTAACGGTCTCTGGGGAGCTTAAGCAGGGTCCTGCAGTTCAGACCATGGCCACAGGGGGCACACTTCTCCAAGCTTTTTCACCCCTGCTCTCAAATCCAATCTTGACATGTTCAGCTAGGGATAATGTGCTGAGTAGTTTAGGACTCTCGTGATTGCTTGAAATACTAACAAAAATAAATAACAAAATAATTCAAAGTACCTTCTTCACAAATTGATGAAGATTAGTTGCCAGTCTGTGCATTTTAGTCTTTTTAAATTCTCCCACTGTTCTCTAAAAGTTAGAAAAAGGTCCTGACACACCCCTTTTACATTTCTGCCACATAGTGACTACATAGTCACAATGAAGTCTTTCCAAGGGCTTCGCTGTATCTTTTTTCAATAAAGTGTCGTTTGAAAGTCTCTACGTGGTTTGTTAGTGTTTATTTGAGCTTTTTTGTTTGGTCTGTAAAATAAAATCAATGAATCATCCAAATAAACAGTCGTGACAGCCCTAAAACAGTCGCTGATCTGACTAAACACTGAAGACTTTAGGAAATCTTGCTTTTGCGATGTGACGGAAATTGTATTGATCCCTTGGGAAACTCACTTCACATCAGAACAGCCACCACTATATGACCCCACTCAAGCAAGTCAGACCTGATAACTGTGTAATTTGCTCAGTGCAGAGATAGTGGCTCGTACTGCAGCAGGGTTAGTGTGGTTGTTCACCTGCGCAGGGCTGGTCAGCGAGGGGGAGGGGACGCTGGCCTTGGTTTCTGCTAAGGGTCCGGCTGAGCTCTGGGACTCGTCACTGAGGGGCTGCTCTGGAGACAAACTCTCACTGCTGCTGTCCTCTTCAAATGCATACGAATCCTCCTGCTTGGGAAACTTCCCATGATTCACTGGGGAGATAACGAAAGGGCAAAACTGTAACGAAGATACTGAGACTCTGCGGCATTAAGATAAGGCTGTGGACTGAGTCAAACCCACAACAAAGCAAAATAAAACAAAGCAGAGAGGGAGGGGGGGAGGCTAAGAGCCTGAGACTGTAGTTGTAGCGAAAGTAAAACAAAGCTGATTAACATCTTCACTCAGTGCAGAGGGAAGGAGAATTACATGGGCTCCAAAGTGTGTGTCTATGTAAATATTTGAGGAACCATCTCTTTGCATTTGCACGTGCCTGATGTGCATCTGATTGTGTGCACACACACACACAGACGGGGGGGGCTTCACTGTGTGTGTGCTGGAATACTGCCTAGGGTTGTGTTAGCAGTTTAATGTCACCAGTTAGGAAAAAAGTGTATTTTTATGATGGATGTGTATTTAAAAGGCAGAATATTCTGTAAATTGCTCTGTTATGTTCATATCTAGAATAGTATGCGCAGTCATTTCAGGATAACCAAAACAGCGTGAGTTTTTCTACCCACTGTAAAATAGCGTGGGGTACTGTAGCATGTTGAAATGGAAAGGGAAGGTAAATGCATGTTAATGCAATAGGATTTTGTTCTAAGCAGTTGTTAGCTTTTTCTGTCTGTTCAGCTTGAAATGTTCAAACAATGTAATAGGCAGGTATTTTGTAAAAGAAATTTTCCTTCATACTACAGATGGTAGTTTTACTGAAATGTATCAGTGGTGAGCGTTAAAAAACACATAACGCCTTCTGCTAGATGATTGATCGAACATTTCTCAAGAGATCAACAAATTACAGAACATAGAGAAAGAACTCTTTAAGAAATGATCAACGTTTGACGTACTAATGGGTTCTTTGCTGCAGTTTGAATCCGGGATGTTATTGAACAGTGCTGTTTGTCACTTGCACCTAGCCCAAGGACTTGGTGTCGTTATGCAGTGGAGAGAGACTGACAGCCCCACTTCATCCTACAGGAGCCATGATAATACTGTCCTATCAGCAGAGGTCAGACTAGGGGTTACGAGAGAGACAGTGTGTAGTGTGTGTGTGCACGCATGCTTTTGGAGAAGGAATTGTGTGTGTGTGTGTGTGAGAGAGAGAGAGAGAGACTTGTTCCGTATCTGAGCATGTGACCTGCCAAGAGTGTGGGCCCTGGTTTCAATCATGACAGACACACTCCCCCCGTCAGAGTGCTGGGCATGGCACATGCTGTGTCCCCTGAACCCAGCTGTTGTCCGGCAACAGCTCAGAACAACGTTGTGTGTGTGTTTGTGTGTGTGTGTGTGTTTTTTTTCTCCACCTGTTGATGTTGGGCTGGGCTTTAAACTGTAACCAGCCCCACAAGACACCTGACTCCTACCAGGTCTCCGTCCCATCTTAACCGGTTTGATTTATGGGTAAAAAAATAGTTTAAAATCATTCAACTCAAAGTCCTAACTGTATATATGTAGCAGTCTTGACAGAGGTTTCCTGGAGTGGATCAAGCTTATGTTAAAGGATCAGTATCAGCTATAATAAGCTTGTTCTGATTTAGTTTATTACGAGTATTTCACCTGATTATGTTCTGTATAAACAGCAAGTTAACAAGCAAATTATTAAGCTGATTGCTGTTATCATACCTCTCTTTACTCCTTTTTTTATGTGGCGGAAATTCAGTTTTCCATGATCTGGGCCCTTTAATGTAGTTGACTTATACCTTAAAAAATACTAGTAGCTACAGCAGACCCTCATAATTAGATGACTGGGATGGGGCAAAAAATTAATGGAACATCTGTAATAAAAACAAATTACTCAAAAATATGACGCAAAACGCACTAGCCCTGAGGGTATATACACAGATACAGAAGGCTTTTTAGATTACGGAGGGTTTGCTATTCCCTTCAAAGAAAGTTGTAAAATCTCAGAGCCCTTTGCTTATTTAAAACCCCACAGGTCTAATAATCAAACCCAGAGAGCAGGTCATGGGAGCGTCAGGGGATGGGGGTCTCCCAGGGCTGTAGACAGCTGCGGAGCGGCCCGGTCCCCTCAGACACCTTTGTAGGTGGCTCGGCGGAGCCATATAAATCACGAGGAGTCAAAACAGAGCAGCGAGGGGCGACGTTCATTTGATCTCCGGAGAAAAGGGTGGGTCCAAATACAGCTGCTGTTTGTCTCAATAAAACATGCCTCTTTTTCCAGCAGAGGTAATGTAAACTGATGTCCGAGGCCTTATGGCCAGCTTATGCAATACATTTACAGACATCTCTAGGGAAAAAACAGAATGTTTACTCTCGACCAAGTCCAAACACATAGGCTGTAGTGGGGATCTGAAGGGACAACACAG
Source organism: Brachyalestes nurse (assembly GCA_037974405.1). Taxonomy (NCBI): domain Eukaryota; kingdom Metazoa; phylum Chordata; class Actinopteri; order Characiformes; family Alestidae; genus Brachyalestes; species Brachyalestes nurse. The sequence continues at coordinate 33,375,434 of JBBPCY010000109.1, read as the reverse complement.
AGCGGTTCCACATTGCGGCATAGTAAACACATTGCAAGTTTAGCCCGTGAGCAAGGGCCTCTCAAATCAATCTGTGTTTGTTGAGGCGAAAGTTGGGAGGATTGTCAGGAATCTTGCTAAACATTGCTAGCTCAGGAGTTCTTGAAGGAAACCGTCGTCTTTGGGGCCTGACATGATTTCCTCCACGTTTGTGTTTTAATTTGACATGAGATTTCACATGATTTTGAATTCATTTTAGTTAGTTTAACAAAAAAAATTAAATAAATAGATAGCATTATGCAGTATGTCTGTAATGATGCACTCAGCCACCCTGATTCCATGTGGTTTGTGATTGAGTTCACAAATGAACATTCTCAAGATATTTTGAACAAGATGTTACTGAAGAAAACTGATGGTCATAATCACGTTCTTGTCCAACATTAACTGTCACAGAGCTAGGAGGCATGGGGAGTCCTGATGAGCTGTGCTGGAGGACCTTCACGGTGAAATCAATAGGATGTCTGTTCACCACGATGCACTATGTCTCCTTGGCGTTGCAGAATCTCAATGTCCCAATGCACTTACAAATGAGTTATTTGTGGTTTGCCAGTATTGACACACTGTTATCTAAAATGGACATATGTTGTATAGCTAAAGCATTGCTGAGAGCGATGGGTTTTTTTTGGAAAACTTTAAATACTGGATATGTCTTGGCTAACCCGTTATTTTCAAAGTAAGGGAGAAAATATGTACATGCTTTCCCACCCCAGACTATCGCTTTAAGTGCAGTGGCAGTGTATAGCAAGCCACAGAACCACCCCAGCTCTTCAGTGGTACCTTTCAGAGCAGCCTCTTTAACAGTGGAATCAACAGGAATGATGTTCTTCTCAACCAGCTCCAAAGGGCCTGGTCTCAGGGAGATTTTTTCATTAAGGTCGTCAGCAAGCCTGGCGCGCTTCAGTTTGGTCTGCGGGTCTTGAGCGGAGCCGTCGCTGGCTGCGTCTGCACGGTAAACACAGCGATAATAAGCAACATTAATCCAGCACTGCTGCCTTCCATTCGCACGCATGCATGATGCAGCAACCGAGTCATTTGTAGCGTAAACAGTTATTGTGTGAGCGTCCAAGTCAGGACACGCCCAAAGTGCTCATCACTCAGCGCGGATCATGCAGGGCTTACACTGAAGTGTCAAAATGTGCTTTGTGTAAACTGCCTTGCTGTACAGGCCGCTGCCAAAAACAACATGCAGTTTGTTTTCTCCACGGCAGCTACATGAGGGAACCTTCGCCTCTGATGTTGCCGAGGTTTACTAAAGGTCCGCAGCAGATGAGGAGGCCTCGTGGCTGGGCACTCGCAGATGATGTGATGTCATTTGTATGAAGTACTTGCTAAGTGCTGACCTTTCCTGATGTTTGGTAAGCACTGGATTTCATACCTTGGAGAATATGCATGTTGACCAGCTCCGACTTCTCCGGCCTACTTCTGATTTTATGCTTTAAATAATCTCCAGTCTGCAAAAACAACAACCAGTCAGTTGTTAACTAACAAAGTGACAAATCGTTTGTAGATTTGTGTTTAAAGGCTGACACAGAATCAAAAAATAAGACAGATTTAGTGTTTCAACATGGAAGGCATAATCAATACTGGGATGGGTTAAAGTGTGGTGTAAGTTCATGTTGATTTCTGAGTGAAACAAGCAAATTCTGTTGAAAGTGTGGTTTCTAAACTTTGTATTTGTGAGTAGTTGTGTGTGTGTGTATATATATATATATATAATGTGTGTATATATATAATATACACATACATGAAAGAAACCTTTTTTTTTGCCATTTTTTGCCACGTTTTTCACATTTCTTGACAATGAAGGAGAACAAAGATGCAAGTGTTTACAAAGTCTCTGCCAGATATGAGCTTAATAGAAGTGTAATGCATTTTCTGAGTTACTGTATAATTAAATATGCAATTTCAAAATTTGAACAGAAAAACTAAAGTAATAACTCCGCACTCAGATTTAACTGGTGTGAAATCAAATGTACTGAGGTTTCGGAGAATTCTCATTGTATTTGTGCATGGGATCAGATCATTTCTTGATTACCCACAGTTACTCCCCACATAATGTTTCCAACTTTCACTTCCTCTAGGCAGACATGGCACGTGCCACATGCCCATGTTTGCTTTTGCCAGCTTCAGAAAGATAACACTGCATATGACTCTGACCTTGGATCGTTCGAGACTTTTCCTCTGCTCGTGGAATGCAGCCGGACTCTTCAGGGCTGGAAAAATAAATGAAAAGGAGCTAAATAAATGGGATGCATTCCTATCAGCAAGGCTGTCTGCATGCTCCTTGTCAACAAATCCTACATAAATAATCTTTGGCAGCACCTGCGCTGGCCCTTGCGGCCTCTCTTGGAGTTGTGCTTTGTTGGACCGTGCTGGGCCGAATTGGAGCCTGATTGAATAGTTAGCCTGATTGCTACAATAAACGAGGGTGCAGCACTGCATGGGTCACATATTTGGTTTGTTGACAAAGTCATAGCTGGGAAAAATGAGTTAAGAAAAGAAAAGAAAAAAAACACTGACATTTACTGGTTGAAACCAATATGTGGCCTTGATGTGTGAATAAAGTATTGCTTAAACCTTTTTTGCATTATACAGATTGTGTTTAAGGACGTTCATCATAAATGTCGTTTATTGTTACTGTTGCAGTCATTTGTCTTGCTCTGTGCTTCAGGCTGATGTACAACTTTTGGTATGATTTCTGATATTGTTCCAGCAGGATCCATTTCTAGTTGTCATCTCTAGAGAAAAATGCATTACAGGTGTAGTTCCATTATAAGCGTGTTGTTTCCCACCCATGGTGTCTAATGGATGTTCTCTTCAGCACCTGTGCTGATAAGTGTAATGCAGTGAAAATGTTCAGACCTATTCCTGGAGCCCTGCCTGATTAAGTAGCTCTAATGATGCTGATTAGATTACAGCATGTTACTTTTTTCTACCCCTTGACCTGAGACGACATCCAGACCTCTTAGCTTCTCTCTTAGCTGTTTTCTCGACAAATTTAGATCATTTTTATGCAACTTGTGT
>JBBPCY010000109.1:33326254-33370086 GCA_037974405.1 Brachyalestes nurse | reverse complement strand
TTCACCATTTAAGTACCTTTTTAAGCCCCGGAAATGTCATTTTTTATTAGATAATTTAAGCTATTAAGTGATAGTCAATTGCATGAAACAGTTAATGAGGGCATTTCATGTTAAAGGACAGTCTAGAATTAGACTCTGCATCACCCCACAACCAGTTAATGGTCATTTTGTTGGATGTGGTAAAAACACAAGCACACATTTCTATTTCTGTATATATATATATATATATATATAGCACATTGCACTTTTTCCACACAAGGGCAATTACATGATGTCATTTCTGCTGTCTTTAGGGGATAAAATATAAGAAGGGAGACTTTAAGGAGAGTCAGACAGTAGTAGGGCTACTTATCTTTTCTACAAAAGTAGGAGAGCTTTGAGTCAGACAGTGCTTAGTTTTTTTGTGAAGGCACGTTCCAGTGGGACGTAAGACACCATTCATCAGCTGTAAAAGACACTTTGAGTGGATTCTGAATGGTTTGGAAAGATGGAGTGAAGTAACACTGATGAACAAGGCCAGACACATGCTAGTGTCCATCCTGCTAGCTCCTCCCAGGCCACACGCCAAACGGCCCTCAGAGGCCTGCCTGCAGCTTTCAAGTGCCTAATAAACACCAGATGTTCCAGAGGAAATGTATACACAGGGCATACATGCTGGCCATCCTGCACCCAGACAAAAGAAGAAAGACTGAAATCTTCCGTCCATAAAAGAATGTAACAGATTGCATAATTCCTCGCCTCGTGCGGCCCTTTGAAACACGGTGCACTTTGACAGAGAGGGGCTAGATTGGACAGGAACTTGAATCAGTGTTGGGTTCAGACAGACGCTGCTGTAGAGCAGCCTCAGGCCCACATAAATAAAACAAACACGAGGACAAAAGAAACAAAAGCACTCAAAATGTAAGAAGGGGATTTTTCAATGAGGAGCTGTCCTGGACCAACGTCACACCGAGGCTCCTCAGCCAAATGTGGAGACTGGAACGGTTGCAAAGATTATACATCTGTCACTAATGAAGTTAGTGCTGTCCTAACACCATCCAGAAGCACAAGAGCACAAAAAAGATCTCCTGGCAATTGAAAGCATCCTACATGTATGTATATCATGTTTTTCATTATGAAGCTATTGAAAAACTGCAAGATTTTTAAAGCCAGACATTTCTGTATGTTTCTGTATGTAATGTCTTATGTAATTGTGTCATTTGCCACTTGGTCACTTTAAGTGAAAATGTCTAGACATGTGTTTAGCAGTCTTACGATGGGAAATATCAGATATTGTTTCTACGTTAAAGATGTTTTCATTTGCCCAGAGACCTTAGCTAGGGCTGTGTACCTGTTGGAGGCTAATGAAAGCCAGCTATTTTCAACCTTATAGACTTCTATATCTAATTCTGTCCACCCCTCGTCTGTAATCAATAGATAAACAGCCATTGGAAATTCTTTTAAAGGGCTACAGACTGGCCAATCCTGTTTTTGGGGCCCGTTATCTTTGGCAAACCCTCAGAGATTGATAGGACCGTACAGACTTCTGGATTCTTTTCCTCTGTTCACACCAGTTATTATCTGACCACTGCTGCTTTTCCGCTGGAAGACCAGCTATTACCATTATAGCAGGCTATTTAACAGCAATGAATGTACTTAGTCACAAGCAAAATACACTGCGGTAGTCCTCTAATACGGTGCTGCATCTAGCATTCAGTGTGTGTGTGTGTGTGTGTGTGTGTAGTTCTCCTGAGCAGGACATTGTGTGTGACTGCAGAAATGGGATATGTTTCAGCCGCTCATTTGGCTGTATTTTCTTTAATTACTTTACTTGTCTGGTTGGGGTCATCCTGGGATTGTCAATATCCTTTCATGTTAAAACCACCTGAATACCTTCTGTGAAAAAGAAAATCACAGACAAATTGAATCACTCTATATAGATTTTTTTGCTGAGCCAGAGATTGATTTCATTGCTGTTTGTTTACGCAACCATGATATAATGAAACCTATATATTTGAAATGTTACAGGAGAATCAAAAATGTTCCTACCTTAATTTCCCTTATGAGTATAGGCATAAAGATATTTTGCGTCAGGTCATTTTGGAACGTAGTAAGTCGTTCACGTTACTTAAAGAAAAGCTGAAGTTTTCAAATGCCTTGGAAAAGAAATGAGATTTTGTTGTGATAGTGATATGAATGCCTAATGATTACCAAGACATACATGACCTTTATGGGCTAGTTTCAATGCATAGGTGGCAGACTGGAGACAAATAATCGGAGTCTTTCAAAGCGTGTGCTGGTGCTGGAGGAGCATGAGGCAGTTGGCTTGCCCGGGGCCGAGAGCACCTCTTCAGTACAAGAGCATTCCAGCGAGGTCAGCTTGTGTGCTGTCTGACGCTGCCTGGCTGACAACACCAGAGAACATGCATGGAGGAGACTGATTTAAAGCAACATGCTGTGGATCGGCTTACACTAGGAGTGTTCCAGACATCAACAAAAAGTATTTTACTAGTCGCTTTGCGGCAGATTTGAATGTGGTTATGCCAATCAAAAGAATTTTTGCTGTGTTTCAGCAAGGTTCCTTTAAGATGCGGAGGACACCCACCCTGTCAGTACATCTTCCCCTTCACCTGTGGTGAGAAGGAATGGCAAAGCTGTGACTTGCTGTGAAGGAATTTCTGTTTTTTTTTTTTTTTTTTTTTTTTTAATTTCATGTCTAAGGCAAAAACCATTTACAAAGGTATAAAGGAACTTTTTTTAATCTGAAACATTAATAACGATAAAATGATCAATAAATACTTAAATACATTTTTAACAAACTGTTCTTGATGCCGTTTTCATTGTTTAGCCTGTCACAGGGCTGCCCCGTGTGTGAAAGCTCACGCTTATGAAAAAAACGAATAAAGTCATGGCTGTTATTGACAATTACTGATAAATCAATAAGTGATCCAGCTCTATTGAATCTCTCGTGAGGTATTTCCACATTGGTAAACTACGTTAGGTTTTGCTGCTTACTAGACCCTTGTCCTCAGTGCTGTACTTAGCAGTCTCTATAATGCAACCTGTAACTTGTACACGTCTTTGCTTTCACTGCTTTATCATAGTGTGAATGTTGGGGCCTGCTCTGCTGGACCTGGCAGGTCTGATGCTTCTGGGCAGGCTCATTCTTTTTTCAGTTCTCCACAAGTGACACATCACTAAAGTGGCACTCGTTGGAATGGTGGGGCGCAGGAAGGGGCATGGTGACGTGTATGATGTGCTAAAGAAAATGAGGCGTTACTCACGAGGCATGATGCCCTGGTCTGCTAACTGTTCTCGTGTCCTCCTCTGCTGGAGCCTCAACTGTAGGACTGCAAGTGGATGAAGAAGAGAGAGAGAGGGAGAGAGAGAGTGACTCATCATAAGTGAAACTAGAGAATGAACTCTAAATCTGTGTCTGGTGAGGGAACACATCATCCCCTATCAGAGATAGCAAAACGCCTGTCTTCCGCATGAAGAGCAGAATCACACACGTACACAAACCAGTGCCGACTAACTGACCGGCTCTTGCTTTTATGACCCCCAGCCCCCCTCCACTACCCCCCACGCCCACGAAAGACCACACACTGCAGGGAGATTTGTTTAAAAGCCAGGAGCCGTGTTTATCATAGACCTACATCCTGTTTTAAGAAATATTTGCGGGCCTGTTGCTTTCTTTGTTTTGGGTGGCGTGTCTCTCATCAGAATAGCAGTGACGTCCAGCGGTCATCACAGTGTGTACCTCTATCTAGAGAACTACCGGTCACTTCAATGAAAAGCCAGATGAATCATTAGATAGTTTATTACTGTAGAATGTGCTTATTACTGTAGAATGTGTGGTTTATGCACACGGGCCATCTTCTACTGCACTTTCCAGCTCAGAGTTCTTAACTGCACTTTCCAGATGACGCTTGCTGATTGCAGAGGACATGCAAACAGTGGAAGGTGTCTGCCCTCACACTTCAGATACACAAAAGCAGTCTTCATGCAGCACATCTGCTTCTCCTCAGAAAACACTTTAGGCAAGCAACCTGAACCTGAGTGCCCAGTGCCAAGCATGGAGGCGTGGACTGTTAATGGGTAAATAGGTGGGCAGCACAGCAGATTTTTGGCACCTGGTGGGAAAGCTCTCGCACAAACAGCCCTGGCAGCTCGCGCAACCCATCATTGCCATTACCTGGAAGTGGGGCTGGACAATTTAGGAGCTTATTTTACATGGCTGAAGGAAAGGAGAAACTGGAGTTGTTCAAACTGAACAGATCAAACTCAAACATGTTTACTGCAGTGACACTTTTCAGCTTCTTCTAATCAATCAAAGCTTTTTTCCCCAGACCTTTCCCCAGTCGTTTTAAGAGGTACACATAAAGCAGGGGAGTATTCCAAGCCCAGCAACAGGTGAATTAATAAAAGCTGAAAGTGGAAAAATGCTTTAAGCATGGATCGGAGCTGGCCTCCTGGCAGCAGCACCACCACTTACCCAAGCTTGTTTGGTGGGGTAGGAAGGGGGGGCGGGTGATGATAAAGAACGCCAAACCCCATGATTGCCCTCAATAATTGCTCTCAATAAGAACGATCACAGCTTCCCAGACACTCTGGATCAAGTAACCCTCCCAGCAATAAGAAACAGATGAGCTGACTTAATGGGCTAAAATAGCTGCACCAGTTGTCTTGGGGGCATATACCTGCAAAAACAACTTACCCCTACCCCAGCGGCCTGATTGAGGGCAGTTTTGCATTTCATGGCTTTCGTCAGAGCGTTCATCCACGGGCTTTTGAATACCACGCTACTCTGAAGAATAGTTTATGTGTTGCGGATAAATTTGAAATTCATTTCCACAGCCCCGGAACATCGCAGCCTGTTATCAGCAGGAGCACAGGAACAAACAAGCAACTCCAGACTTTGATGTGCAGTGCTGCTTCTTGCGAATAGCAATAAGGCAGTAATCTTGACATGGTTCAGCCGGCTTAGAGATATTTGTATCCATATGAATGATCTGCTTCTGTAGAGAGTGATTCATCCCGGCCAAAATGTAAAGTTCATGACTCCAGCAACTGTGAAACTGACTGCAGGCAGACGCAGCTGTTCAGCTTTGTGTCTAATGAGGGTCACTTCTGGAGTCTTGTATGCCTGTGTCCACTCTTATCACTGTAATAGAGAGAGCATGTCTCTACACACTGTGTGATCAAGATAAAACTTGAGAGGAGGCACTGTGTAATAGTGTAATAACTTATTATTAATGCTCTAATCATGAGACATATAATAAAGTAATAAGTCATGGGGGTGTGCATTACAGTGATGTTATCATGGTTATGGACTGTTATTAGGAAGGACATGAAAGCGTATCAAAGAATGCTAAACTACACCAAAGTTCAATAAATAGTAATGTATTTTCATTAATATAGTCATAATAAACAATTCTTAAATATGGCAAAGTAGTTTGTAAGTGCAAACAGTGGGCTATAGTTGCCAAGTAACATATTGGCCAAAGATTATTATTAATAATAATAAATGATTTACAAAACGTTGATGTATTTAAGCATTTTGTTACTGTTAACAAACTATGAGCCACATTGTTTCGTGGAAGAAAAGCTTATTGTTGTTGTTTCGTTATTATTTATTATTTGTTTTATTATTATTATTATTATTATTATTATTATTATTATTATTATTATTATTATTATATATTGCTTCCAAAATGCAACATGGTTGAGCAGCAACATAACTGTCAAAGATTACTCCATTAACATCCTAACATATTTTAATAACTGGCAGCTTTAATACAGCATTCAACTGAAGTGTGTTCACATGTTTACATATCGAGGAATTTTACAGTGGCTTTGGACATGGTTTAGCTGATCAGATTTAGAACCAAAGTGTTCCATTCCACTACATATGGCAGCACAGTAGTTTGTGTCATTTCTGCAGTCATGTTTGTTCATGTGGTCTTCATAACACAGAGTCTCGTTGCTAGTTGGGGGAAAAGATCACAAAGGTAGGACAGAATAAACTCACCCAGACCCAGCAGAGGGCTCACCGTCTTATTAAGCTGTCAGAAATTTGAGACTAGCTGCCACCCCCCTGCTGTTGAACACGGTGAGCAAACACAGCCGAACACAGAGGTTCTCAGTCCAGTCCTTGGGGACATTCAAACGGTGTGCAACTGTTGTAGCGTTCCAGCTCCTAAAACACCTGATCCAAATAATCAGCCCTTGATTACCTGGCTCAGTTCTGCTTGGACCTGGAATTAAACCAGAATGTTGACTGGCCAGGGGTCCACAAGACCAGTTGGCTACCAAATCCCATGTCCATTGAAGTAATTTGAAAGAGAAACCCGTAATATAAATCACCCTACTTAAAAAAGGTCCATTAATAAAACAAGCGTCTTAGTGGAGCTCCATTTAGTAGGAAGATCAAAGTCCAAATAGAGAAATGCACGTAAATAAAGGTTCCTACATGGTTCGTAGATTAATTGTATGGTTCTAACACTGAATTCCAAGACTTACATTGGAATAGAACCAATAGCACCTGTGTGTTATCACTAGAAAGAAACCCCAAAATAAAACGGAACACATAAAGCGTTTTAAGTACTTTGTCTTTAGTACTTTGAATCCCCCCAGAAAAAGGTATAAATCACTGAGCCGCCTCAGTGACTGCAGAAATTACATGGCCTCAACCGCATAGTATGCCAGAGATCCAGCACGCACCTTTAATTGTCTGAATGTTTGGTAGCATGGGAGCATAGTTATGTAATCTTTGGGCAGTAGTGGGAGTGAGCCACCCATGCCCTCCAGCCCCTAAAGAAGTTCCTCAATGATTTAAACACGTCCACAGGGGACACACTGGCAGATCCTTATCTGCCTCGCTCTACACACATTCACAGGCAAATAGCCTCAGCCAGCAGCCATACCGAACCAAAATGTGTACGTCTATGTGTAAACAGTCCCACATCTGTGCAGTATTAGCGCGCTAATGTGCGCTGGTCAAAACAAGCAGTCTTTTAAGCACTCCTCACTGTACCACTCTCTGGACCAGAGGCGTTACATCTTCCCTTCCTCTGGGTGCAGGGGTCATTTCCCCTTGCATTGCTCCTCTAAACAACAGGAGGGAAAAGCTCAATTTTGCCTGTAATTTCTGGTAAGCGATTAGTCTAGCGAGAAAGAAAAAAAAGGACTACAAACTAGAAAGAGCACAATTGTAAAAGCAAATAAATTATTTGAAAGCAAACTATATGTGTCCCTTTGCTTTTAAGACACATTAAGCTCACTTGTTAATTGACAACAGTTTGTGTTAAATAAGGCCAGCCACTGATGCTTTAGTTTCTCCTGTGGGGCAGGCACCTCTGGCTCTGGCAGTAATGCTTCTGTCAGAGAGGTGGCAGTATTGTTCACAATGCATAAATGTCCATCCTGTGCTTGAAGAAGGACTGCGAATGTATATCTTTAGGAGAACAGAAAAGAGGCTTTTCCGTAAGAGAGAGGAAAAGAGAGAGAGAGAGACGGGAAATTAGAAAGAGAAATGAGAGCAGAAGATAAGACACTCTGACATAAAGCATGGGTAAATGAAGAGGGTTTTAAATAGCACTCCCGCCAGCACTTGAAACTGGTAAGGTCACAGAGAGAGCAAAAGACATAAACACTGCTTTTCTGCATCTGATAACCTCTGACCTCTGTCCCAAATCAGCTCTGGCTATTAGAGGCAGACGCTTGACTGAGTACCCATGTACACAAAGGAGAACAGGTGCCAAATGCCCAGAGCTCACAACAGATGAGAGCAATTCCAGAAACAGCATGTACATGGTCAGTAAAACTCAGTTTAACTTTGTGGAGTGATACACATTCCAGGCGACATTTCTTTGTCTTCCTCGGTTATTCCATCCACCTAATATCCAAATAAGTTTGCCATGTATATTTCATGTGTATTGTAAAAAAACAAACAAACATGGGTGTATGGAACACCCAAAGTTTGACAGCTGTCAAAACTTAAACACAGAAACATTCAATAGCTTTCTTTACGGAGCAGCTTACCTGATCTAAACTTGCTGCGAATCAGTACAGAGTGTTCGGAGCCCAGCAGAGTCATTCTGTTGTAGGGTAAGGTTCCAGTGTCAGCGCATTAACGAAGTGGTCACTTTTAAAGCCCACTCGCTTCAATCCAGCCTGGTAGAGGGAATGTCATGGACAGTGTGGGCCCAAGAGAGTGATGGCAAAAACTTATCCCGTTATGCATCTAAATGCTGGGAGTGAGAAGGTCTCCCTGGGACGAGTCAAACAGAAGAGTCAGCCAGCCTCCTTTCCTTGACTCCTGTGAGAAGCTTTGGTCCCATGTAGCAGTGGGGGCTCCACTCCATGAGAGAGAAACTGATAGGGCTGTGCTGCGGGGTGGGACTTAAAGCGGAGGAGCCGGCGCTGAGCCCTCCCTCCAGCTCACTAGTGAACTCTCCCTCAGCATGGGAGAGGGGCTGCCCCTGCTGTCCGCCTGCACGCGAGCCCACTGCAAACAACACACCCCCTCACACACACACATACACAAAGGATCTGCAACTGGGCGCAAGAGTCAAATCCGAGAATTAAGACTCTCTATTTCCCCAACAAATGCCATGGAACGAAACCTGCCTCCTCAAATCCACATCTGGTCTGCGTGCAGGTTGGTGAGAGGCGCATGCCATCCTCCTGAGCTAGATAAATCTTCACTTCAAGTATGTCCATTTTTCATACTTCACATACGTTCCTTCAGGCATCAGGCAGGGGAAAGCGTAACCTGCAGTGTAGTATTTCAAATGATTCGGCCTGCGCGGGTGTGCTATCTTATCTTAAGAGCAGGAATCTCCACTCAGAAACGACAGCCTTTCCTCCAGCTCCCACAGTCCATCACAACAATTGTCGGGAGTGGGATGAGGAGAAGGCTGGGGGGGGATTAGCTTTGACTCCTGCAGCAAGACTGCAGCCTTGCGGTCAAAGCACCACTTCAGCTGTCCCTGTGGGCCTGCCTGTTTACTCCAAACAAGCCTATTATACACAACAACACCTCCACTCATTGAGTAAAGAAGGAATGCAGCCAGGACTGAAATTCTTAGGAATAAGCAAAGATGCAAGGACTACAAATAGAGAAACTGCTCAATGCTGCCACTGTTTACACAACAGCTCATTTAAACAATGGGCCTGAATGTGCGCTTATACAAAGTGACAATGGAAGGCATGCTCACATACACCAATCAGCCGCAAAATAGAAACGTGCTGATGAGTGAAGTGAATGATGATTGATCGCTTGTCAAGAGGTGGGATCTATTAGGCATCAAGTGAACATTCTTGTAGTTGATATGTTAGAAATGACTTGGTCCAAACATCTTCAAAACAGCAGGTCTTCTAGGGTGTTCTGAGTAAAAAGTGGTTAGTACCTCCCAAATTAGTCCAAGGAAAAGCAACCGTAGAACCTGCAACAGGCTCATGGACAGGCAAGGCTCACTAATGCATGTGGGAAACAGGCTAGCCTGTCTGATCCAGTCCCACACAAGAGCAAAAAAAGTTAATGCGGGATAAATTAGAAAACACAGTACATTGCAGCTTGCTTTGTATGGGGCTGCAAAGGTCTGGGTACCCATGCAGAAGTCTATCTGTCAAAAATATCTGCAATGGAACCATGAGCATCAGAGCTCAACCATGGAGCAATAAAAGAATGTGGCCTTGTCCGACGAATCACATTTTCTTTTAGATCATGTAAAATATCCTGGGCAATATCCTGCTAGGAAATGCTGGGTGCTGGCACACATGCGGATGTTACTTTAACATGTACCACCCACCTAAACACTGTTGCAGACCAAGTAGACCCTTTAATAGCAATGGTATGTCCTCATGGCAGCTGCCCCTTTCAGGATTATGCCGCCTGCCAAATCACCCAAATTATCCAAATCACAACTGTTGGACAAACTAGTCTGAGCCATGGAGGTCCCACTTCCCAACTTAAACTGGATCTGCCACAGCACACCTTCAGAGGTCTTGTGGAGTCCATGCCTCAGTGGGTCAGAACAGTTTTGGCAGCAGGGGGCCTATACACTATAGTGGTACAGTTGAAGAAATGCCATGTGTTCACGCTGGAAATACGTAACTGGGTGTAGTGGACTGTTAATACCTTTTTTAGTATAGAACACACATGTACATTTCCTAAATGTAAAACAATTACATCGAATTTAATGCCATATCCCAACAAAAAACTGTATTAATAAGCAACATTATTTGAGCTACGGTCTTTATGACATGCAGCCAAGAATTCCAAAATGTTATGATGTTAAACATGCTAATACTGTTACTAAGTGTAGCTAATTGCTAACTTAGGCGCAATTCAATGATACAAGGTTGTGATTTTTATGGCATGGCAGGCACAAGTTCCATTGTAGGAAAAATCTGTGTAGTATATGAGAACTCTGTAGAATTTAAAATGTCCTAACAAAATGTCAAAAATCAAATTTAGAATAAAAAAGAAGTTTATCATTACACCCCTACTCACCAAGCACAGAAGTGCTACCTGGAAAGATAGGGGTTAGATGCCTTGCGCAAGGGTACAACAGGGTTCTGACTGAATCCAACCTGGAATACTCAGTCAGTCTTTTTACTACTAGGCCCCCAGCAAAATCTTAGGGGTTGGTAAGCAAGCATTAGTAAGTAAAGACTAAGACACCATGGTTGAGAATCACTAGCATAGGTGTAACCATGTCAGGACCTTTCCTTCTCTCCTTGGACACCCCTACCACTCTCTACCTGCCTTTCCAGAGGCTGCGTTGGTGCTTGGTCTCCCGCTTTAAAGCACTTTAGGCGGATTTTAAATGAATCCAAGGACTTAAACTCGCTAATGGCACCAAACAATCTGTCCACTCCCTTCGCCACGCGTAGCAGTCCACGGTCCAATATACAAGCTCAGTCAAATATTTACATTAGGACATCTTGAGTTGCGAGCAGCCCATTTTTCGGGGGAAAAGAGCGCCTGGCCGCACACAGTTCCCCTTGACTGGAGTTTGGAAGGCTTAATTAGCAGGTGAAAGTGCTTAAAGGGAGGTTGTTGCGGCGGCCGAGTCTGACAAGCGAACACAGAGCATCCTTGTGAAATTCCTCAGAGGGTCACTGAGTCCCGTCCTAATCCCTCCCTTTAATTGGACCCTGCGTCTCCAGAGGAGACATGTTTCATCTGAGCAGACTCAGAAGAATAGTGTGACGCCTCAAGACATGAATCACGCCTCTGGGTTAATGATAAACGAGTGTATACAGTCATATAGTACCGAGACGGCTGGACGCACACATGTCCTGCAGTGCAGAGTTCATCTTTAAATGTTATGGCGGAGCTGTACCATAACTTTACAGCCTTGGGAGCTGGAGGAACGTGCCTTTCAGAATCTAGCATGAAACACCATGCTGAATTCATCAGTAATGTTAATATCTTTCAAGATGTGTTTACTGGCATGCTGAAAGGAGGTTTTATTCAAACTTACACTAAAAAGAGGACTGTTAACATTCACACTTGAATTTGAGCTCAGCCGATATTGTGGGGTGTGTATAATCCAGTGCGTTAAGAAATCGAAACTATCATTTCAGCAGTTTCCAATGAAAACACTTTTTGAAGCTGAATGAATCTATAAATCTGTTGGTAGTGTTTTTTCATCTGGGGTCCACTTTAAAGCATTATTAGACAAGAAGCTTCCAAAACGAAGTGAGCCCACACGATAAGTCATTCCCGTCTTAGCTTTGTTTCAGTGCACAGTCGGGATAAAAAAAGGCTGAACGCTGACAGACATGTCGCCCGACGGATCTATACATATCAGCTGCTATTTTTCTATTGTCCGCAGACGGCTGGGTGGAGGGCCGGCCACGAATCAGCACGTTCTTATTGTTTCATGAAGCTGGAGGAGGTGAGTGATCGTTTACGACTACGAACAGACATCCACCTGTTTTATATTCTCCAACGTTTGTGATCAGTGTCATAAGTTGGTATGAGGAAAAACTGTTTTTTTTTTTTTAATAAATGGTCCATTTTTGTATATCGGAGTAACAATGGAACTCTCTCTGTTACAAGTGTTTTTGGACAGCTTGACAGTCGAAAAAAAAAAGGAGCAGAGGAGTGGAGCTCGTCATGCTCTTGGCTGTATCTCCGAACACATCAGACAGACAGGGTCTTGCTCGCAGACAGCCAGGGGAGGAGCCGCAGCCTGCCGGGGTCCTGAGTGGAGCCAGTGGGGCTGCAGAGAGGGAGCGAGGGAGAGATAGAGACAGAGAGAGAGGGAGAGATAGAGATAGAGACAGAGACAGAGAGAAAGAGACAAGGGGGACAGAATGCAGGAGCAAGGAGAAAGACATAAAGAACTAGAGTGGGGGATAAAGAGAATGAACTCTTAGAGTTAATAGCGTTAATAGTTCAATACATTTAATTAATATAATTATATAGCTGCATGATTAAATAATTACAGTTAATAGGTAATAGTTAAGTAATTATATATAATGAAATCCCTTCTCCTGAAAGACACAAATGTAGTATCAAATTGAAGTTTGGAATCTATGAAAGCTTTGAAGTCCTCAAGTTCTTCAGTGAACCTGCGAGCGTTGAACAATGAATCAGAATGTAAGGAGAGGTATTCTAAGGTGTATTTGTCTTGGGAGAGCTCGGAGTGTTAATGGAAGTGAGAGATAGATTGAAGGAGACAGAAGAGATGAGTAAGAGACAGTGTGGTGAAGGCAAGTGATGGCATTTGTTGGCTGCAGCAGAGCCTGTGGGCCTGAAGCAGCAGCAACAGCTGGCTCTTATCTATCTGAAGCCCATTGGTCTCAGTTACAGCACTGCTTTAATGACTGTCCTCTGCTTACTGTCGCTGCTGCCTCTGGCTTCGAGAGATGACCACAGACACAGGTAAACACTCCCAAATGGAGCGCCGCGAGAATCCGTCTCCTGAGAAAAAGCCAAAAGATCAGGAGATTGGTCCACTTTCTAGTGTGCGAGAACCTGATTTTTTCTTCTTTTTATTTGTCTTGCCTTTGCCTAACCCTAGACTTTTGTTTAGACCCTCGACATTCTTTTGGATTGCTATTTTTCAGAAAGTCTTGTTGAGAGCCTTTATCGCTCATGTGATTGGTGAAACGTTTTGAACATTTCTCACAATGAAATGTTGACAGAACAGAAAATCCAGACGCCGCTGCATGCGAGCCATTGGTTTTTATCAACAGAAATCAAATGTTGCCAGAGAAACTTGTGCTTTCTCACACGTTGGATCCTCCTTCGAAGAACTCATATTTTCCTTTTGAGGGGGGGCGGAGAGGCTATCAGGGCCACACTGGGATTTCATTAGACGGTGCTGTGGAATAGGTGAAGTTCAAATCAAAAGTGGCAAGAGGAGGCCCCTGGGCCAAAGCCTCCCAAGTTTGAAAAGATGGAGCGGAACGTTTTATTTTGGTGTGAAGGAGTGAGATTTCCTTTGAGCTGGCAGGAGGCAATGGGGCCTGGAATCCAAAACACAACAAGAGAGCTAGAGCAGAGGTTCAGCCGTCCATATTGAATCAGGATCGCGGCTAGGCTCGGCGCAAGCCGGTTGTTTGGTGTGCCTTTGTGCTTGTTTGCCTTTCGAGAATTGACTTTGCCTCCGCCTTCGTCTGTAAAAACTGGATCCTGGCCACCACGAGGAAAGAGAAATATACATGAATGATTACAGCACAAGGGCATGTGGAGCCTCTGCATCACTTCAGCTTAATGCTAACTCCCTGTTATTAACTGAACTTAGGATGGGCTTTCTATGGTATTCTTAAAACCTCAGCAAACTTAAAATTCAATAACCTCTGCAAGACTCAATTTCACCTAATATGAGGCCATGACTAATACGTACATAAAAGCACTCTGGTATCAAGAGCAGGTATCAAAAACAACATATGAGGGACTAAAGCATGCTCTTTCCCTTCACTGTGGAGGAATAAAATTGATTGGTTTCTGTCAGGTAAACCGGGATCTGTTTTCCTCTTTTGATTTATGTATGGAAAGAAATGTTTGTGTATGTTTTGATCAAATGTCTCTGAACTACACGTAACACTCATCAGTGTTTAGTCTAAGGACTACTGTATATGCCGAGGAGTGTGTTTGGCGTATAAGTCATTGTCATTTTAGTCTCGTGAGCCCCAAGTGATGCACTTCACTCGCAACCTTTTAAGAGCGTCTTATGACATTCTATCCCATGGTCTATGCGGGACATGGAAGTTCAAGTATTGTGAAAATGTCAAAGAGACACTGAACAGCAAAGCAGCAGTCGCAATTTTGGTTTTATTCTACTCAGAAATCATATTCACAGTACCTTGTACAACACAGATGTTGCATAAGTCTGGTTTGAACCACAGCTGTAGGACACACCTCCTACACTATAGTGCCACAACAAAACCTCATATACGGGAAATGAGAATTTATAAAACTTTATAAAAGCACAAAAAAAAAACCCCAACTTAATTTTATTGTGCATGAGTGTAATGAGATTCTGGATCATTAATTGTGGGCCATCTCCACAAGACCATATAAGATACGAGTTTTTAGTTTTAGTACAACAGCAATGACATGTAGCTGAGTGCCATCAGAATCTTTTTAGCCTGAAAAAAATCACTTTGAAGGACCTATATATAATGCAATGGCTTCTTTTGATCAAAATAGAGGTTCTTCCAAGAACCTTTGCTTTGCGTGACAGTTCTTTAAAAAGGTTCTTCACACTCACACTTACACATTTAGAAAAAGGGTTCTTCTAGAACCATCCACTTGTGGCGTCATGCAAAGAACCTTTTTCTAGCACCCTACCTCAAGGGGATCTATCTGCTTTCAACACAATGCATTGGAATGGCATGGGCGATTATAATTTGAAATGAAAAAAATGGTGGAAATTGCTTGTGTACACAACTGTTTCATGTCTGCACCATCTGCGTTAGATGATACAGACGTGAAACTTGGATGAGTTCTATCGTCTCATCCTTCCCCATATGGATATCAGCCAAACGGCTCCTCACCTAGAGATAACCTTTTGTAGAGTTCCCTGGGAGGCAGAACAGTAGGAGCAGTCCTACAGTCCTTTCACTTACACACACTGTTCTCCAGCTGAGGCATAGGCAGCTGTGTCAACTTGGAACTACGCGTTTCACCTTTGGCCTTTTGTCTGAGAAGCCATACGGAAGTGTCAGTCTTCTGCCACCTCTTGCTCAACCTACCAGGCAGAGAAGGGGAGGGCCCTCTATACTCTCACTATGCTACCAATGCATCAAATGGGATAGTTTTCGATTCGTGCAAATATTTGCCTTGACGTGTCTCACACTGAACCAAACACTTTCGAACTGCCTGGCTGAAACGTGCTGTCAAGCAGCACATTTTTCTTCTGGACGGGGAAAGACCAAGTCCGTGTTTTTGTTGGTGTAGGCCAGTTCCCATTAGCCCACATGTCATAATGCGCCCCAGGTTTGCCTGAAGGAGATAAATTGGGTACATTGCATCTTATCAGGTTCCTCCCTGGATAATTGGGATTTATCTAAGGGACTAGAAGGTCCCACTTGACCTCACAGAGAAAAACAATTCGAAAGCATTCGGCGTATTTATCAGAAAAATGGCAGGTTCTGCCAGTCTGTGTTCAAACTAAACATACACATGTTATCTCCACAGCAGGGACGTTGAGTAAGTCGACAGGCTGTCCGTGTAAATTCATGCCATCGTCACTCCGCGGTGCTGATCCGCTACATTACGTCTGCAGTATTTCTGCAGTGATAGGTGATTCGATCTGGACAGCCGTGCTTTCTTTACCAACCCGAAACCTGAATAAACACTTTGCGGCAAATGCTTAATATTTAGCACCTATGAGAAAATGACCAGTGAACACAAGAGTGAACACATATGACCTTGATCCTAAACCACATACAAGGCTTTACTCTGTTGTTACTCTTTGCCACGCTGTCATTAATTGTTCATATTAAATCTTTATGTTTAGATTTCATTTTATTGGGTGTTATTTTAAGAAGAATCATCCAAGAAGGTCCTGTCTGGCCATCACAAGAGCAGAGGTCTGCAGTGGCAGCAGTTCCAAGTTATTGTTAATGATCTTTGGAGGAACATGCTGTAGAAGAGTGGTGTAGCTCTTGATTCAGTCTGACCTGCCAGTGGAGGTCAGGCTGACTCTCCAGGCCAGTTAAGCACTGACTCACTGCAAGCGCTGGAGTGATAGACTGGATTACATTGACCAGAAGTGTCACTTTTGGATGCATAGGGCTCAAGAGACAGCCTGAAGTTATCAAAGGCTTGAGCACTGAGTCACACAACAGAAGTGCTTAAATCCCTAAGGGGCCTTAAGCAGGCGAAGGTTTTTGCTTGATTCTGAAAACACACCTAAACCAGGTAACCCAGGCCTGCAGAATTCTGGCTATCTGGCTCACATGCCTTTGGGAGCTGGAATGGGAAAGATAGACTGTGCTCTATTCATTAGGTCTGCACAGTTTTATATGGGACAAAATCATTTAAAGTAGCCATTACCAAATCTCGCTATAGACTAACACAATGTTCAGTGGTTCTTGGGTATCCACAAGCATAAAGACAGCCACGGAGTCTTGTGTGTTGTCGCTGTATTCTCTTGTCTGGCCAGATTTCCAGCAAACACTGCCATAGCCCAAAATCATACATTTGCCGTCATGTTTGTAAAATGGGACAGTCACATTTGAGTTCCATGCTCAGTGCATGGTTGAAAGTCACACTCACGCCATGCTCAAGTGTCCCCGGGGACAGCATGCTGTACAGAATGTGAGTAGAGAGCAATCACGCAACTTTGGGGGTTTAACATGCAAATGGGTGGTTTGGGGGTTTAACAAATGAAATGCTTGTTTACACTGTAAACATATAATGAAACTAAGGTAGCACTTTCACACTCACAGTGTTGACTTTTCTTTTCACAGTGGAAAGCCAAAAAAGTCTGAGGTAAGACGTCTGAGTGGAGCTTGATTTTCTCCTCTCCCTCAAAGAAAAGTGCTGTTTATCTGAAGGTGGTATTCTACCAAGTATTGCGCGGTTGTCCCATTTTCTTTCTGTATCCTTTAATAATTTTAATTGCAGTTTTGGAAACTGCAGTTGAACTTATTTTCTTTTGACATTCCTCTTCCTTATAAAAGTGGATGATCTTATCTGCTCTCCTCAGAAATATTCCCTTTAACCATATGAGAAAGAGGTTAGCAAGGCAGCTAAGGTGTGTGTGGGAAACTGCTAGTGTGAAAGTGTTTCTTTGAAGAGGAAGGCAAGGTCAGTGAGAGCTTTGGGAGCAGCTTTTGTTTGGGGGACACAGCTGTAACTGGTTGGGTTTGAGATTAGAAGGATGGATGAGTTAAAGTGGCACTAGGTGCATGAAAATAAAGAGTGGACAAATTCAATCCTGATCGATTTTATATACTAAGTGTTGGAGATTTTTGTACTCAATTTGCTAGTTTGAGGGAAAAACGAAAACAACTTTAACTTTTGCCCAGTACTGTACAGTGATTCACTTCTTTGCAGTAAAGTATTTATTAATTCCATAAATTATGAATTATATTCTTACACTGTAAATC
Organism: Brachyalestes nurse; assembly: GCA_037974405.1. NCBI lineage: Eukaryota > Metazoa > Chordata > Actinopteri > Characiformes > Alestidae > Brachyalestes > Brachyalestes nurse. Next base: position 33,352,521 of record JBBPCY010000109.1, on the reverse strand, counting down.
AATAGATTTTATATTAGTGCTTAGTTATAAGGATCATGTTGCTATAGGAAATAACAGCCTGAATTTTCTTAATCTTAAAGTCCTGTACTTCTGAGAATATGTAGATTGTGGGCCTGGCCCATTAATCCAGAATAAAATCATACTCAGAGGTGTTTATTAAGAGACGTGTTATAACAAGAAGTTATTTCTGAATGGCCTATTTTAGGCTTAATAAGTTTAACCATACCTCCATTCCAGCAAAACAAATACAACTCAGACTACAAGCAATCATATTGTATCTATTTACAATTCCAAATATTTGGGGGGAGGGTGTGGTTCTAGACTGGTCCGGGATATGAATATTCTTTCATAGGGCCCAAATGTAACGGACCCAAATGTCTTAGCACTAGTTCAAGATGATACGTTTTGGGCAGAAATGGCTAGACAAGCTTATAGTTTGTGACCATTACAACAATTGGCTCAGCAATTAGGATGATCACCAGCATGCAATCATTCATATCGTGACTTCCACGGTAGAGTACAAATCACCTTCAGGGCATCCTGAGTGGAATGCTCTGGAAGGAGATGCTTTTGGCAGGCAGAAAGACTCTGGTTGGGAGCCTCTTGTTTTTAATCAGGCAGCCAGGAGGCTATGAATTACAGTGTAATGAAAACATTACTGCGGCACACCTGCCGGTAAGGTACTGAAGTTTTTTGGCAAAGTAATTCCACAAATTACGCTCACTGACTGAGATCTGAGACCAAATCAATGGTCTTCATCGTCTGTCTTTTCAGTTCACTGTACGGGGCTTTAGATACACACATGAGGTCTATAACTTCGATTCAGCTGGGGTCTAGTTGGGGTGTAACAATACACATATTTTATTTTACTTTAACGCAATTCACGAGTCAGAATTTGACTTTATTTTCAGTATTCCTTGTGTAAAAAAGGTTTTTTCAGTATTCCTTGTGTAAAAAAGGTTTTTTCAGTTTTACAGAGCACTTAATAAATGTTCTAAAGCAGAACTTTTTTCATCACCAGTCAAAACAGCCTCTTACAAAATAAAGCCCAAATTTTTGCAACCACTACAATTTACTTCGGGAAAAATGCCTAGCCATTTTAGAGTGAGTGTGGGTGTGCCATTTACTCTGATATAGGACACACCCAGACCATTTTCATCATTAACAGTAGTTCCCATGAAACATACAAATGACAGACACTTGGACAAAGCCAGTTTTGCATTTTGATGCACTTTTAAATTCGACTCCAAAACCTTAGCTCTTCTGACTGCTACAGGGTTACAAAAACTGATACTTAGCTCTTCTGACTGCTACAGGGTAACAAAAACTGATACTTAGCTCTTCTGACTGCTACAGGGTTACAAAAACTGATACTTAGCTCTTCTGACTGCTACAGGGTTACAAAAACTGATACTTAGTTCTTCTCACTGCTACAGGGTCACAAAAACTGATACTTTGCTCTTCTGACTGATATAGGGTTGCAGTAAAGTCCTGGCTTTTGTGAAATATCTGTTTGAAATTGTTTGTATTTTAGCTGATTCCCACAGCTGCTGGTATGTCAGTTGAAACTTAAAAAAAAATATGAACCCATCTACAGTGTTTGACTTGGCTTTTGGGATGGACAGCTTTCAAAAGAAATTTAGAACAGCGTTTGATTGATTCCCTGTATTAGCGTTTAATGAATAACACATCTAGCGCAGGGTACACTGCAACCTACTCATCTAATGACTTCATGCTCTGGTTGAGTTTACAGAGATTGCTTTTTGTGCTTCAGCAGTTGGACTGAATGATCCAGAACAACATCCAATCTTTCCCCAAACAGCTTTAAAGGTGCTACATATATAAAATCTTTTCCAATTCTGTTATTTTAATCATAATCTGGCAACAGTTTTTGGTTTCCTGTAGCATAGCTATGGATTGTGAGAAATTGTGATTATGGTGAGGAATCAGAGACGTGAAGAACTAAAAACTACTATAAAAACTAAAACAAGCCATGGCATAAAATACCAGTAAATGCCTTGTATTTGGTTTCACTAATGCATTATGCTCTTATACCGCGTTTAAATTATGAGATGTATAGGTTAGTTCAATGTGATTAGTGTGTTTTGCCACTTATTATATTAAAACATATTCAAAAAAGTATTACATATGTCCAGCTGACATGGACTTTGGGGTAGACCATCTTGTTAATCACTTGAAAAGAAGAATTGACCAAAAACATGGTGAATTTTGACCATGAAATGTTTGGATTGAGATCATGGCCATGGAAGGAAAATGGAAACTAGTACTTGGTTATATCTTTGTTAGTGAATTGAACAGTCCTGCACATTTTAGGGTTTTTTCCTGCTGCAATACACCCATTTCCATCCAGTAAATTCTTTTTGATTAGCTGAATCAGGTGTGGAGAGTAGGGGAGCTGTGCAGAGCCAGGTGGGGCGGAGGGGCTCTGGAACCAAGGCTGGGAACCTATAAATTAAACCTAATATGCAAAATACAGTGGGCCTCAATTTAAAGGATATATTGTTAAAAAAACACACTGATGCATGCTGTTAATGAAACAGACATTTTTTAATACTTTATATACTCTCATATCCTAAATATGTATTTACCTGTAGTAGATGTAAAGTGAACCCTTTATTAATGAATAAGGTATGTTTCCACTGAACTTGGTTATAGTGCATGTATAGTAATTTATCATCATACATATTATGTTGCTGCCACGTTCTCCATTAACGTACAGTGTTAGGGGATGTTGTAGCGTTATATGAAGCAGAAACTCAGAGAGTAATCAGGCATTAATCCGGAATTCCAGTAGCTGCTAATGCTTAAAAAAATAGCCTACAGATCAGAATCATTATTTCAGGAATGCAGATCCATATGCTTCACCTGCTTTCAAAACAGAAAATCCAAAGAAGTTCTAACATTCTAAGCTGACCAGATTCTACCTTTGATAAGACACACATTACCTTCGCATGCACATTATAAGCATTCGCAAATACTTACATCACCCAGCAAGTTCACTAGAAATACCGATCCATTAGCCAACCAAAACCATGTCATGACATACCACATGCATTACACACTATTGGTATTTATGGCCGGTGACTTAAATGTGCTGTTTATCGGGGGTGTTGTGAAGTGCTTATGATAGGCTTTCATAGCTCATGTGAGAGAGGTCTTCAAATGAAGCATTACCAAATTATTCTCTCAATAAATCTAGGCATTTTAACTCACGCTGGGGAAAAAAAAGCCTTGCCTGGCAGTTACTACTGGACTTAATTAATCCAAGCATCACCTACAACGCCTGAAGACGAACCAAAGCAGGGAAAATGAAGACAACGTATGCTCACTCATTGGGGAGGAAATTGTAAAAAGGATTATATTGTTCTTTTATGGAATAATAAAGTCCCCTATTGTGTTTGAGACCGTGTGAGCTGGCAGCACAGATGAATTACAATGTAATAACTCTTTAAGTGTTGCACTGAGGCACATGGTACTCTCAGGCCTGTGTGGTGATGTGGACCTGTTCCACATTATTGTGCTTTTTTGCCTTCTTTAAATGAGTATGTTTTCCTAGCTGCCTGTGTTCAGTGCATTCCTATCATCAACAGCATGCCTCTAATCATATCCAGGTGCTGCTCTATGAAAATTAACATATGGTTCTAACTTACCTCTGCTGCAGAATGATACATACCTGGGTCGCTGGTGAGAACAACCTCGAATGAATTCTAATTTTGTTTTGTTCCTCAGAACATGCGAAAGGTTGGAGGAGGTCGGCATCAGAAAGCAAGTGATTTCACCAGAAATGCAGCCCTTTTCCCTGCCGGATAGTCAATATAGTCTCAGCGGTTCCTATTTCAGGCATACACTCAAACATCAAGGGTCCTAAGGCTCCTGGCATAGAACCTATGTTAAAGTTCTTCAAACTGAATGCCTCATTTGCAAAAATGGCTCGTAGTAGAACCTTCAAATGAAAGTGGATCTTCTATGGCAGACGGACCACTTCCATTGAAAACCACAACCATAGTTCTTTTATGGCATCACTTTAAAGATACGTTTACATTTAGTAGCACACTTTATTAGCTGTTTGTTGTCAACCAAACCCTTTTTTGGGATTTTAACCCATTTTATGCCCAGTTTAGTTTCCAATTCCACAAACTAACTGGGACTCCACTTATCATGTGACACCACCAACACTGGGACCACTAACACAATATAATAGGACAGCATAATGCACTTGGAGGAGAGCACTAACCATCAATTCTGTAATGTCAGTTAACAGATGCCCCTGCTGGCGAGCATTGCACTGATTGATGGCGGAGAGGGGGTCCTCCTACCCACCCAGAGAGAGCAAAGCCAGTTGTGCTTTCTTGGACTGCTGACCACATTGGCAGCAGCAGCAGCACTGGGGATTGAATTCATTTTCCCAATGTAGGAACTAAATACTTTTTTGACCTCTTCAAGAAATGTGAATCGTCTGTAATAGTTCTTTTGCTCTCATTTTGTTCTCATTCTGACCCTCTTAAGCTGGTGGCATAGTAGTTAGGGAGCTGCCCAGTTAGTTTGTGGAATTGATCAGAAGGTTGTGGGTTTGAATCCCAGGACTGGCAACACTGAGGTACCTTGAGCAAGGTACCGTCACCACACACTGCTCCCCAGGTGCCCCCTGTTGGTGGCAGCCCATTGCTTTACTTGGTGACTGGGTTAAATGCAGAGAAAGAATTTCACACTGTTCACATTGTGTGCTGTGCTGTGGTGTGTTCACGTATGACTATAAGGGGCCTCTTTAACCAAGAATAGGTCTCTGTCAGCACGAGGTGCAGTGGAGAACAAAAACACCTTTTTGTCGGGAACAAGATGTTGCTAACGAGTAACTGTGTCTAACTAAAATATAGACATGTGTGATTGGTTTTGGTTTTGTTTCTGTTTACAACGCCTGTGGTATTTCTAGCTAATCTGAAAAAAACTAAACTCAATACCCACGAGGCAAATGCAGAAGTTGGAAATACTCTTAAAGGCTGAAAAATTCAGAATCACTTTTTGAAGTATAGGAATGTTCAGTGGCTTCTTCATTTCTCAGCTGAGCTGGATCAGGCCTGTATTTTGTGTTACTGTTTTCATTTCCAAGGAAAGGATTTTGTCCTTGGTAAAATTCACAACCCAAATCTCTTGTATCCACAATACAACACCTGGAAAAAGAAACTGTTCATTAATCTTTGCCGCCCTGAAATCCAAGGTTTTAAGTCCTTTACTCCCTGACCATATGCATCCCCGAGCAGCCAGGGCCCTCTAAAACCACAGCTCTTTGTTTTAGAATAACCTTGTGGGTTGTTTTCGGGTCATTGTGGCCGAGTGGTTTCTTAATTGACTTTCAGAATGCTTTGTATAATGTGCCCCCGTTAAACGGCTATAAATAGACCCCTGGATGTGATGACTTCATCTTTTCCGGTTCCACTGCTCCGAGTCGGAGTCATGTTTTATAGCCAGCATTTCTTATCATCTAGTGTCGCGGGTGATGAATGAATTAATAGATGACGTTACAGTTTGAGGTGGATTTGGTCAATTTAAAGTAAATATTGTCCCTCAAATGGTTGCCGTCATAGTGTTAACGGGATGGTTCAAAGAATGCAAACTAAACAGAGCTTCATGCTGGTCGGAAAGTGTTAAATGAGTGTATCTGCAAGGATGAAGTTGATGGAATATGTTAATCCTGCAACAATGTTGAGACAATGTTGTTTATTTTATTTTCTGCTTCTTAACAATTACTGAGCAATTCATCATTATTTATAGTCTATATTCATTATTTATAGTATTGAATATAGCATATATATATTTATAAAAGGTGTTATTAAGGTTATTTGTAAATGAATTATAAATTCTTTCATAATTAGTTAAAAGTTCATTATCATCATAATCTTTTTATGAAATTTTTTGTTTTTTTTATGTGGCCTGTTATTCAAGGAGTATGACAGTATATCTATGTCTGACTTTACAGTGACTATACATATGATATTAATGCTAGCATGCTCACTCATGTAATACAAATATGTTTGCATCAGAACTCATAAACCGAGGACTAATGTTACCCTGATTACTAGAGCAGTGTGTTTGAAATGCATTAGTCTAGTTCTTGATAATGAAGTGCTGATGTTCGAAACACACGCAGAAGGTGTTTATAAGCAAGTCTGCTGAGCTGAGAACTGAATGATACTGAAGAAGGCATTCGTCAGCTTTTGACAATGTTGGTGATGAGTTCATGTTATTCAGTCAAACTGTGATCTACATCAGGATGATCCTTATGATGGTTAAGAGAGGAGCTTACAGATGTTTACTAATGATAAAAGAAAAATGATAATAGCGTGTTTTAAGTAAAGCTGAGGTGGATCACGCTCATCCTTAATTATTAATTTCATACTATTAGGACATGCCTGGAAACAGTTTCCATAGAACTAGCTACACTTAGGACATGACAGAAATGAAGCATCATTCATTCTTAATAACACTGCCTTACCTTTAGTAAGAGGCTACAAGTAATGTTTCCAGTTGCTAAACTGTTAAAAGTGGACATGAGCTCCCAGACTTTATAGTACAATACAACAAATTGCTGCAAATTTAAAAAAACATTGTTATTGCTAATTGTGCTGCTAGTTGTATTGCAGTTCTATCTACTATTTCAGGCCTTTAGTAGCATAATCATTTCAGGATTTCAAGAATACTTTCAGTGTCAGGTCTGGGGTCTATTTGTTTAGTTTGGGGTTTTTGTGGTTTTGTTTTGAGAGACTTTTATTATGACACTCTGAGCACCACAGATCATGAGTTTGTTTATTATGAGTCTCAGCTGGCCGGAATGAGATTTGTGTTACTATTAGATTTGTGATTTTGGGGGATAGTATTTAAGAAAACGTGACATTCAGCTTAAATTCTTTACATTTAACTCATTCAAAAAACAGTTAATAACTAATGTATGGAAGGCCTTATATCAACATCTTTTAAATATATTTCTGCCACATTTCTTAGCTTGTTTACAAATGATATGTTTCTGTTTATTAAGGCATTATCAGCTGCTGCTTTCGATCTCTGTGGTAAGGCTAGGGTTGGGTTAGATGTAACACAGTGACACAGTCATATAGATACCCCACAAAGCCTGGAATACATGCCTATGTGCATGAGTATGTGTGCTTTAATGGTATATTAAGGATTTAGCATGGGCAGCCAGCAGTTTTAAAAATGGAGTGCACTTTAAACATCCCTTTAAAATAGGTTCAGTCTGTCAGATAAGCCAATAATAAACCATTTGTTTTAATAAACCAGTTAAAGGAGCTCTCAGATTCATGTCAGCAGTATGATGTCATCTACTTATGTGTAAACCCAATTTCAAGCTTAAGTTAATTAACTTTTGAGTGAGTAGAAAAGTGTAGCGGAGGCCTGCCATGACTTTATAACATACCAGCAATGCCCTTTATTTCTATTAGCTGCAAACCAGTTTCAACTGTACATTCCAGATAGGTGAGCAACTCTTGGCTGCGGGAATGGATTTTTCAAAGCTTACAACAAAATCAACTATCAATGTCCAGTCAAGTGAACACATGCCATATGTGCAAAACACTGCTGCAACAAAAGTAATGATGCCTTATTTATGCTTATGAGCTCCAGATCGGGTATAGTTTTCAATGCTGTTTTATTATAATACGACCCAATGTGATACCAATTACAAAGTTCCCGGGAGGCACCAGAAACACGGCCATCAAGTATTTTTCACCCGCTTTTAAAAATTTCAAGTTTATTTTTTTCCTCTCCATCTCATTTCATTCCTCAATCTTCTGGACCATAAATACCTATCTAGATTTACGGACATGAGGGCCAGGCGTGGATGGCCAGAAACGCATTATCCGTCAACTAATCCTCATTACCAGTTCCCTTCAAAGCTCGAATCAAATGATGGATGTACATGTGAGTAATTTCATGGATGAACTGGAGCCGCGGAACAACAGCAGGCATAATACATTGCTGCACATTCCACCTGTTCCTTAATGAGAAAGCACTGGGCCCTAGATTTTGTTTTTATTTTGCGCTGATCATATCAGCGACGTGCTTTGGCACGGTATTGCTAACATTTTCTCTCTCTTTTTTTTTTATGGTATTTTCTTAGCTGATAAATGATGCGAGACCTTTCGGAGTAAACAAAGTCGTTTTGGACGAGAAGCCGAATTCGATGCGAGGTTCAGCAACATATCGGGTACCAGCTCCAAACATTTGCGCATGTTTTTATTAAGCAGATCAAAAGAGCCATATTACGGTTTTCGCCCGCGGTTAAACACTGTAATTTGGTGAAATGCTATTAGTAAAAAGGACTCGCTTTCCTAGCCTCACGTCCAACTGTTGCTAATGACTTTGTAATATTTTGTCACAGTTGCTTCAGTCAGTATCTTCATGTAATTCTGGATTTTCATACTTAGGAACTCAAGTGATCCTTCTTCACTTTTTCACACAGATGGGTGTAATCTCTCACCCATAGTCGCCACAGAACCAGCATGGAATTCACATGAAAGAATCCTAGCACACCATTCAGCTTTGCCCAGACTGTAACAATAACGGCCTTTTTTTTAAATGCAGGTGTTGTTCTGAACATGAGAGCCAGAAATTGTTTTGTCAGAGCCTCCTTCCTCCCCAATTTCACTTTCAAGATAGGATCAGGCGAAATTTTGGTTCACATGAAATGGCCACGAAACAAAGGAAAAAAGGTAAAGGCATGGCTATTGTGTGGAAGCTCCCTCGTTATTATTAAAGCAGCTAAACAATCATGATCTTTGATGATGTGCCAGGGCTATTGATTGTTCCTGAGAATTCATTCTTGAGTGTTTATGCCTTTTTAATTTCTGACATAATGGAATGCTTCAAAAGAATCCGGCTTGCTTTTACCGTTGCCACAATCATGTTTGCAAAAAAGCGGAACAACAATATAAAATCTGAGTCAAAGCTGGCGACAAGTTTATTTTCTACACAGCATTCGGATCACCTTAATTGGAGCTTTGGATTATCTCATTAGCTCTGTTTACATGCCGGTGTTTCCCCTACTGTTGAATAGGCTGGACAGACTGTCTGGCCAAACTTACATACCGGCCAACTTGGATGAGATATAGACATAAGAATGTACCCAGAAAGTTAAAGTTTGCATCCTAGCATTCAATCATTATGTGATATCCCCTCATTTTTTTTCCAAAAACAAAAATCTAGGAATATAACGACTCACCAAATTGTCTTTTAGTTTTCAGGTTTTAGTTGCAGAAAGTTTTTTTTTCTGCAAGCTAAGATATTAGTTCTGAGTGGTTTTATTGAAATATGATGTGGTACCATAGCGAGTACACCAGCAAGAGCTCCCCCTTCTTAGTGTTGACAGATATCTACTTCCTATAGCATTCTTCAAGCCCTAATAATCAAAAGCAGGTCACCACTGACCTTCTTGAAAATAAATGTGCAGAGAATACAAAACATGACATTTTCACATATTACTTTTCTTTATTATTAATGCCGCATGAGGATTCTACTTGGAACCTGCTCATATGCTAACTCAAATAGGGTGATTGCTGCTTCAGCCATATACACAATATGTTATAAAATGAAACAACATTCCTCCACAATCGTGGCGCAACACAAAAAACAAAAAAACGAAAACAATACAAGACTATATAAGTACAGGTAGGAAAGGACTGCACAGAGTGCAACAAGAGCAAGAGTGAGAGAGTACAAGATAAACAAGAGCAAGAATTCAATATTAAAAATTACAAGACAACATAAAGTGCAACTGACAAAAGCAGCTACAATTCCTTTGTGAATACATACAATATAATGTACTCTAGCATTTGTTAAGTGTTCAATATGCAAATATAAAAAAAAAATAATTGTGCAAGCCATACAGCAGCAGAGTGTACTTGACAGTTTGGTTCTTATCCAAAAAAAAAGACAAATCTAAAGGAAACACTGCATGCACACCAATCATTCGATGTTAGCCTAAGCAAGTATGATTGTGTTAAAAGAATAGTTTGATTGTCATAGTCAAACTAAGGTCTTGTCTTGTTGAGACTTGTTGATGTGGTTTAGGGCAGTGGTTCCCAAACTAGGGGGGGGCACTGAGGTATTGCAGAGGGGCGCACAAATGGGATAACCTGTTTAGTTTGAATTGGTGGAGGGCTCATTAATGTTCTTATCTAGAAAAGAGGGCCCCTGCAGAGAAAGTTTGGGAACCACTGGTTTAGGGTACAGTATGTCTTACTTTAAGCTATAAAAATAAATAAAGAAATCACAAGCAACATCGACAAGCCTTAGTGAAAACCTTCATAAAGAAAGTTTTTGGGATATATTATTGAAAATAGTTTGGGTAACTGTTGACTTCTTCTGTTTTGTTAGCAACATTAGCCTCGTAGCTACAGTACACCAAAGAAGCAAAATTTAAACTAAAACATGTCTTAGCCGATGGACCAAATCTGGGGTTAGCCAAAAATGTGGGTAAATGATATTTTTTGCCAAATTATTCTTTTAAAAATAAAGGTGCCAAAAAGCTTTTTTGAAGTGATGCTATTGAAAAAAATAACCTTTTTTGTGATGTGAGAGTATGAAGAACCTTTTGAACTTTAAAGAACCTCCACATAACCTAAAGATTTATTACCAGGAGATTTCTTAGACTCACAAGCCAGTTCAGTTATTTTTGACCATACTGGTGTGCATGTAAACAGGACTATACATTAACTAGTTCTTTACACAGCTCATGTACAGGTCTTGGCCCAGTTTCTCAGATGAACTAATTACTTAGATGGGCTATTTTGTTCATGTAAAATGGCCCATCCAAGCAATTACTGTACAACTCAAGTGCTTGTTTAAGCCCACTTGTAAACTTGTCCTGCTTGTCTCTTAACTGCACCCTTAACTGTTCTGCTTTGGGACTATTGAGATGTAACTGAATTGAATTAAACAGAACTGAATGGATCAGGCAAAAAACACATAACACTTGGTGCTCTTATGTGGAGCACTGAAAGGAGCCTCGTTATTTCTTTTTTGATGAGGAAATCACTCACCTTGTCTCTCGACAGATGGACAGAGTGAAGAAGATGACATTAAAATCTCACAAGAAGCCAACATTCCTAACAGTCTTTTCCAAGTTTGGTTTACAGTCTCTTGACAACATATTATCTCACTGACAACTGAGCTAACAAAAAATGAGTTCTGTTGGACAAGAATCCTGTTTGGTAAACAGTAGCACATCAGAAGACAGGGGCACTTTGTTCTGATCTGAAACACATGTTCAGTGTCCACTGACTAAACATGACGAAAGCACACGGGAGGCTTCCTCACGTCTGCACTGGAGAGAAGAGCGTATAATAAGGCTGAGATGTGCCAGTCAGGCAGTACTAGGTGTTTACACTGCAGAGAACTGAAGCTGCTCCTTTATAGCATGAAGACAGTCATACACAAGCACGAGTGAAGGTGTCTGAGGCTTCTTTTATGAGAATGATGCCATCATGTGGACTCTCTCAACACATCAGGCCACCAGGCATCTGCATCATGCAACCAATTAATAGACTGATTTCAGTATGTCTTGTTTGTGGCATGTTATGGCATGTTTGTACTGCGTACAGAATTATAAACCGATGGACAGTTTGTTCATGACTTCTTCAGTCAAAGATTTGTTATAACTTCAGCCGTAAACCTGCACCTTTTGTTCTTTCAGGTATGGAACTTTCCAGAAGGGAAAATTTGTAGTGATTCATTACTGGTGTAGTGGTGTGAATTTTTTTACAGGTTCCACCTAGTTGTGCATGGATACGGGAAGAATGTAGGCAAAGCAAAGTTACTGAAATTAATTGTATCCAGTGTTTCTCCAGAATTTCCTAAAAACAGCTTTGGTCTGTCTCATCCTAAAAACCATCTTTAGTTTAACAGCTTTGAATTCGCATTACATCATCATGAATTTCAAATAGATATTTGCTGGATATTATCAGCGGGGATACAGATGCAGCAGATAGATGTTCGATTGAAAAGCACTGGAGCAGTATATAAAAATGCCTGCTGCAGTGTTGATCTGCTGTGAGGTCCTACGGTCTTGACTGTTATAGAGGGCTGTGGATAACTTCTTAGGCGCAACCTGTTAAAAATCACACGAGAGGCACTCTCTCCAGCTCAAAGAGATTAGTCCAGACCTTTAAGGACGTTCAGGGGTCCTTGGCCAGAGGCCAAGAGTAGACGGCTGATACACTTAAGGTAAAGCCTGGCTCTGTTAGAGCAAGCCAAATTAATAAAGCTGCACGGGATTAAAAACAAATAGCAAGGTTTGCTATCCATCAGTTACACTCTTAAAAAACAAGGCATCATGAAGCCATAAGAGAATCATTTTACTTCCCTAAAGAACCATCTTTGTAAATGAGATGTGTAAGCTTGTGCAGGTTCTTTACCAATTTAAGGAAACTTTCAAGAACCTTTAAGCTTTGTGCTTCTCATATTAAAAAATCTATAGGCATCACACTAACAACCTTTTCTGGTGCCCACATTTTTAAGAGCGTATGGTAAAAAAAAAAGCCAGTGTGCAGTGATAGGCACCATATTAGGTGGTCAGTTTAGATGAGCTTCAGAAATATAAAAGACAGCTACCCGACCTTTTCAAATTAAGTTACGAAGTAGTTTGACTCTGAAAGCTTCTTTAGGGGACAAAAAGTGGTTTGTCTATGGTAAGGGTACACTCCAGTGCATAACCTGGAAGGTTCTCTCCTCAGACACACCCACTGAACCTGGCAATTAACAGATGAACTGAATCAGGTGTGTTTGAGCAGGGAAATAACCAAAATTCTTCAGAGTGTGTGGTTATAATGTTGGTACACTACCTAACACTACATACTGTTTTGCTTTTACGCTGCATAATTGTGGTGTTAAGGCCATCGAGAAGAGGCCTCTCCACTCCACAATACAAAGAGACAAAAAGGAGCTCTTTCAATTACCAGACGCTTTACATAAATAAGCAGGGAGACTGTGACTGCATGGGCCTTATCTTCAATTTAGATTGGGGCTTTAGAGTTTTGGCAGCAGCGCAGGACTACACGGTCAAGTTCTTAAGGCATTAGGCTCATTTGGAGAGGGAAAAAAAAGTAATAATAAAGAGAGAAAAAAAAATGAATGGCTAAAGGAGACCGAAGCCCGTGCTCGTTCGTCTCCTTGGTTCCTTTCACCCAAGCACCACACATGACATCATGGAAAACTGAGACGGCTCTTAGAGTGAAGTGGGAAACGCTGTATTTCTCTCACCGTTCAGGCTGGGAGTCCAGGGATCCATCATGCTAAAAATACAGTTTCTATCACAGGATTCCACAAATACTTTCATCCTGAAAAACCTTGTGATTCAAGTGGCATTTGAGCTGGTTTGATTAGACTATGAAGTGGAAAAGCGGAGCGCACTGATATTTCAGCATGGATTAGTCATCAGCTGCTTCTAATAAAATGTTCAAACAATCTTGTTTTATCTGGCCTGGGGAGTGACTTGGCAAAACACTGCCTTGCATACTTACCTATTTACCTGCTATGTATGTTGGCAAAAATAAGTGCCTTGCTTAAAGAGGAATATTCATGATTGGAAAAGCTACAGAAAACGATTAAATCAGTGGTCATGGACTGATTACAAAACAGAGCTTCCAGCCGTGTCTACTTGTATAATATGTTCATGAAGATCAATGGCAGGCTTTTGTGCATGGGCCTAATATAATGATTTATAACACGGACATTTTTATTCCACTTACAGGAAGACTCGGTGAGTAAGTAGAATAATACGCTTAATAATGCATATTTAAGTACACTTAGTGAGTTATTAGTGAGCACTTTAGGTAAGTGGGACACTTGATGGGCATGCCAGTATAATTATCCAGATTTAGGTAAGGAGTGTGCGACTGAGAGCCTTAGGTGAGGAGAGCATGAGTATTAAACCAGTAAGAAATTTGGGTAAGGAGTAAATAATGTGACGGTGGTTGTATAGTTTTAGACTGCTCGCAAAGATCATGCAGTTTGTCAAACAAATCACGAGGAACGTTTACTAAAACTAAATACGTGTAACTTCACATATGCTAGTATTATAAATAAAAGGACTAAGCTTTATGACATTATGCAGAGTACCAGCAGAATTTGTTCACTGTTAAACTTGCTGTTACGCTATTAAAAGAGTCTAACATGCTAACAATACCCTGAAGTGGAGTTTCTAGTTAAAGAAACAGGTTATGTGTAACTTGATGGCATTATACTGCCAAAGTGCAACACCAGTGCTTAGCAATAGTAGTACCTAAGGGAAATATGTTGACTTTAAAAATAAGTTGACTTTTAAAAGTTTATAATAGGTTATGCATTGTTGGTATGCATGCATTTCAAATGACCCTGGATATTGTTAGTGGGGATAAAGATGGAGTAGATATATATTAGGTTGAAGAACACTGGAGTAGTACATTAAAATGCTTGCTGTTAATCTGCTGTGAGGTCCTACGGTCTTGGTTGTTATAGATGGTAGTGGAACACAACCTGGTAAAATCACACGAGACACTGTACTTGCTGTGTGTTTGTGGTGTTGGCTTTGAAATCCCTTTGTATCATCATAAAAATGAGCATTACTTGATTTATTATCAAAATACTTGTTTGGGTTATTTTTGAGTCATTTTTGGGTTAATAATTGGTAGGGGTGTGCCAATCTGAAACTTAGGATCAGTACTGGTCCAATACTGGCCATAATCACTAGACTGGGTCTGAATTATCATGTATAACTACTAAAAAAGCCTGAACTATCATGTATATGCTTAGCTAAACTCTGAATAGCATGCTGTGAAGAGAGATACTCTTATGAGACTACAAATTACACAGATTAGCAGAAAGGCTTTGTCTTAAATGGCTCTGTCCTCCCTTCATAGTGCAATTAAAACAGAAATTAAAATATGGGATTCTGTAGCCAAATTATGTGCAATATGTCTAACAAAGAGCCAGCAGAAATTCAAACATGTATGCATTATACCATAATGAACAAATTGTGCACTATATGAATATAGAAACTTGAACATAAATAGGGCACTACAGAGGACATAGGGAGCCATTTCAGATTCAGAGTGTGCCCAGACAGACGTATTATTAACACCTTAGTTGTCTGAGAGAGGGAGGTATCGGTCTGGTATCGGACTGGTATCGCAAATCAGCAAAGAGAGTATCGGACTGGTATCGCAAATCAGCAAAAAGAGTATTGGACTGGTATCAGCAAACGCTTGAGGTTGCGTTATCAGTATTGGTATCGTACATGAAAAGTGGTATTGTGCTAACCCTACTAAAAAGTTAAGCCCCTAAGTGCTTTGAACTGTCACCATGCATCCATTCCTGAGCTTCTACCATTTTTACTCACCATTCTTGCTGTGCGTTTGTGGTGTTGGCTTTGTGTTGGCTTGGCTGCATGGGTTCCCGGTGTTCTTGCAGCCATGGCTGTGTCCAGAAATCTGCTCAACATTCTTCACTGCATTCATCGCCCTGGCCACGCTCCCCTTCCCTTCAGATCACCCACTGTCTGTCCCCCTGCCAAAACACACTTGTCAGGACACACCAGCCATATTTAACGCTGTACAATGGCAGCAGTGCATCATTTTACATTTGCTCAGTGACAAACCCAGCAAAATAACGCGTCCTGACTGAGCAAACACTCAAACGTTTGCGACGTCATTCAGCGACGAAACCTTGTCCTTGTCTTTATAGCAGCTTTAAAACAGCCTTGATTTTGCACCACACTGGCGTACATGGGGGAGCTCTCTGTTGATTCTGCTTAAAACCCATTTAAGCTGGATGACATTCAGCAGCAACCAGAGCGAGTCTGTTTATTTACGAAGCGTAAGCTCACTCAGAGTCCACAAATGTATCTCCCAGCCAGTGCGCCAGCCAACTTATTAATTTACAGAATTTACAGAGCACAGGCCTCGCTAGGGCCTCTCTTTCAGGATAGCGCCTGCACACACAAGCTCGCAATTCAGTAGCTTTGAGAGCCCCCTCAATGTGTCCCAGTGAAAAACGAGGCCTGCTGCCACTCCGACACAAGCCAAGGCCTTTGTATGTATAGTACATCATCTACAGCAACAATCCACATAGGGCACTCCAAACACACATCTCTGTTTTCTTTAATAAGCTGTGTTTTGAAAGCCACTTAGACGATTTGAAGGACATTTATTCCCTCAAAATGTCTTGACTTGTAAAAATACCCATGTTATCGAAGCCTGGCTGCCAATTTCTTGCACATCTGGGAGGCCAAAAGGCCTATCTCATGTACTAGAGTCCACTGAGTAATGGAATTATTCGGTTTGTGTATTTCGAATAAAATCGCGGAGAATAAACATGTTAATATGACTTTCCAGTACGTTTTACAAATTGGTCAATAGGTATAAATTAGATTTGTTTTTTGTTTTGTTTTTCTCTCAGGCCCATGCACCGATCTAGTTCTTTGTCAAACCAATTCCAGGTGAATATGTTGCATGACACCTGATTAACCTGTAGTATTATTGCATTTTAAATGTTGCTGAGACATTCTAGCGTCACACATTCTCCTCATTTACGTCGCTGACTGGCTTCCAAGTATGGATTAGCCACAGATCACCAAGTAACAAAAGGAAAAATAAAGCATACTAACCCAGAAACACAACACCTAGATAAGAAAGAATGCCGAAAAAAAGGTTCAAGAGGATGACGAACACTCTCCTTCTGTTCCAGAAGAAGGCTTTTAATGAGCCCTTAACTGATGGGCAAGACTTAAAAACCCTTTCTCAGATGGAATCCTGGCAATTTATATGTTAGTGACAGTTAGGAGCCCAATACTGTCGGATAAGCGTGCCAGATGTGTGCCATGTCATAGAGTAGCGACAATGCCACCCAGAGCACTGCAGTAAAACAGCAAGAGAGGCAGCTTCAAAGACTCAGATAGCATCTGTGACCATGTTATATGTCCTCATGTTCATAATTTGGCTTACCTGTGGTGAGTTAAGATGCACAGTGGAATTTGTTACTATCAATCGAGCTCATTACAATATCGGTAATGTCATCATTGTAAATTCTGTGCGCTGTTGGGTAGGTCAGGTCTAGTGTTTAATGGCTGGTTGGACCAGTGGTTTTGGTCCATTTGTATTCTCAGAGTCAACATTATAAAGGGCAGCTGATTTAATCGGAGCTCCAGTTTCCAGGGTGGTCTCCTCCAGGACGGAATTGTAAAAAAGTCATTAGGTTTGCATCAAAGCTACCCCAAACCCCCCGTCATCAGCAGGAGGCGGCTTTCATTGATAAATTAATTTCGAGGCAGATTTATGTGGCGTGTTTTCTTTCCTTTTGTCATTTTTAATCATCTTCCGCTTCTCTCACTTTGCTCACTTTTTCCCCCCTCCTCCTTGCTGACCACCAGTTGAGTTGAGCCCTGGCCAAATTTATGGGAGGTTTTCATTGCTTTCCTTATTTATGTTGGGGTTATTCCAGGACTTCCAGGATGAGTCTGAGGAGGAATTAACACTTGGATACTTTTTCCTCATTTATTATATAATGATCCTGCCATCCAGGCCGGTGCTGAGATGTGAGGATTACTTTACAGCATTTTTAACTGCTTAAAGTTAATAAGAGAAAGTACCCCGTGACATCTGAACATAAAGAACACTTAAAGTTATTGCTTATACAGTAATGACAAATCACCGTTCAAAATAGCCAGATATAAAATCACTCCAGGGGTTATTGTATCCAGACAACAAATGAGTCGCGAAACAAAAGGAGCACGGCCGAGCCGAGCCGGACAACGGGTAATAATCAAATGGAATGTAAACCTGAAATTTTGCAGGGTGACGTTTTTAACAAATGAGGTGCAAATGCACTAATCAGAGGTTTTATGAGTAGCAGAGGTGAAATTTGAAAGCACAGCTGTAATGGTTCGTGTGATGTGTTCCAAACGCCTTGCATTAGCCGGGACGGCTGTTTGAGCATCCACCTCACAGTAAATAGACCCACAAATAACAAAAAGGTGCCGGCACGAAAAACAGCGCACATCACAGGACAAGCTGTTATTAAATGACATTTTTTTTTAGCCATGGATTTGGCAAGATTTAGCGCTTTTGCCATTCCATAATAAACAATAGCATGGCTATATTGAAAATATTTACTTAATTCTCTAAAGTGACTTATGGCAACATTGGCTACTAAACAGAATGTCATGAGTGTTATGGCGTCAGGTGCCATAGACTGTATAAATATTCTCTGTACACTTGTTTATAGGAAAACCCCATCTGGTTTTGGCTAGCACAGGCAGACATACCGGTGACCCCAGGTTTTTCTAATGGAAAATATAACACAAGTGTTTGCTAAGCTGGGGCTAAGCTGAGAGAACTACAGCAGTCAACTGTCAAGTGACAGACAAGACAATCTTGTAAAAGACTGCAGGCTCCAGATTCAAAGGTCAGGAGCGTTTTTTCATGCCTAGTAAATAGAATGTTAAGATCTGAAGAACAACCTGGAAGAAAAGGGACCCGCAGCATTCCTGCACTCTTCCTTTTCCATTCCACTGCGCAATCTACGGTCTATGTGGTCTATCTATGTGATACGGTCTATCTACGTGATTTTTAAACAGCAAACAAGCTGTTAAATGGTGGAATATATTCTCAGATGAAAGTGATCAACTCATTTTCTGACAGTCTTAGCCAGTAATATACTGTAAAAACTGCTTCATCTGTTCAAAATAAAAACGACTTCTGGTGACAGGCAATTTAACTGATCAGTATATACACTGAATGAAACCATGCAAAGATGTTAGTTGTTCAGATGTTGAGAAAGCAATATCCTACATCAGTTCAAACCTTAAAAACACTGTTCTACTTCCTGCAGGGTGGCAATAACAGTGGTAATATTACAAACTGCCATGTCCAGCAATGTATATTTATCACCAATGTCGAAAGTTTCTTACCCATGAAATGCAATTTAAAATCAATAACTTCGCAAAAGACCTACAAATACCCTCTTCTCCAGGCCTAACGTTATTAATTCCAATGGCATTATTACTGTTATTAATTGTAGAATGTGAAGATCACAGGGTGCTTTTTGTGGCATTTACCTTTTAAAGACCAATGTGGTTTAGTCTAGAAAGCTCCTAAAAGCCACACATGACAGGTGATGCATACAGACCAATGCTGTGACTTATGTGAGATTAGCTATGTAAACTGATGGGGAAAGTTGGAAGGTTAAGCATCCAAATAAATACAGAAAAGAGGGATCAGTTTGTTCATGGTTGTGGGCAACAGTATATTCATTACAGAGACCTAGACTAGAAGAAACCCGTTAACCTGATTCAACTGTTTCAGGGATATGTTTTAAACATCAGAGTCCAATGAGTGTTGCTTCACAGCCTTTGTTTAATTCCACTTTCAGAATTTGTGGTTCGTGCAGAGTCTGAAAAAGCCTAAGCAAGGCCTCATTACATCACATCCTAAGCTACAACCAAACCAAACCCTACATGACATTTGTAATGAATTGGTCAACATTACAAGCTACTATTTGCCTAAACCAAGCGTAAATTTAAGCAACTGTAATGAGCAAAACAGTTTATGCTACTAGACTTTAGAATGTAGACTTTGGTTAAAATGACTTTCCTATTTTTTTAGCACATACCTTTGGCTGGAAGCTTTATTTTACTGGGGAAGGTGCAAATTACCCCACTGCAGGACCTGAGAGCAGACTGAGCTGGGAACAAAAACACAGCTAGCCCTCACAGTGGACTCAATGTCCATCAGTACAGAGCCCCTAAGGCAATGAGAAGTAAGAATGATCCAGTTCTTGGGGACTCTCTGAAGAGCTGAACCGTTGGGAAACAAGATGATAGGAGAAGGTGAACCTGAACTTGAAGAAGAACAGAGGCTACTTGGCTTCACAGGATTTGAACCTTTTGACTCAAGTTCTTGTGAACAGCCCAGTCCAAGAATGGCACATGAGGCCTCCCCAGCCAATGCCTCCAGTGCCAACTTAACCACCAGCAACTCCCTGTTTCCAAAGTCATAATTCCTTTTTGGTGGGAATGAGGCAGTGGGAGTAGAAGACACAAGGATTGACCTTATTATCCTTGGGAGAGCATTGAGAGAGGACTGCTCTGACAGTGATCCCCTTTCACAATAAATTAAAGGACAGGGTTATGCTGGATCTGGATGCGACCAAAGGTAAATGCTGCTTTCAGAAAAGCTGCTTCCTCAATGTAGGACCAGGAGAACTGGACAGTCACCAAGGTCAGGGCCATAATGTGTTGAAATTAAAATGAACCAGCCCTAAAAAAAGAAATATATGAGAAACTTACAGTTAAGGGGTCTGTGATGGAGGCAACAAGAGAGACAGTATACGGTCCCACTCCCACTCGCTGCTCGCCAGTCAATATGTTGATTATAACTGGTTAGTCAAAGGTCATCCAGGTTGATGAGAACTTGATCAATGGCTGTTCATGACGGTTGCCTGGAAGACAGAGATTCACTGGAATCCTGTCATTGAGCCAACGTTTGCCTATTCATCAATGACACAAAAGTGGGCAGCAGCCAATGAGTAGCATCCGAATCAACCAAGACTGAGGTTTTGAGTCACTGGGTCTTGCTCACCAGTGCTCCTCATCCTACTGGTGAGATCCTGCTTTTACTGTAAATGTATACAAGCAGGGCTTAATTAAATGAATTAAATTTAGAAAGGGAAAATCCAAGCCAGTCACAAAAACAAATTTTATACCAGGTCAATATCAACAGTCCAGAAGAAATTCAAATCCAGTCAGAGGTAGGAAAGCACCCAGGAACAAACAGAAGCACATAGTAATACTAAACATAAACAGATGCAAATGGCCTGAAAATGCACAGAATGGCCAGCAGGGCGGTCAAGGAAGGAATCCAGGAAGGAATCCTGACACTCTGGACCAAACTTACTAAGCGTAATGCCCCAGTCTAAGATGCAAGTTGAACACATTCTTTTTGGGTGTTATGTACTCAAAAGATGCAATGATGTGGTAACATCATGCATGCAATCCATGTTACCATTTCACAGGCTCTGTGTTCTTAGCTGGAACAGAATTACACTCTGGAGAATGCTTTGGTGGGAAAGAACTTCATTTATCAACACCACTATCTCTTCATCAAAGAAGTGTCTTTTTTATGTTTAGTCTAGAGCTTTTTGATGGTTATTTCACTGAGCCTTTTGAACCCTGTTCCTCATGAGTGCATTGTTGGTGGGAGGGGCTACATGCAGTTTACGTGATAAGGTGCCGTCTTAGAAAATAAAACATTTCAACATATTTTGCACTGTGCATGCGCTTGCACTTACATCTGGCCCTCTGTGCTGAGCTATAGCAAGCAATGAGGGGTTAAATGGGAGGTGTGAGGCACTGCTGCTGTGAAAACAATTCACAGCTCTCCACAAACACAGCTAGGCCGAGATAAAACACAATAAATAAATGACAAACCCCCAAAACATAATGACTTTTTATGTAAGGATCGACTCCCAAAACCAAAAAATCAAAAACACTAGTGCTTCTGTATTGATCTGCCCATCTGTAGTTCTCAGGACAGCTTCCAAATGAGGTTAACCAAAGGACAGCGTCATACATTTCCAAGTAGTTGAGTTTCCCTCAGTGATTGACGTCATGCGGACATTAGAGTATTCTTAAGCAAATACACGTTTAAATAACACAGCTGAGCCACTTGTGGTTGTTGAAAATATTTAACACTATTTAATAATCGGCACCCTCATCCTTTAAAGTGAGACACAGCACTCGGGCACTTCGTCAACACTTCTGCAGAGAGAAAGAGAGGCATTCAGAATCCTCCTTCTGCTTAAGTTCAACAGAAAAATAACTCAAATTCCCTGGAGGAAAAACATGACACTTGTCTGACCACAGATGCCAAAACAGATTAAGATATTACCCGAAAGGAGTATCAGTGAATTTCTCACAGCTCACCAGATGCATCCTAATGGTCAAGCCAAAGACCAGCAGTATGAAACTATCAGTCACAACCCAAAACTCATTAAAAGGAGATCATACTGCCAAAGTCTGTGATGCACTGATATGTGGAAAGAGAAAGAATGCTGACCTCCACCAGCAGCTCACTCTTACTTCCTTTTCAACCTGTGATTTATTGGAGTTCCAAATCATCGTATTAAATGAATAATAATAGTTCAAAAAAGACTGTGTTCTCTGAGAAATCACAGTTATCAATACCACAAAGCATGAAAGAACATCAGAATGATACACACTATGGTGAATCTTTTGGTTCAACCGTATTGTGAACATACTTTAATATAACATTTCTGGAAGTGTACAATTTATGTTTATTTTAACACGTTGGGGAAATAAAACATGTTCCAATGTTTGCACAGGCCACAATTCACATGCTTTATTATGTATGATTATGAATTTTTCTCCAAATGTAATTTTTCACATGACTGCAGTTGATGTGAATATTTTAGAATGTAGATTTGTTTATATTTACATATTGTAATATTATGCTTTGGTATTACAGCTCACTGAACCAAGCCAGAGAAATCCTGTTCATCAGTGCCTCTTTTGTGTATGCAAAAAGAAAAGGGAATTTTTAGAGTTTAAATTTGTTCAGAAGTTTGGAATCTTCTGCTGTATCAATAGTTTTTCATAGTTATATACAATAGTAACTAAATATTAATGAGCAAACTTCATTCTCTATTATTCTAGAGACACATTCGTCATTGTGGACACATTTAAAGGTCTTTACATTTTGCCATTAGTCATTTTATTATATATAACCTGTACAGAACTAGCACCATATTATAATTATCTAGTGTATATATACAACCAAATTGTATTTATATAACTAAAACACTGAATCTAAGCCTCTGAACAGTAGCGCAGGGAAAACGGTATGAATGGGTTAGTGGGACTAATCCCTCATTCTGTTTATTTTGGGATCCACATTGTCTTACTTGCTATTAACAACGAGTAGAAGGGTATAATTTTGTAGTGACCACCTAGTTCCATTCAACATTTGGTGTTTTTTTTTTTTTAAAAGGCTGCTATGTCCAGCCCCACCTGGTGGGTTACAGGTGCGTTTGATATTCTGCTCAGTTGTAAAGCCATTGTAAAATATTGTACATACGCACACATTTGTTCTGATTTTATTAACAGTGAAAGTCGGATACAACCAAATTGTGATTGTCATTACAGGCCCTCATATAAAACCAACCTTTTTTGTGCAATAAAATATGTTGATGTGTTACTTAAAAAGTTCTAAACACTACCATTTACCCCTTAGTACCTTCACTCAATTGATATGAATACAGCTGAAACAACACCCTGTATTGAATTTGCTGTTTTCATGATGTCATGAGAACCCCTGCGTTTACACATATTCTACGTTTAAGCCTACAGCAGTTTATTTCTGTCCATCCATTCTTTCTGAAAGAGGCATGAGATAGGACAGTCAGTCAGGACAGGGCTCATTTAAATTTATCAGTCTTAAACATAAACAGTCCCTTTAATCCTCTGAGATTAAAGAGAGGTTGGGAAAAGATGAAGTAAAAAACTAACTATGGCTGCTTTTGATGGATAAACCCACATTTTCCAATAAGACAGAATATACAAACAGTAGGATACGGACCCTTTAAGATGTATGGCAGTGTTTAATGCAGACCCATTTTAATTATTCTTTGTAAAAAGCTTGTGTTTATTTGATCTGTATTAGTTAACAGCGGTGAATTTTGAACTGCTTGTAACAGACATTCAAGTAAACGCTGTATTAAATTATCAGTAACGACTCGTCTTGTTCTGTTCCTGCTGTCAAATATAGAGTGATTGTTGTGTTAGTTTGAGTTATGACACAGATGATGTAACTATTTATCTATCTGTCTGTCTGTCTGCCTGTATATATATATATATATATATATATGTACAGTTCTTTTCACTGTTTTATTGATGAGCATGAGCTCTCAAATGTGATGCTGTACTGCATGAGCTATCTATAGACACAGTTAGATTAGGCTAGCCCTCCAGTCCAATATTAAGACCATCCGTTACGGCAGTAGTGTTTGTTTAACACTGAAACAAACAGAAAAAACATCAACAGTATAGACTGGAACCTGTCAATAAAGAATGTAACTGGTTATACTCTCTATAATGCTAATTATGTATACAAATGATGCCATTTAAACAGTACAGGTAAGTGACAGTAACAGCCCTAGGACCTCTAAAAGTGGAACAAGACCTTTACATCTATTGAATGGAATTGTTGTTCTGTGCTACACTGACATAAAAAAAAAACTTAATTCACAATTTGTGCTCCAACAATTATGTGTTAATAGCTCAGGTAAGCAATGAAGCGCATGAGGCTAATGTTCCTGCAGGCACGTCTCACAGCACTGTACTTCCATGGCACGTAATACTTTTCTAGTTGTTGCTGCAAAGGTTTGGGTTTGCAAAGCAGTTTCACGCACTTTAACTGCGCAGTCAATCAGGCTAGACTGAAATGCGTGCCTATTTCTGACACCCAGCTACGAATTTATTCTTTAACACTCCTGCTTTCCATTTCAGTGTGGAGCAAATCTGTTCCAGCTCTCCTCATAAGTATGCTGGAATAACGCGAACGCTGAAATGTGTGTTATGCTCTCGGTTAGTCTGAGGACGCTCTTCAGTGAGGTTGTAGAGGCCATGCCAGCAAGCGCATCAAGCCTGGTATGTTTGTTCTCATTGAAATGGTGTCCATTCACTTACTTCTTCTCTTAATAATGCAGGGAGGAGTGTGTTGCTCATCTTGTGGTTTGTGGTCGCATTTCAATGAGTGGTTCTTTAAGTGAATAGTTCAGCAAAAAGTCACAATGTACACCAGATTTAATCAATCAGCCAGTACCTGTTTTCATTTGTTGCATCTATAACTGAAGCTACAAGACTAGCATAGCTAACAAATACTAGAAGTCAAAAGTCACCCAAATCTTTTCCATGTAAATACAGTAAAACGTCTCTCAACCTGCTCATACTGCATCTAGCTCTTTGGTAAGGCAGCATAGACTTGCTGGTGTGGTTTAGAACACAATATGACTTACTGTGATGAATAAAACTTCACTGTATTTTCTTAGACAAAAGAGCCTCCACAAACAGAACACTGACCTAGAACCAATGACAGGGATTGACATAAGTGGTACGCAAGCAAGAATTGGCGTCTGTGGTACGACAAATGCGCACCAGTTTTCAGTCTTCCCTGCGCAAATGCGTCCCTAATTTGAGTAACTTCATTTTGGATCTCTAGGTACCACCTCTCAGGAAAGGAAAACCTTAAAAAAGAAAAATCATAATGACGTTTTAAAATATGGTTCCAGCCCGTCCGCAGAGCCTCTGACTGAATTTTGCCCCAATCAAAATTCAGTCAGACCAGGTCTGATCTCAGTGCGGCTGTCACTGCGTGCCCTGCCCCTCCCAACACGAGACCTGTTCTCCAGTCCAAAGAGGAGAGATCAACCCCTGTGGTCCAGGAAAAACTTTTAGAGATCTCCCGCTGTGTTACAGTGAAGATCTGAGTTCTGTCAGTCATGCTGTGAGGAAAAAACTCGAGTGACTCTGCCAGTGTGCCATTTCGACCAGTTAGTGGCAAGAAAGCAGACACACACATTATATCAGAATGTTGATTTAAAATGTTTGAGGTCAAATAATCCCTGTGGGTGACTAGACCTGTAATGTAATTTAGGTTAAAAGTCCGTTTGCACGTTCAGTACCATTTGGCACTGTTCAAAAGTAGTTAAAAGAAAATATATCTATCTATGCACATGCGTGACTGGGGGGGAGGTAGGGGGGTGTTTCACCCAAAGTAAGGTCAAAGTTTTGGAATTTGGGTGTGTACCAATTCGTTAATGTAGGTACTCGTTATAGTACTACAGCAAAAAAATTATGTCAACCCCTGCCTAATGCATGATCTGAAGTCTCTTTCCAAAAGACTTAGTATAGAATTACAGCCACTTAGAATCAGTCCCACTATGAGAATTCCTGAGGAAGAGCTGTTTCTAATAGGTGGGGCGAGGAGGAGAGAGACAGGGCCAGCTTGGGAGCTACCATGTGCTAGTATTTACAATGTATAGCAATGACTACTGCGGTCACGTAGCTGGTAACAGACAGTATTCATCTGTAGTGAGATTCAGGACATTTCCTTAATAGCCAAGCAGTTGAGATCAGTGCCTATAGCCCCGTTACTGTAAGACTCCTCAAATTTTACCCGTTCTCATCTGAT
>JBBPCY010000109.1:33295123-33307754 GCA_037974405.1 Brachyalestes nurse | reverse complement strand
ACTGTACTTTAACACCGACTTGCAGATTGTGCAGGTCTCCGTGCTGTTTGTGTGTCTAGAGTAAAGTATCTCCACACGTGATGTGTGTGTGTCTGCTGCCGTGTCTCTCACCTTATTGTTGTCTGTGTTTACCTTCCCTCTAAGCGGCAACGGTACCGCCCCTTTTATGAAGGAACTACAATAATTAGTTAAGTCACAGAATGCGTGTCAGCATCAGCCAATCAGAGGTAGAGACTGTATTGCGTACACAAGCAGGCACAGAGAGGAAAAAAACACTCAACTTCCTTCAGGCAGAGTCGACTAGTCGACTAGTCGACTTTAGTGTTAATGCCCTGGTGTGTACATGTATTTAGACACACACACACACACACACACACACACACACACACACACAAAAGCCATGTCTTTGCAGTTTACAATTACAGACTGTAGTCCACCTGTCTCTTTGCATTATTTGTTAGCTCTTACAGAATACCATTGATATGAAGGGGTGTTCTTGGGCCGCAACTATATTTAAATAGATCAAACGTGTCACAGTAACATCCAGATGATGTGCCAGGACCCAAAATTCCCAAAAGAACATGGTCTTCTTCCTTCTTGATCACACCAGGCCTCCTTCTTGGGTCACCTCTGTGGACAGGGGCAGCATGGGCACTTGGACTGGTCTACACAGCCTCAGACACAGCATGTACAATGCAAGACACCCTGTATTCTGACACTTCAGCAATTTCAGCAGTGGCTCTTCTGCGGATCAAACGGCTCCCCACACACATCAGTAAGCCTAGGGCACCCACAACTCTGTCACCAGTTCGTTGACTTCCAGGAACACCCCACAAGACCCACTGTTTTGAAGATGCTCTGAATCAGTCACCAAGCTATCAGAATTTGGACCTTGTAAATGTCGCAAATAACCTTACAGATGCTCACAAGTCATTTTTACCAAGTCCAAGTCAAGTCTCGAGTCTTTGTGCTCAAGTCCAAGTCTCAAGTCTTTAAGTGGCAATGTTTACAAATGGCGACTCTAAATGTGGGATTTTTGAGCTGTAAATATTGAGTTCTAAATGTTTAGAAGATATGTTAATTGGCCACGACCCGCGATTACAATTGGCTGTTACTTAGCAGGGTGGACTGCTGGACTGCCTTAAATATGAAAATATATCTCGCATATAAATAAATCATTCCATGAAATGAACATTGTTTACGAGTTATGACTCACGAGTCACAACAACCAAGTCTGGGTCAAGTCTCAAGTCATTGAGGGCAAGTCTAAAGTCAAGTCACAAGTTTTTCTTTGTGCGATTTAAGTGCGACTCGAGTCAGAGTCTCAGACTCGAGTCCCCATCTCTGCAGCACTGGCTGATTGCTTTCTGCCTAATATATCTCTTGACAGGTATCACTGTAATCTAACAACTGCTTATAAAGTATGCTTTTGATACCCTTACGGAGTTCTCTCTGTTTCACCCATATAAAACCCCGAAAGCTCAGAGATGAAAGCTAAGACTGAGGTCCTGCATCGTGATGTCAGTGCTTTAAAAAAAGCATGACTCATCCCAGCTCTTCTGACAGCTTGAGAGCGTCCACTCAACAAAGACCTCAGAGACTTCACATGAGTGTAAGCTGTATGCACGACATGCTGGCAGGCTGCGGGGACGCCTGCTCTGCTTATTTATCCCAGCCTGCGGTGAAAACTTTACTACACATTCCTAGGAGTTCTTGTAAAATACACTACAACAGTGAAGGTGAAGTTCTCTCTGGGTAATGTGAACTCAGAACTGAAACATTATGTGTAAAACAAAACAGGTCTACAGTTGATTCCTTGCAAATCTGAAAACTAAATAGTGTTAGTTTAATTCAAATGTATACTTTTTTTTTCCAAAAATGTAGATCATCTTTATTTTTGCTCTGGAACTATGTGGTTTATGTAGTACTGCAGTCTTACACTTCTCTTGCAATATCCATCCATAATGGACTTGCAATGTTCATTTTTATATATTGAGATCTATACTGAGTAAATAATGTTGAAAGGTATTCAAACATTAAGAATCATAAAGTTAAGGCCTCAGAAAGGAAAACTGGCTTCAAAACAAAGGCGGCACACGCACAGTGGTGGGATATTTATTATTTCTGTACTGTGTGTTGTCCCCTTCATTATAAAGCAAGACTGTCGTGTTTTGACGACTTCACTGATGGCTGCAGCCTTATAATCTCTGACTTCCTACATGGCTTTGCTGAGGCCTTTGACTAATAGCTTTCTTTTCAAATGACTGCTTTGGTACACGACTTCAGAGGAGAGGCCCATGCATGAAATTCAATTATGCAGCACACGCTGAGCAGGCCAGGCCAGAACCTGTTCGTGTTAATCCTCTCCATGCCCCCGGGATTTTCAACAGACCCCTCGGCCACCCACCCCCACCCCGAACGGAGGCCCCAGGCAATAGATGGGTGAGCTGTTTTCAACCTGGAGGGGATGGACAAGCAAATTGCTCATCTTTCTGTGGCCGGCAGAGAGGCATACATTTCCATACATATGAAAACACATTGTTATAAATGGCTCTGAGGTGGACATCTCAGGACATGCTATATGATACAGAGTAGAAGGCCCATTCTGTCCAAGCTCTGACGCTAACCCTATTAAGTGTCCTTTTACTTTAATTAATAATTTTACCAAATAGTTTGTTGACGAGCCCATATCATGCAAAACCAAAACTCACTTGTGTAAAACAAAAAAGGCTGATGATTCCACACCATTCAAAAAGAAGGTGCCGCTTAAGCTACAAAAACAGATCGTTTTCAATTTACTGTTTGTGAGTCACAAAAATCAACATATTTACAAATTCAGTATTCACCTATTACATATACCCGTCTTCTCATGATCTATGATAAAGTTATAAAAAGCATTTCATGACACACTGCTTTGTGAATGAGTCACAATAAAGGCCAGGCAACCTAAACAATTGTCATTCACATTTATATCATTCTTAACCCCATTCAGCCACAATAATGATGTTTTCATTTCAAAAATGTTACTGAATGACATATCAATACATTTCCAGCAAATATTTAAATGATAAAGGGTCTCTAAATGTGTGCCACATGTTTAGTGTAAATTATCAGATGACTAAAGTATTTTTTGTGTAAATTATCAGATTATCAATTATAAGAGGATGGCCATATCGAAGCTTTTACATAAAAGTTATCATTAAGGTAGGACAAAGATTTTTACATCTGTAATATATCTTAACTGACATATGCATTTGCAGTTAATCAACAGTGTTCAGTGTGGCTATAGAATGAGTAAACTTGTTGATTGGAACTACAGTGACTGGGGGATAACACCTTGCATCTAGATATACACATACGTTAAATATGTTGGCTGTTTCTTGTCTTCGTTCACAGTATTCCTATGTAGAATGTGAGCATTGTATAGGAAATGCTGGGGACTGTCAGTGAGCATTTTAAATATATTGTTAACTGGGCTGGTTTTTATCAAATTTGAACTAGAGAAATATGTTAATTCAGTTTACATACTTTTCCATGAACATTAAAAATGTTTTTGGATGTTTGGATATTTTCATGTTAAGGGAAAAATATTGAAAAACAGCCCATTTAATTCTATTTAATTTAATTTTAAAAAGATCCCCCAATTGTCCTTGACTTGAACCTACAGTTTTAGGAAAACATGATATAGATCCTTTAGATTATGTCATGGAATTTTTCAAAATGGGTCATTAAAGTAGTTGTTTTTCAATGAGTCCTCATGGCCCCCCAAACTGTCCACATTTTTGCTTAAATGTTAAGAGTTGGCTGTAACAGAAATGTGAGATGTCTGGTCGCAATGTGTTGAAAGCTAATTCAGGAAACCAAAAGCAGTTTTTATGTGAAACAGCTCCAAAAAACCTTTTGTTACCTTTATTTCTTGGGGTGTACAAAGGATTTTCCGAATAAAGTGGGACTATTTTATTCATTAAGCGTAAAGGACACACTGTACTTTTTCGTCTGGAGAAATCTAATCCACCTTCTGACTAAAGCCTAGCAACTGTGTGAAATCTCAGCCTCATGATCATCCGTGCACAGGGACCTTTCAGATGGATGAGTGTTGGCCATCTTCCCTTCACGCTGGTAATTGGCCTGCGGCGATTGCTGTTTCAGTCATAGAGAGTGAAAACACTGTCTAGGTCAGTCCCAGCTGATGGAGCCTAGCTGTGTCCTTTGCGCTGCGGGGGTCAACAGGCCGACAAGAAATGCAGGGGAGGCTTCCTGCCCGGATCCAGAGTGGGAACACGCTCTCCTGTTCTCTTCCACAGTCCTCTGAGATGAATGACTCTGCGTTCCATACCCACATACCTCCGCCTGCCGCATCCAGCTTGGAACCACTAAGCGTCCTGGGCAAAGCGGAATTTGTGGTCAGTTTCTGGGAGTCTGGCTTGTCGTTGAGTAAGTGATTGTTATGACTTGATGAGCCATTGCTGGAGATTTATGTCACGGTCTCCGTCAGTAATGACAAGCTTCTGGGCTACTTTTAACTGTTCCCAGCTTCCTGGATGTAGAAGGATCCGTTGGGATTGTATTCATGGCCATATGTTGTTGCCCAACTGGGGTCAACTCTTCATGTAAGGTAAAAAAAAATTCTTAGAAAGCATACTTTCCTTCAATATTATATACAGATCGCTCTAAAAATGTTTGGGAAACATGGACACGCTTCTGGAACATGGCGTATTCCGTAAGGTCTTATCAGCTTTTAAGGGGACTTTTCTGAATGAATGGGAATTCACATCATTATTCTCAGAAGAGATTACAATTCCACAAAGACTTGGATGCAAAGGGCTGACAAATCAATGCGTTATGTATAGAATTGAAATCAATCTCACCTAATACTCAATTCAGTGTGGTCCTTCACACTGTGTAATGACCTCTTATTTTTAGCTGGCTTGGAAACAAGGATGGCAGAAAAAACGGCAAAAACAAATGGCCCTTGGATGCAGGCCAGGCTGGTCCTCAGGGGGTGGAAGCAGAGGGGAAACCCCTTTAGGTTGAGCACAGGACTGAGCGGTAAAGGGCAGTAGTAGTGCAGAGAGATGGTCAGCGAGATGGTGGCTGGGAAACAAGCAGGACAAGCGTTCTCTGGTCGTCCTGTGGGAGCTCAGGCCCAGATGGGCCATTTCAGAGAGGGACCATGCCAGAATG
Source organism: Brachyalestes nurse (assembly GCA_037974405.1). Classification (NCBI taxonomy): domain Eukaryota; kingdom Metazoa; phylum Chordata; class Actinopteri; order Characiformes; family Alestidae; genus Brachyalestes; species Brachyalestes nurse. Next base: position 33,302,570 of record JBBPCY010000109.1, on the reverse strand, counting down.
CCAGAATGCTAGAATGCCAGGGCTGGTGCAACAGAGCAACCCTCTGAGACTGCAGGAGACAGTATGAGTAGGGCCCAACAGAAAACCACCACTTTATCAATCCACTAAATCTCGCTAGCGTAAGAGGGAACCAGAATTAGAGTGATATTTACAGTCTCGAGGGAAAGATAAATCTGGTTTCACACATCCACATTCTCAGGAAAATGACAAACCCTGTTTCCTGTTGTGTGCTAATGTCATTTTGAGAGGAATGACTTGTAAAAGCGGCATGTTTTTGGACTTGAAATATCACTGAATTTCACTGAGACACCACAATGAAAACAAGTAATGCAATTAATTAGCTGATTATTGATCATTTCCTCATGCAGTAGTTACATTGCCTCAACATAATTTTATCTTTCAGTTTACCTTGGACAGTAATAAACAGGTTTTCTTTTTTTAACCCTTTAACATTGACACAGTTGTGAAAAGATTTTATTATAAATTGATCTGTAGAAATGATTGAAAATCTACATTTCACTGCATTTTCCCTCCACTTTAGTCATCTCTAATTCCTATCCCACTAGCTAGGACCCCATTTACAAGAGACCACCAACCACCATGACTGAAGGCTAGGTTATGCTTCCTTCACTTTCAATCCAGTCCCTGTTCCTTGGTCACTGCCAGGGGAATTTTTTAAGTTTCTTAAACTACACAGTGACCTACGGATGAATCATTCAAGCATAACAAATGAATGCTGAGTAGTTAGTCACCTTGTATCTTCAGACACTTTGTAGCCTGTTGCAGTAAAGCATTTGCTCCCATTTCTGTAATCTACTCCAGTCAATATGCCACAGATAAGACAGTTTGACAGGCACAAAATAGATTTTTTGCGCCAAGCTGATTCAAAGCAAAATATAAAGAAATTAGGGGCGACTTAACCATTTTCCTTCTCTTGTACCATTTATTTGTATGGAAATGATGTTCATGCTTGAATCAAGTAAAATGTATCAATCTCTCACTTTGTGAGAGTCATTTTAAACATTTTAAATCGTAAAAATCTCGCCATAAGAAAATTAGCACGAGGTACTTGTGATTATTTTAGGGCACTCATCTCCTCTCTACAGTTCTCTGAAAGGCCGCCTCTGGTAGGCCATTTGGAGCAGCCCGCTATAAAGTTTATTGGGACATTTGTTCTGGTACAATGTGATGTTTAGGTAACCTTTTCTACATCTTGTAATACTGCCACGGAAGACTGCTAACCTTATAAGCAAAAATGTTGCCCTAGTCTGAACTATAAATCAAATCCTTAGACAAGTATTAATTTGAAAACAAAACCCCTTCGTTTCTGAAAGTGCTGCAGCTGAGATTAAGCCCTTATCATGTCAGTTTGTGTGGGAAAAACAAAAAGGGGCAGGGAGTGTCACATGGGTCGGCCAGCTCCCAGAGACTCTACCCACTCACTCACTCACCCAGTCTATCTTTCCATCTCTCTCTCTCTCTCTCCCTCCCTCTCTCCTCTCACCACTTAGTCTGTCAGGGGCATCAAACATGATCCGTAGCGTGTTTTGCTGAAAAAGTGAAAGCTGTTCTTGAGGTTTCTGAAGGTAATATTTCAGACACACAAGTTGGATACACACAAAGATATGGTGGTATTGCTGCAGTCAGCAGCCGAGCGCACACACATTATGTATTAGAAAAGCACAGATTTTTTGCATGACTAGATTGTGTATGCGCTCTGAAATGTGGTATAAATGAATGAGAGTGTGATGGCATGCAGGCTGATTTACGTCCCGCAGGTTTCTGCAGGGTTCTTAAACGTGTGGGGCAGAAACCACATAGACATCCTCCTGACGACGCTGGTATTTCTCTGTTTACAATTCCAGAGTGTGCCGGCCTGTCCTCCAAGGCCCTAGCGTACTACGAGGGTCAACAGGCTGCAGCTTCCACCATTTCTGCGGTGTACTTGACAACGACTGACAAAGAATGCCAGCATGAAGTCTTGAAAAATGATACCAGTTTGTCACCTGTGTTATAGGCATAATAGGTGCTGTAGATCATTTGGATCAGATGACAATCACAGTAAGATCAGAAGCCTCTGTTACGAGCGAAGCCTCAAAAAAGTGAAAGGAAAACCTGATTTTTCCACATCTTAAATAGTTCTCTCTATACAATCTATTTTGATGTGTGTTTACTTAATGAGCTATTTTCGGTTCATTGTGACCATTGCACCTGTTAATAAACAACTGTGTTTTCAGTGTCAGAGGAACAAGGCCAGAAATAGCTTTCCCATGAGTTTAGGGTTTAAAATAAAGAACGGGCAGGACACGCCCAGACTGCTGGAATGGCTCAGTCATGGGAACCTTTTCAAACTGTCTGTATGGATTTAACTTCGAAAAAAAAAAAATCAAACACGTGTAAATATCTATTTTGTCTGTGCTTGTAATAGCAACCCCGCTCTTATGGGACTCCACGTTTTACAGCTTGGACTGAAATGTGCTTTAGTTACGCTGGCTCTAAAGGTTCAAAAACACAAGTGAAAAGTTCAAACGGACACCATAAACAAGAATGTAAGAGGCGAGGCCACCAGATAGGGTCCTTTAGAGTGATGCCATGGAAGAACAACAGTTGCTTCCCTGATGGTCAGTGGACTTTTCTTTAAGAAACCACTTTTGGATCCTTTGTTCTCAAAGTTCTTGACATATAGTGGTGGCTTGATTTTTGTATTATTTTTTAAATAATAAAACATGGGTAGTGACTTCTGCCACACTGAATTCCCACTTGACCATAGATTCCCACTGGCCATCATTCCTGACCAATTTTTTCAAAGTCATTCCACTCTTCTGTTTCAGAATTAGAATGGGCTGGCAGTTAATTTAGCCAAAGACAAACGGAGATACTGGCTGGAGGGGTCTGGTGTGGAGGGAAAATGAGAACCAAGCGTCTTTATTTTCGCCAGGCCGTACGGGCACTGTTCTGCAATAGGTTTGATTTTGTACCAGTTTTTGATTTTGGGAGAATGTTTTGAGTTTATCCTTTTTCTTCCCTTCTAATCTTAGATTGAGCCCCATGGCCTCTCTCTAAGTTTTATTATTATTTTATCTTCAGTTCAGCTCCGCACCTCTATCTATCTCTGTCCCTGGTTGGTGGTGTGCCTTGTGGTTTCTTGGCTTCTGGCGTTGGTGGCCAAGGTTCAGTTCCTGCATGGGGGTCAGCCAGTCACTCTGCTAGAAAACTGCTTAGGCTTAAGAGATGGATATTTATAAATATGCTGGTTCTTGTGACATCACATAAATAGTCCGTTCAAAACGGGTTGTTTTTGCAGCTAAGTTTGCATCTGAGTTGAGTAAATGTGGAGTAAATGAGAGTTTGCATGGGAGTAAAGGGGGAGTAAATAGTAGGTTTTGAAACTTTAACATTGTTTATCTCCTACAACAACCTCGTTTATTTCACAACAAAATAAGCTGAAAAAGTAACATTTGGTTTATATGGACCCCTTAAAGAACCACTTTTGTGAACCTTTTTGAAACTTTTTAAAGAAATTCCACGAAATAAAACCGTGAGAGGAATTTCTAGAACTACACATCAATAAAGAATTTAGTAATATTACAGTAATGTACAATTGTAATGTGCGGCATATCCCCTGGACACTTTCATTTTAAAGACATATAGAAACAGTAAAAATAATTCTATCGATGATCTCAGGGAAAAAAATAAGAGTGTAGGCCATGTGTGATGATCACGCTCAGCTGCTTTGATAAGGAAAGACCTCAGCCTGATAAACACACCTGCTGAAATGAAGAAAAATATATATTTGGCCTGTTTTGGGAGAGCAAATGTATTTTAGAGTGATATTTCAGAGTGATACGGCATCAAGCACCCAGCAACAAACACCTGATAAACATTAGGTCTGGGTTCACCTTTGCGTGTGTTTGAAAGCAAGGCTCTCTTGCGGCAAAGGGGATGTATCAGTTGGCTAAAAGTTCCTTTTTCCACTGCAGAGTTAGTTATTCATAATCGCCCAATAATTCATTGTTGTGCTGTGCATGCGGATTCTAAATTTGTGGGCTTAAGAAGTGAATGGTTAAGGCATCTGGAGTAATAATAAGTTTCCATGCTTCCCCAGAAAGGGAGTGTATTTACTTTGAGGTCGCTCAAGATATGCTGGAGAGACAAGAGTCCCAGATTGTCATAGCTTGCAAGGCAACTTGGGTGGGCAGGTCTTGCCCAGATACACTGAGGCTTACTAGAGAGAAGCCTGATAAAATGGAAAAATTGACAGAATTTATGCCAAATCTACTCTTTAATGGCCAAGCATGCTTTTAACCATGCTGGGTCACGTATTTATTCCTTTTTATGGAAGATCAGAATTGACAAATGAAGGTACAGTAGATAACACAAGATATGATAAAACAATACAAATACTAAAAACAAAGCCATGGAAAAAAAACTCCCGAGGTCTATGGTACAAACAGTTTCCTCTATAATCACACGGTACTCTAAGGCTGTCATGAACATTGGCGGCGAACTGAACCAAAGGATCAGTGCTTTCAAGTGTAAGATGCTGAATTAGGAAAGTCTTCTTTAGCAGGTTTCAATAGATATGTAGCATTCAAGTGCTGAATTCGCAAAAGTAATAGCATTAATAGCATTATAACTTTTCTAAAAACAGGTTCTATTCCTGACAGAAAGGTGGCAAAAGTTGTGATATAAAAGAACCTATTTACTAAAGACCCATTTTTGTAAAAGAAAGATATATGAGGTTCTTCAACGAAACGTCCAAAGGGTTCTTCCATTGCATCAGGCAAAGACTCTTTCTACACTACAGAGACCCAAGCTACAGGTTAAATGATTACTTACACTCTTGATTTCAGAATAATATTCATTGATAATCTCACCATCCTGTGGTGTATGGTGTGATCTACTAACAGTGCAGCCATGGCCACCCCAATGTCAAATTGTAAATATCAACTATGAGTTTAATTCCAAATTTTCATATATAACAATTTTGGACAAAGAATAAAACTGATGTATAATGGAAAACACATAGGGCTGGTGCTAATCATATATATCACACCAATATTCTTGTATGTGTGATGCTCACTCCCAGTAATGTGCACTAAGAAAAAAAGAAAAAAGATATGAAAGTGTAAAATATACTATAATGCACTTTGAAATAATCTCATCCTGAGCTTCTTACAAATTAGGCGAATGTAGAAAACAACAAAACTTTCACTTTTTTGCTGCAAAATGCACAACCAAACTATCACAGTAATCGGTGCATTACTGTCAGCCATATTTGTTTTGATCTTAAGTTTGTTCATGACAAATTCTGTTTAAGACTTTTTGTAGGGCAGCATTCATAACACTACATGTCACCTATATAAGCCTTTCGTGACAAGTGACATAAACCTACTTAAATATTTACAAAGCCTTTTTACAACACATGTCTGCACGTTTTGGGGTGAAAATGACTGAGGCAGCTTTTATGACAATGGATGTTTGACGAAAAAAGCCTTTATAAATGTTTACGTTGGTTTCTGTCAGTTATATGTTATATGTGTCATGTTGCCTTGCAAATGTTGCCCTTAAGTGTTACCACTGCAAGTTCCCTGGTCAACTGGGACTCTGGTTTAGGAGCATAATCTGAAAGTGTGTGGTGTTTCATTCAGGGCAAATGTTGTAGTGTGGAGGCTTTGATGATTAAAGGCCAAAAACTCTAGAATATGTGTGTGGGATCTCTTACATTTTCAACCCTGATTTTATGAACCCTGTAGCGTAGGCCCTACATTAGGAAAGGAATGTCAGAAAGCATTTTTTCAGTTTTTTTTTTTGACAATGTTATTTCATGAACTTCTTTTGTACGTTTTTCTTTTTCTTTGAGAGCTTTTGTGAATCCCATGCTCTTTTGTTCTCCTAGAGCCCTTTGCAGGTAGCTGCGCTCGTTGATTTATGGCCCGCCATCTTTGTTCAGATTTGTGTTACAGTTCAGTACGTGCCGTGTCTTCTTCCTCCTGTCAGGCTCTTTCCCATGGATCTGAGCTGGAGCGCCAAGCTTCTAGCCCCACCTGAAGCGCATTACTCTTCTCAAGCACTTGTTGATGAACCTCTGAACCTTGTTTTTGATGCTGTTCCATGATACAGCCATCACGTTGAGTGGTGAGACAGAGTCCAACACTCAATAACTTTGAGAGGCATTGTTGGGTCATCTCCATAGCTTCTATGTCTTCAACCTGTCATTCGAACACAATGGGATTTTACATCACTGATTTGGTGAACTGCTTTATCGAATGAGACGGAGAACATGGCCGGCCGAACTGGTTAGAATCGCCACTGCGAAAACTCCAATCTGCATCAAAGCGCCTCAAAGCCACAAATCACCTTCCTGTTAAATCCAGTGCAGACATTACCTGACACGTCCAAAGACACTCTCTGTCTTCAGCTAAGCAGGGAGGAATGTTCCACCAGCTTATTCTGTTTCTCTTACTATAAACCATAGCAGAGGAATGGTTTTCTTCTCTGGACAACAAAGCTGAATATTGTACACTGTGTATGTGTGTTTACATTACTGTCAGGCTCTTTATGATCACTGGAAAGAGGAAAGTTTCTACATTCTGAACTTGTTTCTCTGTCAGCGATGCGGCTATCTCGTCTTTGAACCTTTGACCGATGATAAGAAATGCGTAATGTGGAATGGATTTAATGTGGAAATTCTCATTCTTCCACAGATACTGGACAGTGTTTCTTGGGAACATACATTCAAAATGGTTCTCAGAGTTCTTCTTGAAAATGCTCAAGCCTTTTGACGGTAGCACTTATTAATGCAACACCTTAGTTTTAGGTATGGAGTGTTGCACACCAACCAATGAAAGAGTTTTAAAGGGCATTAATGAACCAAGGATGCTGCAAGGCCCCAATTTTCTGAGCATTGATCTGACATTCGCATGACACATTTAGAGCATTAGAGCTTTAGAGTTTGGTAGTAACTGCTTGAATGAACTCACTTACATGTACTTAATATGTTTATGTCAACAGTTCTGTTCAAATATATTTGTGAAAATGTTTTCTCTCACTGATGTATATTCAGTGTTGGGCAGTAATGCGTTACTTAGTAATGTGTTACTGTAATTTGATTCTTTTTTTTAGTAACGCAGTAATCTAACGAGTTATAATTTTAAAATGGGTAATTAGATTACCGTTATAATTCAAGTAAAGTTGCGTTACTCATAAAATCAAGTTCACAGTAAACTGTCAGCGGCAGGCAGATGTCTGACTGACAGGCGCACGCATGACGTCATCTACGGGAGACCTGTGTGCGACACCAGCTCAGACAAAAACAAAACGAGCGTGGAGCGTGAGAAGTTCGCGTTCAGTAACAGGAAATATAGCCATTACTTTAAATTCATCTCGATTAAAGGCAAGAACATTATGTGAGTTGTCGTAGGTTTGTAACACTTAATAATAAAGT
>JBBPCY010000109.1:33270544-33283351 GCA_037974405.1 Brachyalestes nurse | reverse complement strand
ATTTTGGTGAGTGTGTGATAAAAAGAAAAATAAATACGACCATTTATACCTAGAACCACCAAGGAGTCATTTTTACCTTCTCATTTAGATCAGCTGTCATTTTTCGGGCCACACCCCTCCCACCGGCCCGGTTGCTTAGCAACGCTAGAAGCTTGTGATGTCATCCGACTTTGACAGCGCACATCGATTAAAATACTGCAAAATTTAAGACATGGACCCATACAAAAGATATATGACGACCAAAGAAGCCTGGCTACTTTACCAGGATCTGAGCGAGAGAGAGTCGGAGGGAGGAGAGATCACTGTGGATGAGAGTGAAAAAAAACGCAAAAATATATATTTTAAACACTTATTTTGTCAAGTCTCCATTATTATTTAAAAAAAGATGAGCCACTTCACAGCTCTAGAAATGACATCTTAGCATCGCTGATGCTATTGCAGCAGGGGGGTCAAAATCTAGGGGGGACTGGAATGTTGGCGGTTCTAGTGTTCAAGTAAATATTTCTTTCGCCACCAAAAAAGTATTCTAGAACACTTTGTGACCAATACCTGTTTATTATTAAACCAATTGCATGGTACAGTTGGCCATGTTGGGGTTAAAATATTATGTTTCCATGACATTTTCTGAAATTATAGGTTTCAAATACAACAAATACAACAGTATTGTGATATTATGTTCACTATCCCAGTCATGTGTTACCAAAAATCATTACATTTAGCTCCCTTTCCCAAACTTAGGGTTGCAGCTCAGAATGGGCTATGGACCTGTTTTTACTGGCTCACAAGATGGCACAGTAATATATGTGACAGTGATCTGTAAATTCCTTTTTCTGATTGAAATAGAATGAGTGGTCTTCTTTGCTACACTGGTCTCTTCAGCCCAGATTAAGTACGCAGGGCTCTCTCTCAGCTTTTGGCTGAGGGAACGTTGAGTGAGCAGTAGAGATTTAAGTGGTGGTTTCACTTGGTGGAAGCGGAGTTGTTCAGTTGAAACCACACGGACTGATGTATCGAGGCACAGTTTCAAAAGCAATCTTTTTCATCTTTTTATTTTTACTTTCTGAGGAGGCGACTGTATGAACATGTCAATGAAATCACCAGATGGCACAGAGTCAGGCCTGTGCCGATATAACTGTGGTTCCCTCACTGTCTCACTACAAAAACAAACGTTTTAATTTCACCCCTTAACATTACTTTAATTTTGAGCGTAAGTTCCCATACAGGAAATGAAGAAAAATTAAGGGGAAAAGTGCACAGATTAAGGCTGATTAAGGGATAAAACTACTGAATTTTCAAATTTGCCCCTTAAATAATAGAACCTCCCGAATTAACCTTCTTTTGAAATGGAGAATAGACGCCTCAGTGTGTTTTCTGAGGTGAGGTGCTGAGTAAATGCTTAAAAATGAACTAATTGGTCAGACGTCTCCAAAGGAAGCTGACTCCAAGCTGATTTTTCTTGTGAAAAGAAGATTTTTCTTATACATATATCATTTCATGTGTTAGCTGGGAACTAGCGCATTGCTAGTTAGCTAATATCACTTTAGCTGAAGTGTTAGCTTAAGTTATCTTGCTAGTTACGATTGATGCTGCATTCAAGACGAGAGTAAACCCAGTTCGGAGACTTCCAGCTTCTGAAAAACATGTGTTTACATGAAGAACTCAGATCTTCACTCTTTGTTGTCATCTTTAAAAGTTCTTGCAGCTGCATTACATTAGTATTTAGTTTGTTTAAATAGCTAATCATGTCTATACCAGTGAAGCTGGGTAGACTAGTGGTCTCTGAACGTCTCTGAAAAAATGCTATAATGCTGCAACTTCTCTAATGTATTAAGAATGCAAACATTTCACAAGCAAAAATTAATTAGTTAATTACTTATGTAATTAAACAGAGTCATTACAGTATTATCAGTCATGATTGCAGCTGTCATGACATCAAGTTGGGTAAATTTTTTGGGATAAATCTTTTCTGTGTGGAGTTTGCATGTTGTCACCGTGTCTTAGAGTTTCGATTCTCTGCCCAAACCTGAGCGGGCCGATATTTCCTACCACTATCCTCGGGCCGGGCCGGGCCAGGCCGGGCCAGGCCGTGATCAAGCATTTGTTTTTTTAATCATTACTTAATTAACCTATTTGGGAGGACCAGTGTGCTCGGAGCGCTCGGAGAGTCAGTTTACAAACGCACCCACAGTTGAGAATGTGCCCACGTATTAAAAAATTGTCGGGTTTTAATTGGGCTCGGGCGGATAATTACAGTTAATGTGTCGGGCCAGGCTGGTCTCAGACACAAGGTGCTCGGGCTCGGGTAGGGTTTCATTTTTTGGGCCCGATCTAAGCTCTACCGTGTCTGCATAGGTTGCCGCTGGGTACTTCAGTTTCCTCCAGCAGTCCAAAGACATGCATATCAGTTGAATTGAAGATGCCTAATTGCCCATCAGTGTGAGTGAGTGTGTGTATGTTTGTCTATCTGTCTTGAGATTCTCCACCTTGCGATCGATGGTCACTATAATAGGCTCCAGCAGCCCCCGTGACCCTGGTTAAGGATAAATCCCTTTTAGAAAATGGATGGAGGGAGTTTGTAATTTCCCGGTTTCCAACAGGACATGAAAGCAGTATGACATGCGATATTCCTTCCCAATTCACTGGCCTAATGTGGATTTGGCAGCAAAGTGCATTTATTCAACAATAAAGCTCAAAAGATTTTTTGAAATTCTTGTCAGTTTGGAGTGCATTGATAGTTTAGATTTATTCTAATGTCTTTGACACATGTATTGTACAGATACACTATTTAAACAATTTGTTTGGTACCTAGAACTGTACATTTGCAATTACTTATTTTTAAGGTACAATTTTATTAAGTCTGTTTGGACTATATCACCCCATTAGTCATGACATTTTGACACAGCTGGTATTATGTAACTATGTGCAATTTAGAAAAAATGGAGATATAAAATTTTAAGATTTAAAACACAGATGCCACAAACGTATACACACACACATATGAACTTGTTTACATACAAAATCAGTAAGAAAGCCAGGGAGTGAGGTGTTTCCCACTCATTAGGGTGACATTCAGATTATTCTTTATAGCAGTACCACTGTTGAACAGCATGTGTAACCCAAATTTGGTGAACATGCATTCATGATCTGATTTGTTACAAGATATTATGTCTGTTCCCTCGGCATAAATCGTCTCAAATCATTTTCCCTACACAGTCTGTAGGGAAACACACTATATAATGAAAACAAAGTTGATTAATCACCAGCACAGTAAATGCACACCACCGGTTACAATTTCAGATAGTGGCTAATTATAGTGCATATTCTATGCATGTCATATCACATCTGACCACTGCATGATTGCATGTTTGTTTTCATCTCTGTAATGGGGTGGCTGATTTTGGGAATATGTGAGGAGAGCGGCCAACACTGCTAATAGTGCACATGTTTTTACTCCACCGCCGCGGAACTTCGACCCTCTATGAAGCTTAACTCTAAGCAACAAAAAAAGAAGACATGTTTATGCAAATGCAATTAGTAAACTAATGTCTCTCACAACAGAACAGGAACATCTGTTGTGAAAATCAAATAAATCATGTGCATTTCATTCTAGACAAAAATGGAAAAAGGGGCACATATGCATAAAAGAATCATTTGCTTGAATGGTGTGTAGGAAGAACAAAAACATAACTTTTGTTGTTGTGTGATGCAAATGCATGAGGAAAGACGTTTTTGCACAAAACTTCCTTTTTTGCATTCTTTATCCACGCGTAAACACACTATCCTGCACTAACTGATGTTGTCTTCAGTGTATTCTTTCATCAAAATATTTATCACATTTCTGGAGGTAGCAAAGCTGCAGTCTAACCACAAACAAATGTTTAATGAGTTTACTGCTAAACTAAGCCAACGATTTCAGACCACAAAGAGAAAATACTTATTTGTCACGCTAACAACCATGTCAAACACTGCGAAGCCCATTTGCATATGTGGAGGCCTGGCCAGGTTCCACACACTAGGAGCAAAGGAATGACCCTTCTAAAAACACAACTGACGGTCAGTTGAAAGGAGCTGATGTGGCGTAGAGAGACTGTTGTGAGACCGCATTCAGCCAAGCAAGTGTAAAATGCTCTAAAGTATTTCTTTACAAAGGTGAAATTATTCAATATGAACGTAATCCCTCCTAATCCCTGTCATAAAACCAACTGTCAAGCAGAATCTATAACGTCATCTTAAAGCATTACGTGCACAGTAGCAGAATAAACTTATTACACTGAGGGTTGGTAGGCTTGGCTTCCTCTTTCCTCTTCCCTTTGATGCTGTTTTCTAGATTTTCCACCCACAAAATATTTGCACCTCCGACAAGGTAGATGTCCTTATGAGGAGAAGGTTTTTGTTGATTAAAATCGTATCAAAGAAACACCGTGATCATAATCAGGTGACATCAAAACAGAGCATTACAACAGAGCATTACAACAGTCTCTTTAAGGCCTCAATACAAATGCACTCACATCATGCAGAACATATACTCCCATGATGTTTCACAAAACGTTACTAAAATACTAAAAAACCTAAACCTACATCTAATTCAGCTTTGCTGGCTGTGATCTAAACATCCATACATTTCCCAGAGTTTGACACAGGCTTGCGATTAGGCTTAACCCTTTCCTGTTTAATTACTGTTCTTGTGTAAAGTGCATTTAAAATAGGTCTTTATGTTAAATATCTAACATGAATAACCATCACTCTTGTATTTCAGACCACTTATGCGCAGGTCTGAGATGATCTTCAAGAAGTAAATAGAAAAGTATAAAAAAATGACGTTACATGTCATACCTGGGAAGTTTCATGGAAACCTGTGCTGAGGTGGGTGGTCAGGCAGCCGGTGGGTGTGTGTTGCTCTTCAGTTTAGGGAAAGGATGCAGTCTGTGTCCAGTATGATAAGGCCTTTCTGCTCTGACTCGTCTTTCACCCAAAACGTTGCTCTTGAGGTTCTCAGCTATCCGTAGACGTGTCAGCTTACCATTTTTTTTCTCTACAGCCATGTCCACATGTATCCTTCATTATCAAGGAGAGACAGTCTGGGAAAGGATCATAGTGGATGAAGAAGAATTTCTGTGGAGCTATAATAGAAAAAGTTTTTGTTACAACAGAAACTGAATGCGAAATACTGCAACTGATGTCAAAAAATATCAGTTTTTTGAAGTGTCAGTGATATTAATTCCATATTGATACCAATACTCATTTTCTGGCATTTCAGTTCTACTCACTGAAGGCTTTCTTGCTGTTTAGCTCGAGAGTGATTTGAGGCTCACAGCCACCAGACGCTACAAGTCATGTAATGTATTGTCTGGTTTTGTGATATATCTGTTTTACAAGCTTTACATGCTAAGTGGTCTATCGCAGTCCGCATGGCTTAAATCAACAAAGCCCCACGCGATACGCACTTAAACTCAACACTGTCGCAACAGATGTTCTGCCGTTTTGCATAAGTGAAGCACATTCTTCAACTTTAACATGGTGTACGAGAGAGGAATGATATAATACATAATTATCACAAAGCCGAAGGGCAAAGCAGACCTTTCCGAACATTATTTCAAAAAAATGTGCAAGGCTGATTGACCACTGATAATGCCAAAGCTCTAAACAGATAAAAAAAAACTGCAGCGTGCAACTCACAGCTGGAATCTTGCTGGCCAAAAAGGACGACACTTTGTTGAGCTATGTTAGCTTGCCTACTAACCTATAGACAGACATTCGTGCAGTGTGTGTCTGCAAGTGTGTGTGTGTGCGTGTGACTACATTTAGAGAGAGTGATAAAGAGGAAATGTCAGGGTTGTGTCTGACAGTGTGCAGAGGGAAGTGGTAAAGTAACATTCGCCTCATCATTGTCAGAGTACAGGCATCTTTCACCGCTGCATTTAAACAACAAACAAAAATGCTAGGGCTGTATTAGTCAAAAAAGTCCATTAGGTGTGTCTTATTTATCTTAAATGTTGTGCAATTTGGTTTTGACTGTATTTCTTTTGTTTCTAATACTAAGCAAAAATGATCATTATGTAAACATAAGATGAAAATTTGTCTCAGTGACTTTAAAGGAACAGGACAAAACCACCATTCTTAATGTAATTTTATTCCACGTTCATTGCATTTTGCCCAATTTCTTTAAGTCTGTCATGAAATGTTCACACAGTTTAATAAAGCAAAACAAGACAAAAATTGAGATTTTATTTGTCCAGAAAGCGATGAAATGCTTAAATAAATAAACACGTGCTCTCAGAATCGGTTCAAAAACCCAGCATTTATCCTTTATCAGAATAGGTAAAAATGTGTAACTATAGCAGAATCATTTCTGGTGAAAAAAGTAAACATTTTTTTTTTAATTGCAATGTCTTTCCATCATTTAACCAGGCAAACTACCATTTGTGCGCTCTAATCGTCATCAATTCTACATGGAACCATTTGCTTTATTAAAGAACTTTTCTAGAACTGGGCATTCATCCCTGAGTTTGATGAAGCAAGAACAGCAAGTTAAAAAAACACGGTCTCATCTGCTTTTTAAATGCTCCTTTTGAACCATTTTGATTCTAAATGTAGCACTTAACTTCAGAAACTCATCACAAGAGACAAGGCAGGTTTACACAATGCTAGAGAAACAAATAGAAGCAGAGTATGTGTACTTTATGCTCGCCCTGACCACCAAAGGCCACCAAATTTCAATATTATCTTGAAACCCCCTATAAAAGGCTTATTTATAGATGTGACTATGCACAATGCAACAATATATATTTTTTTTAATTCTACATTGCACCTCTCTACTGAAGTGGAAAGAGCTGCTCAACTCCAAACTCTGTGCTGAGGTCATCTGAGCACTCTGTCTAAATAACCTGTTGCCTCATAAAGCCTCTTGCCATCACCGTTCAGTTTAGACTCCGTTTATCAGGGCAGCCGAGCAGGTCATTTCAGTTAACACAGAGTAGTCTCCTGGTCCCAGAATAGGTCCCGCATAAAACCCTCCTCTGCATCCTAATGGCTATACTTTTCAGCAAAATTCATCGTAGACCAGGCCTTTCTCGGCCCTATTCTAAGTTCCAGGGAAACATGAGACAAAACAATATTGTTACTTCAACTCACAGGAATTTATGGGCAATAATTCAAAAACACAAACCCCTGGAGGATCTGGGAGGCCACTGGAGACTCCACAAAACACAGACAGAGCAACAAACAAACTTGCATGCGTTGTATGCAGCTCACACACTTCTCTCTCTTCTACTCGTTCGGTCAGAGCTAAAGTGACACTCACATTCCGCAAGCTTGCCGTTTCACACACTCATGACTCAGAGGGGTCAAATATTTTTATATTTATCTCAGGAATGACTCAATCATGTAGGCCAGCATTCTCCTACGTGTTTGTTATTTTTGGGCCTATCAGTGTCCTTAACTAACACATTATAACCACTGTTCTCACCTCATTCCACTTCAAAGGCTGACCACCAGTATGGCCATATGTCTAAGAGAGGAGACTGTCTGTATCTGTATTTACTCTCATTTATAATCGATTAGAGACTAGATTTGGCCTAACATTCTCACCGTCTACATCTTAACTTACTGAACTCCTCAGACCCACTTACAGTACAGGTTTATGGTGAATAGCATCGGAAAATATACTATATATTTATATACATCTGCTATATACATCTATACCTCCTATTCAAAAGTTTAGAATCACTTGTCATGGTAATAATTGCTATTTATTGCTATTAATATACAGAGTTGTAGACTCTAGCATCATGATGAAATTATTTAGTCATGTATTTTCTTCAAATGTGATTTTTATTACTGAAAACAGTGATTCCAAACACCCCAACCAAACAAATGGTTGTTGACTTCAAGAGAGTACTCCATGATCTCTTAAAGCTGAACATTGATGGATCCTCAGTGAAGATTGTCCAAGGCACAGAGTTCCTTGGTGTTCACATCATGGAAAACTTATCATGGACCCCAAACATCAACTCCATCGCCAAGAAACTCAATGGAACAGAGGAAAGTCCCCCTAATCCTCACCACATTCTACAAAGTGACAATAGTTGCATCATGGCTTGGTACAGGAATTGCTCTGTTTCGGATTGCAAGATCCTACAAACGATAGTGAATACAGCTGAAACGATAATCTGAGTCTCCATCCCACCTCTTCCAAAGATATTTACCAAAGCCACCAGCATTTTGGATGAACCCACACACTCTTCTCCTTACTCTCGTCTGGTGAAAGGTTCTGTAGTGTATGAGCCTGAACTGAGTGTGAAACAGTTTTTGCATTTTTATACAAATATACTGGACATGTACGTCTGAACATTCAACTGTAGTTTCCTGAAACCAATATGACAATAAGAAACAGATCTATGAAATGTATAGTTTTATCACTATTCCATTAAACTATCAGTGCTGGGAAATCCATATAATCACATAAATTGACTGATACTGTTCCCAGACTGTTGACCCCTCATAAAAGTGTACAGTTACAAACTAGCCCATACTTTGTCATGAACGTTTTGTCAGCCAATACCCCATCCATCATTGGTTAGTTTAGGGCTGCTGTTGACCAGATGTCAGACCAGATGTTTCAGCCCAGCAACAACAATTATATGTGTGTGATACTGGGACAATTGTATCAAGTATAAGAGTGTTGCTTCATTTTTACTCACATTAGTATCCCTCACTGCCAGGATGAGAGTGGCTCACCACCTGAAAGGAGGATGGCTAACTTTGCATCTACAGGTGGGCTTCAGTCTCTTACGTGTGAGGTTAAGCTACAAGAGTGATATGTCCAATAAAGTGGCAAATGAATGTATACTTAATGCCTGAGTACACTCAGACTTCTGCGGGTAAGACCGCACACATGGGACACATTTTGCCAGTGTGTTATGCTTTAAATGTAGTTTAGCTTCAAACACATCCCAAAAGAATGTTTTTCAAGTTCTTGCCCACTAAAGCACACTCTCGTGAATGTTATCAACACCACTATCTCTGTCTTGCCGAACTTTCATTTTTTGTTTTATCCCAAACTTAACAACTCTAAGGTTTTACTGAGCTTTTAAAAGGCCTCTTTAGCGCCATGAGTGGGCGGGGTTATCTGTAATTACTGGCCAGAGTTACGCACAGTTCGCAGGATAAGCTGCAGGTCAATCTGACGTTAAATTAAAGTGCATTATGAATGCATACTGCGGTTGCATCCACACACATCAACCCCTGTGCTTGTACGTACATCTGGCTCCGAGAGCTGTGTGAGAGGACAGAAGTCCTTGAGCACTACTAGCTGTGTTCCGCATGTTGTAGATTTCACTGAATGACCACAATAAGCCATTGCCTAGATGAAACAGCAATATTGTGAAACACTAATTATTGGATGGTCAACAAAAGCGAGGGATTTATCCATTGAGCTTACTTAATCTACCCCTAATCGGAAAATGTTGTTTATAGTATCAAAGACAACAGAACAGTACTGTAAAATGTCATCTTTCAACATGCTTTGTGCTGCAGGCTTTGTTTCCGTTGCATGAAGCAGTCGTGTTTATTAATAGAAGAAATGAGTTTGTTAGGATATTATATCCCCTTGATAACTGAATCCAAATGTTTTGAAATAGTTTGTTTATGCAGGAAAAATGTACTATTAACGGTGCTGCAAATGAATTCATTCGGAGTATGTAAATAAACAAGTGGATAAGCGGGGTTTGAGGGGTACCCGCATTAGCTGGGACCTTTGCTTTGTTCAGTAAATTAAAAAAAAACAAATGTTGTGACATCAGCGTCACGAACCAGCACAAACACAACAGGGCGGTGAAGCTTCAGATGTAATGGCGTATTTGTGCCATTGTGGATGCTGATGGTTGAGAACACAAAAGACATTATACAGCACTCACACACACTTGCACACACACACAGAAGGCCTCCTTGTATTACTGTCTGGCCTGCATGTTATGCATTCTTTGCCGAAGCAGCTGCTTTTGATTAGATGTAATTGCATTCACTTGTTTTAATTTAATACACTGGTGTAGGCTTGTTTCATAATGCATTTCAGAGTATGATCGTTGTTAGCCGTATGTCCAGTTCCTCTTAGACAATTAACTAGACGGAAACGCAGATGGTGTTCACACTCCAGTACATATTCTCTCTCCAGTCTACCGTTAAAGCATATTTTCAATTGAACTCACTTTAACCTGAACCTCCAAAGAAGCCTTTCAGGGACATTTTTGTAGTGTAGGCCAAGAATCCAATCTATGGGGACCCTAGATTGTTTTTGTTCATTTTAGACAACTGAACACTAGTGGCTGTAACACATTATTTGTATCTAGTCCTAATACTAAACCTTAGCCTAATGCTGTTGATAATCCACTGACTTTCACCAGATAGTTTGTTAAAAATTGAAATATCTGTACATAATCTAGAGCCAAGATATGTTTGAATTCTAAATGTAGCTTCCTTAGTTTAGCTTGGGAGCTATGAGGCTAACATTATTAAAAACAGTAGAAGACAATACAAATAACTCTAATATTAAAAATACAGCTCAGCTGCATCCGAAATATTCCATCGATGTGGTTTAAGACTTAGGGCTTAATGTCGCTGAGCCTTTTGTGTCAGTTTTAGGTACAAATCGTTCTTCATGCATGTTATGTACAAAATGGGCACACAAGCCTAAACACATAGTAAAGGGGTTACATTCAGGTGCAGAACTATTGGAGATCCATCTTTGCTAGCAAAATGTGTGAGGATGAAAAACCTATAAAACTTAATGTGTGAGGATCTTTCAATCCATAAAGATTTCAGAAGGAACCCTTAAACTGTCAAAGAACCATTACATTATGAGAAGGTTTCTGAAACCTTTAAGAAGTTCTTTTTCAAACATGGTTCTTAGAGTAGCAGTAGGCTGATTTAAAGAATCCTTTGTGGCATTTTGCTCCACCCTGCACTCATAGAACTCTTGGTTCAAGCTACGTGTATCAAATTATTCTACGATACTACTGCTCTACAACTTAAGTGGTTTCAACTAAATTGTAGATTGTAAATGTTGTAGATTCTAAATTGTAAATGTGTCCAAAATTAGTTTTAAAACTGACCTCCCGAATGCCTCATATTCGACGCATGGTTATCAAATCTCAAGCAGGTAACTTATCAAGGAAATTCTGTATTTAAATACAGCATTTTATTTGTCGCTAGATAACTTTTTGCTGTTCCCAAAACAACAAATGTTGAATAAAACATATAGCTTATAATGTTACAACTTACAATGTATACCGTAAGTTACTACTGAATAAAAAGTTAATGCGGTTATTACAATGACAAGCGATTTTAGACTCTTAGCTGGTAAAAACCTGAATTTGAAGAAAGGGGGCATGGCCTTGAAAAAACACTTAAATTTGTTTTAGTGCCAAACATCTATGTAACATACAGGGAAATATATAAAGAATTCAAAATGCTGCATAACTTTGGCATACGCCACAATTCCCAACAATTTCATTTGATTAGAGGTACCCAGACTTTTGCACATTACTATGTCACCACTTCATTACAAACACACACTAAAAATGAAAATATAATCCAAACCAAAATAATTTTATGCTTATTAGAAAATGGTCAATATCAAACATGTATTTCTTTACACACTTTCTTTCACCTTTGCCATTATGAAATGGTGAAATTGCATGGAATCTCCATATAGCCTGCACCTTGTGTGAGTCTCCAGGTGCCTCAGTTGCAAGTTAACAGCTGCTCTGAGAAAATACATAATTTTATGTTTGAACCGGCATCCGCCGTTTTGTGGTCTAAACTCTTCCACTAATCACAAATGAACTATTAGGCCGCGTGTCCACTACAGAACACATCCTCTTCTGAACCAATACACAGTAAACTGCTTCCTTCCTATATTACTCCTCAAAAGTAAACAGAGAGAGATGGATTTGAACGAGCTGTAAAAACATTTCGAATACCAAGAGCCCACTTCGGTCCCGGATCTCATCAAAGTTCCAGCACCACATTCAGCCAACCACAACAGGGCACAAATAACAGGGCACGGTCATTCACAGAGGAGCTGCAGAGAGAGCCAGACTGACCCTGATGATCTACTGCCTCATAAGCTGTTTAAGGGCTCATTTTCCATTTTATCACTTGTTACCAAAACACATTCAAGGAATGAGGTTCGAATGGAATTTCATTGCACCTTTTTCTTAATGAAAAGCGCTTTCTGTTTAAACGTTATCTGTTGAGGTTGTCGGCTCATCTGCCCAGCTTTAACTACACAGTGGGCTTTTCAGGTCTGTGCTTTCTCTCTTTGATGACCTCTTCGTTTTCATTAGATTTAAATGTAACTCACAGACGCCTGTTTTTTGTCATTTTATACAGTTTATTGTAGTCAATTTTAGTCATATTTTCAAATAAATAATCATATATTCATATTTTGTATTCGACAGCCAATGGAATTAACCCACTTAATCCTTACTAGGGTCACAGGTACCCGGGGCCTATCCTGTACCCTACCCTATATATATGTATATGTATATGTGTATATATATTAGGGCATTAATATTAGGACTTCAGAGGCACTAATCGACTCTGCCTGAAGGAAGTCGACTAGTCGAGTGTTTTTTCCTCTCTCTGTGCCCGCTTGTGTATACAGTGCAGTCCCTGCCTCTGATTGGCTGACGCTGACATGCGTTACGTGACTTAACCAATTATTGTAGTTCCTTCGTAAAAGGGGCAGTACCGTTGCCGCTTAGAGTGAAAGGTAAACACAGACAACAACAAGGCGAGAGACACGGC
>JBBPCY010000109.1:33223941-33267008 GCA_037974405.1 Brachyalestes nurse | reverse complement strand
GTTCCTCCTCTGCGTGTGATGACATCATCAATCGACTAGTCGAAGTCGACTCGACTATCCTGACCGACTAGTCGACTCGAAAAAATCTGGAGTCGTTAATGCCCTAATATTATATATATAAAGTCAACCACATGAATCAGACTCCAGCTTCTTTAATACCAGAAGCCATCTAGCTGCAGGACATGAGGAGCTCATCCCTTTCTCCATTGTTCGAGTGACATTCAGTGTGGAAGGCTTGCTGCTTACTGTCCACATTGACCTGTTTAGAAGTATTGTATTTTATTGTAGAGGTATTGTGTTGAAGTTACTGTGTATGATCTTAAAAACTCGGAATATGTCCATTGCTGTGTCCACTGCAGAACCTCCACTGTTCTTGATTCAAATCACATCGAGTAATCCTGATATTAAAATGATATTTTGTGCAGCCTTTGGTTTGAGCCTGCACTTCTAACTCTTTTCCATTTGTTTCCCTGCCAGAAAATTGACAAAAGCAGTGCAAATATTCAAATTATGATTTCCTTGCGCAAAACAAGACTGTATAATAACAATTTGCCCATTTTTCATCCTCTTGAAATAAAAGAAGATAAAGGAGGGAGGGTCAAATCTAGTCTTGACCATCTCTGGAGATTATACCTTTTCAGAAGATGGCAAACAGTGTTCTGGTCACAAACTTTCCAAACCGGTCACTTGACTAAAAATAGGTCAATACTCATCAGGAAGAGAACAAATAGTAATCTCATCAGATACTTTGCATGAATCATTGCATAAAGAAGCAACGTTGAAGAAAAAACACATGGAGTGACCTTATCATTTTGCAATTCAGTGCTGCACATGTCATTTTTTTTCTAAAAATACATGCTGCAACAAACCAAAATAGACCAAAACCTATTTCTGTCGATTGTTTCTGTTGGACGAGCGTCATGTGCTCTGAAGTGTGCATGCGAGATGGGGAATGTATTTTGTTTTTTGTACTTTGTGGAGAAAAAGGATTTGTTCTCAATCAGTTATGACTCATCACCTCAGCACAGGTCTGACAAATTTCTCCATAGCACAGCCATGTTATGATTTTCCACAGTAACTGGCTGCATGCACATGCTAAATTTAGGCCACCTTCAGGAACAAAAAGATACGCTGTACTTATTTACATAAAAGACGAAACCTTATGCATTTGCTATTTATCTACCTATCTGACTCAATCTATCTATCTATCTATCTATCTATCTATCTATCTATCTATCTATTCTTCGAGACTTTAGATAGATGGATAGACAGATAAATGGATAAATGGACAGATGGATTGATGGATGCATGAACGGACAGACAAAAAGCAGTGATGAGGACAACATCTTTTTAAAAGATGTCAAAAAGGGGTCTCTGAAGAAATGCCATATAAGAACCATTTCTGCTTTAGTTTTTGGAACCTTTAAATAATATAAATGATCAGGTTTTTCCTAGGATCGTACGTCCAGGCCAACAACAGTTTAGCAACATTTCTTTTAGCAGTGTACGTCATATCAAAGTACCTCAATGTGAAAGAATCAATGGCAGACTTCACTCCTTCAGATGTAAATAAATAAGGAAAAGAGGAAAAGACTAAATTTCCGAATGCCTGAGCCCTATGAAAAACTGGTCAATGTAAGTGATCATATGGTTTGCTGTATGGTTTGCTCCACTCCAGGGTATAGACAAAAGCTGCGCTTCTTGCCAATTTATAGGTTTAACATCTCGCTTTCATGTGAACAGGTGAGGGTGAGATGCTTGATGACAATATGGGAGATGTGAATAGATATGAAAACATGGGCGTGTGGTGAACATCCCAGGATTTTGCCTTTGTTTAACCAGTCAGTTCTCAGCTAAGGACCCTCAAGCCTTGAGTCTTATGTACACTAGAAACATTGGCTTTTGAAATAAGTGTAGGCAGGATAATGCAGAGCTAAATCTACTTTTACTTGGGAAAAATGTTACAGTATCACATGCTGAAGTGAAGAATATTTGCCATGTTTTCCTATAAAGTTACCATTCAGAAAATACAAGGTGTTGTTTTGACAGCAATAATATATTCATTTCGGACATATCTGACCTATTAATGTTAAGTCTCTCACTATTAAAACATTGTACGGAGTGTCAGTAGCTAGTTTACCAAGAGTTCAACAATTTGTTGCAAGAATTATTTCAGAGCTCCTGAGTGACTGAGGGAATGAATGAGAAACCAATATTCTGCTGGATGAGAAACGTATATTTTACTTAGAATCTGATATGCACAGTATGTCCCAGTTAAACTCTGCAGTACCTAAAGTTGGCTGCCTGCCAATGAGGGACTTCATCAGACTTAGTGACAAGAGAGCTTACAGACTGTCTGAGGTGAGTTAAACCCAGGTGTCCAGACAGCGTGAAAGATGACACATTACTGCAGCAGCATGCCTGTGCATGTTACGGCAAAACAGCTATGAAAAATGATTTTCCTCCATAACCCAAGAGTTTACTTTAAAATGAGGAGCTTTTCTGAATCAGCCCAACTGCTTTTTAGTCTTGTTTTTCAATTGTCCATTATTTAAATGAAAAAGAATTACATGAGATTATTTAATATATCAGTATATTGATATGTCAGTATATTGATATATATTATTTAATATACATTCTTTAAAATATATACGTTTATACTTAACTGCAGCACTTAAGTGCAGTTCATTAACATTAGCCTTGCTAGCTGATGATCTAATAGAAAGTTAGGTTACCTTGTACCGCGTAAACCAGCATAAAATAAACAATGGGATATTCAAATTCATGGCATTACATGGCATACTTTAATGTAAATACTTTTACTTTGTTTCTGTGCACCACTGCTGTGAAAATGCTAATTTAAGCTAGCTATGGGATTCTCTATGGGAGAGTGCTAACAATCATTGTATACAGCTGTAGCTTAAACACTTACTATTAAAATCCTTTTTCCTCAAATCATTCTTGAACAAATTTTGCAGTGTGGCAGAGCGCATTGCCCTGCTGAAAGAGGCCAGTACCATAAGAGAATACTCTTGCTCTTAAGGGATGTATTTGGTACACACACATCCACATGAATGCCTGGATCGAGGGTTTCCCAGCAGAACACTGCATTAATGTTTTAGCAATCTGTGCTACAGTTGCTCTTCCATGGGATAAGACCAGATGGTGCTAGCCTTCGCTCCCCATGCACATCAGTGAGCCTTGAACACCCATGACCGTGTTATTGGTTCACTGGTTATCCTTCCTTGGACCACTTTTGGAAGGTACTTACCACTGCAGACTGAGAACACACCAAGACCTGTTGTTTTAGAGATGCTCCAATCCAGTCATGTAGCCATCACAATTTGGCCTTTGCCGAGAATCACTCGAATCCTTACACTTCCCCTTACGCTGAACTGACTGCTGCCTAATATATCCCACCCCTTGACACCCATTAGTATTATTTCAGGAAAAATTTACCTTAACTTTAAGCCTAACTGTGAGCCTTCTTAGCGGACCAAGTTAGCTTGCTAGCTTTTGCGAGGATAGCTGTTTTTGCAAGAATGGTGTATTTTGTAACTTTTTTTTACCATAAAAAAAAATATTTCAGAATCAATTTCACTGCCATTTTAAACTGCTGTGTTTAACTCTTTCACTGCTAAATAGCAAACATTGTTGATTATAGGAACATACTGCTGCCTGTATGTACTGTTTTTTATTAGTGCAGTACAAATTGTATTTTTACTGCACTAATAAAAAACAGTACAATTTCACTCTACTATAATTTTATATTCACTATATTAAATACCCATATAAAAAATCCAGGTCTTCTATTGTTCTCCTAAGATTCTTATGTAGAGCAGGTGTCATTCCTTCCTTATATTCATAGCGTGCTAAATTATGATTAATGAAGTGGGTGTGTAGTGTTTATTTAGCTGCGTCATCCTTCTGTTTAGTCTAATGTGAGAAACATAGCCTTTATTGATGTAGAAACTTTACTCTGCTTCACTTGGTGTCCCCTTGTAATGAAATAGTACATTAATGAAGTCTTCTTCTGACTATTTAGTCTAACACATATGAGAAATATTGACTTGAAGTCTCATGACGCCAGCCAAAAATATTACAGAAGAAAGAGATAAAAACTAACTGAAGTGCAATGTCAATCAACAGATAATAAGTGAGATGTTTTGAGAAAATTTTAGATTTTGATGCCTTTAATCACTGCAAAAGTCTATGGTAGATTATATTCTAAATGTGTTAAGGAGCCTCATTAATAAACATTACAAACCATTTTTAGAGCTCCATTCGCCATGGATAAGCTCTTGTGTCTAAAGAGTATGACTGAGTACTATAGACATTTTTAAACATGTTTCCTAGTATGTACATGACAAGAGTTAAGAAATTTGCTTTTTTGTATGTTCAGTCCAATACAGTAAGTACCTCATGCTACATTGGCTTTACCCAAAGTTTTCTGGTCTCCATGCTTAATCAGTATCAGCTCTTTAAACCTTTAAATTGCTCTTCACATTTTACACCGCAAAATCTTTTTAGACATGGCTTTAGGGAACAAGACTCAAGGAGCCATTAGGAAACTCATAGAACACTTTGTGGCACTTTCTTAAGAGTATAGAGGGAAGCGCATCTCAACCATTGTCCATCATAATTGGCCGAAAGCCAGAGACTCAGAAAGAGATTAGGCTGAAAATACCCCTTTAAAATTGCCTACATTTGTGAGACGTGTGCCACATTTCATCAAAAAGCAAAGATTTCAAAGATGTATCATATTTTGTTCAGACAAAATGATAATCAATGTCAGTCCAAACTGGTGGACAAGTGAGGGAGTTTGGAAGGAAACGATCTCCTTTTGTTCCTTCTGCTTGACCAACCCCTCTCATGATGTAATGTTTCAAGAAGGCCATAGGACAAGCAGCAAACACTTGAAAGGGAGCATAATCAAAAACAGGCCGAGCTCAACAAGTGCATTTTTAACGTGTTTGCTGGCGTAGGCCTCAAAGGAGGGAGGGACGGCTCCCCAGTGTCAGTGTACATGAAGCGCTTTCGAATACAGTGCCGGAGAGGGGGAGCAACCGAGGAAGGATGAGCCACCGACTACAGCAGACAAAAGGCGAGCAATTTGCCAAGCTACCTTAAGAGATCTGTGGCTCCATTGAAGTGCATTTCAACCATTTGGTTCTAATTAGACCTGGCTCCTGGGACCGGCCCTGAAGATACGTTCCTTCTGAACATTTCAAGTTCTATAAACAACCAATCTTCTCGTTACCAAGCTGACGGCTTTCAGGCACCGGCCCGTCCTCCTCTGCCAAAAGTTCGGTGCGTTCCACGTGTTCTACTTTTGACTAATAATCTTATTTTGAATATTTATTTACGTCACACACCAAAAATCCCCAAAAGGCTTTCCTGTGCCAAGAGACATCTAAATACCATGTGTCACTGTGGGAGCACTGCATTACACTTCTTAATATTGTTTAATCACTATGCTGGAGCGCAGTGTGTGAATGGGGCGGGGAGGATTTGCTTTTTTTACATCAATATGCTCTCAGCGGGCTTTGTTCAGTTCCTTTCTGATAACGATTATGTCTGTAATCATTTCTGCCTGTCATCTGACCCCATTTAAACACAGTTATTAGACAAATGTTCAAAATGACTTCCTCAATCTTCTCTCCCCATTGGATCTAATAAGATCTTAACATCAGTTTCTAAACTCACAGATGAAACACGTTCTGATGAAGCCCTTTCTCCTTGCTGGACAAGCCGTCATAACCCATGATAAAATACTGCAGTTCTTTCACAGCGAAAAGCCGCCCAGTGCAATACCCTCATCAATCCACGGCTCTTGCGAGAACTGATCTGGACATCTTTCAAGGACTTATCACAGGGAGGCCTGATGATTTAGGACCCAACAAACACTAAAAGAAATGTTGCCTCATGTCCAATGTGAAGGTCTTAAATTAGAAAGCCTTACACGTGAGCCTGCCTGGTCTGATGGCTTTTCGGCAGAAGCGTGATGAGGCCAGGCTGACAGAGCTGACAGCTATAAGCACAGGTAAGGAGGTTCAGTACTCACTGCATGTGTTCACAGAGGAGGCAAAGAGGAGGCTCGCCCTGCCTGGACCTGGCTTCCTGCAGCACACACACACACTGAGGCGTGAGACAGCACACACACTTCTCCCCTCCCACAGCCCAAGCTACTCTTTACTGCCATCACTTTATTAAGCAGGGGAATACGTGGAGGCACATCATTACCTCAGCTTTGCAGGGAGAGGGGGACCTTTTTTTTCACTTTTATAGATGTCCAAGATATTAATCTTAGTCACTAAGATATTAATGTACAAAAGATTGTCATACATGTTTTAATATACATGGACCTTTTCCTTTGTAAATCGTTTCTATCCACTGAATAAATTCAGCTGAACTCTTAGATCAATTTACCGAAGGGTTCTCTGGGGTGACGATATAGAAGAACCACTTAAACACCACTGAAGGATTTTTGTGTGAGTGTATAGAATCTCCACACAAAAGGTTTCTATACTAATTCAAGGTTTACGCACAACCAAACATCCACAGTCTTAAACAAGGGTGCCATAGAGGAATCACTTTTAATCCCATTTAAAAAGAGACCCTCTCAATTGGAAAGATCCATTTAAAGACCCTTCACATGATGTAATGGTTCTATACCAGCTAAATGTTCTTTCGAGAACTGGACTTCCCCAGGACATAAAAATCACCCTATTAAAAAAGGTCTATGGTTTGACGCCATTGTACAATCCCTTTTGGCTCCCGAACTGGATGGTTCTTTGAAGAACATTTAGTATAGCGTTATATTTTTTTATTTTACTGAGGTTTACTTCAGCACAGACTCTTCCAACATTAGTAGAAACATTACAAAGTAAGAACTAAACTGGTGGAGACAGTGATTGATATACAAATATTACGGTTTTCAAGTCAGATGTAGAGTATACCTCATACGTCTACATGAACTAATCCGAATCATCTCAAACAAAGGAGTTTCGAGCCAGCAGTTCTTAAACAGCTGTTTCAATTTAGAATGATGGATCTGTAGTTCTGCCTTGCGATGAAAGGTCATTCGCAAACATCAAACAGAAAAGTTGTGACAGATTGTTTGGCATAACTAGTCTTTAAACAATCAAACACATAAACCCATTTTAATGCAGTGCTTTTGTACCAGTCTGGTATTCGCTGGAAGTTGAATGTGAAGTGACTGCTTCTCTGTTTAAGGGGGTCTGGGTTTCAGACGACACAAATGTAACGTCCATGTAAGACGTGACACTCACTTGTAATATACATAAACGATTACATTACATTGCATTGCTTGTTCTGGCTTTATTACACATAATCATCAGTCACTTTGAGAAAGCTGTGTCCCTCCTTCCTTGGATATTTCCAACTCACATTCCCTCTGCATTTTTGGGAAGTTATATTGTTCAACCGTTTCTTCCGTAATCGGTGTTGAAAAAGAAAGACCACGGGCCCGTTGTAAAATGCGATAATGATGACATCACACACTAAACTTAGACAGAACTTTGTGCTCATGTGCTATATTTGGACTCTGCACTAGCCATGATGTCAGAGTTTTGCAGTCTTTGACTGAGCACCGCACCGAGCCGCATGTCATCTGATGCCAAGAAAGACTGCTGGGGAGTCGCACACGTCTCAGCATGAACTATAACAGCGAAATGAGAGAGATTATTCGATTGCGGTTACATTACACTGCAATAAACTGAAAACATGATGCCATTCATATAGGTCACAATAGGAGGGGAGTGAGAAGGGGCCCTTACTGTGTTTCCTCATAGTTTGTTCAAGACGTCTCAAGCCCTGCATCAACCTTAATACCACGCGAGCTACGAGAGTAGACAAGAAAATTGTCCGTGTCAGTATAGGCAGAAATAAAGCAATGATGTCTACAGCCGTTTGTTCCAACATCCTTAGATCATTTTTGCCGTCATCTCAAAACTGTTTAGCAATTTTTCCGGTTTTTATTTGGTAACACCAACTGTTTTTTACAATGTCTTGAACATTTCATGATGTGTGGACCAAAAGGATTGGTCCAAAGTTCAAAATCTAGTTACAGTAAAATAAAATAAAATCAACTGAATTATGACTTGAGAAGGTTTTGTTACAGTAGCAACAATGCCCTTCATACTCTCAACAACAAAGGTGCCAGAAAGGGCTCTTTGTGTGAAGAACTATTTTTGGTTCCCTGAAGAACCTTCCAAAGAACCATGTGAACAGGGAGGTGTTCTTGAAAGAACTGGGTTTTTTACACCTTTAAAAAGTTCGTCACACATCTCATTTACAGAAATAGTTCTCACTGTTTTTAGGTCATTTGAGTGTAGGTCATTTGCTGGTCATACACAAGAGACTTGGGGTCTGAAATGACATATGAATAAGCTATATTCGCTAAAGGAATCTCCAAATCTTGAAAAACAGGTTGATAAATGTTTATCAGCCATGAATATACTGATTGCATGGTATTCACTTATTACTTCTCTATAGGTTCTGGAGCACCTGGGCCAAACCCTAAGGTTAAATTCTTTCCAGGCTGGTGCAGCGTGCCACTTTAAGATATCACAAGAACATCTTTTGCTGGGGATGAAGAACACCAGGAGACTTTCACAGCAATGTCCTCAGGAATTAACCGCAGATGCCAGGCTGACACTTGCTGTTTCTGATGCAAACGGAGACAAGAGAGAGCAGCTGAGGTGTCCCAGTCTTCCACTACCTAAACAATGACTACCACGAATACTGCATTAGGAACATTGATGGTCAGAATTATCTGTGCAAGCTTGCGATGTCTGTTTTCAATGTGTATCCTCCAGCGTAACGAGTTGTTTTCCTCCCTAAGGGATGATCAATGGGTTCCAAATGCTTCAAAGGGCCCCTACAATTCAAATAACATCAGGATATTAAATTTTCCTTCATAGACCACCACCTTTCTTGGTAACATTGTTCTGAAATTATGGTGCAGGAACTTCTAATGGTAATCTCATGTTGCGGCAACGTGTGCAGCGCTATTATGATGGTAAATCCATTTCATGCAAGAGGAACAAATATCTGGACTGGGGAGAATTATGTTTTAAAGTCTTGGACACGCTGTGCGGAAGGTAATAAAATGTTATGAAGCTGTGATCAATGTCAGATGAACTGTTGTATATCCTGTTGATATTCTAGTGATTTTGGCCCTTGTGCAGCTCAAGCTACATCCTGTGGCTGAAGGTGTGCATTGGAAGGGTTGTTACACTTTTAACAATTTAGATCTATCCCTTAAGAGCTCTATACTACATCTGCAAGGCACATTTTTCTAGTTGTTTCCAAGGTTGAAATGCTGCCTGTATATCATATATTACTTATCTATGGCAAAACAGAACTAAAATCACTTTTATTCAATTACAAAAATTAACTGAAGTGTATGTTCTCAATGAATCAGTTTAATACGATCAGCTAGTGATCAACAAGGCACCTGCAGGTCATTATAAAGCATTTTCATTTATGAAATAAACACATTTATGAGTCTGCACTTTCTCCACAAAGGGGCAGTTTTAGCACTTAAAACTCTTCAGTGTGCTTCACTGAATAAGAGGAAACCCACACCAGCAGGATCTCACCAATGCATATATGTTTATAGTTATACAGTTCATACCTAAGAAGTAAAATAAAATGCCTGCTATTTGAAATGGTGTGTATATAGTAAATGTATAGTCAAAATAAACAGTACTGTACTGCTAATAAAATTGACACACAAACAAAACCTGTATCTAAGAGATGCCAGATTTTCCAAATAGCATTAAAGTGGTTCTAACATGACAGTGACAATATATAAGTCAACTATGCCAATAAATGAAAGCTATAGAACTGTGACACTATCATTCAAAAGCTCATGAGCTCATATTCAGACATATCATAATAGAAATAAAGACAGCATGGCTACTAGTGAAGAAACCATATTTGTAAAACACCTTCATCGCATTTTAACAGTTATTTTCCCAGTGGATTATTTAAAACATAATTTGACTGGCTAACTCAGTGGTGTAGCAAATCCAGAGCACCTCAGTGATGACACTAGCAGTGTGGGGACTTGAACCAACAACCTCCTGAGTGCAGGGGCAACACCCTAACCACTAGGCCACCAGCTGCACCCACCTTTAATTGCAGTTACTACTGACCTAATAAAAATATTATTCTGCCCTGTCTTTGAACGCTTCATTTGAAGTGTCAGTATGCTCTCCTTTGTTGCGCCGTACAAAGAGAAATTTGATCACGCACTGTTATGACATTGCTCTGCTGTGTGCTTTTATAATCACTAGTTAAATGAACACTGTCTAATTAATGCAACAAACGAAGCTGCTCAGGGAGAAAAAAGGGCACTGAAAATGGAACTGCCTGGAAAGAGCTGTTAAAAAATGTACGAAGCACATTGCGCGAGTATGTTTCCTCACCAGAACAAAGCACAATCCCTTTACAAATTATGATGGGTCTGAACGTGCGTGCATGGCCTTGTGCGATATGGAGCGTTTTAAAAGGCTTATGACAAACAGTGCCGAATAACGGAGACGCTTTCCCTTTCAGCTTTCTCTGGGGTGTCTAAACATCATGTAGTTGTGACTTTAATATGTCAACAGAATATGAAGTGTATTCTTGGCGTGCCAACATAAACACTGAGCTGTTGTTCTAAATCTAGAGGGTCATCTTTACACGGCCCGGGGTGCACTGCTTACAAAAGACTATTTGCGATTTGTCTCCAAACTGTTCCGAGGTCTTAACTACTGTACTTTCACAGTCAAACTAGACAATACAGAACAATAATAAATAGCATTCCAATAACACTCTGCTTGACAACCTGTGATATTGCCAAGTCTTTCTTTTTTTTTTGCAAACCTTTTTTTCTTTCTTTTTTGCAGGCCTGGAGAACACGAGATGTTTACATTCTTGGGTTTGTCTTTTAACTCACTATTTGGAGGAACGGAGTGCAATAAATTTGGTGAGAGTTGCGTCTGATGTTATCTTGAAGCAGCAAACCTGGACGAACAGAATGGCGTGTTGTCTTTTGGGCCTTATGAATCTGAAGGGCCTTTTGGGCCTTGATGAACTTTCTAAATGGAATATCAGACCGTGGAACTCCTCCTTGGGAATCGTAAGGAATGAAGACCTTACAGACGCATTTCTAGTCAATGGTCTGCATGTCTTCTCAAGTTTATTTAGCAGGGTGGACCAGAGTGCATCAAACACCCCTGAATCTTAGATATACTGTTGTTTTTAGTCTAAAAACAGGAATAAAAAGGCTTGTTAATTGTTAATAGACAGTCAGAGCCTACGTATATAGACCCTTAGGGGTACAGCAGTAAGAATTTAACTTAAACTTAAACTTAACTTAAACGAGTGACTGTTTGAGAACACAATGAACAAGTTCTTTTAGGATCCATAGGTGGTTCTCAGTGGCATTGCTCTAAAGAAACCATTTTTGACCCCTTTGTTTTTAAAAGTGTAATGTTTATGGGCATTTAAAGTTCATTGAAGCTTAATATGCTGTGTGTGTTTAATGGATCCATTATCTACAGGTGATTGCAGAGAGAAATGAAGGCGATTCATTTTCTTCTACATATTGAAGCAGGCCAATGCTTTCCATTAACAAGGGTGTGAAAATGTCCAACAGGGAAACTATAGACAATTGGGACTCGTCTATAAGGTGAGGGAATTCCTTGCTGATGCTCCAGTATCTTCTGCTGTCTTCTTTTCACAGCAACACCCGTGGTGAGTGAGCTTGCGTGGAGCGTGCCCTCAGCAGCAGAAAGGGTGAAGGAAATGATCTATCACGAGGCATAAACTGTAAACAGGCAAATGACACGTGGCAATATAAAATGGAAAATTCAAATAAACAAGAGCAGGCCTGTTTAGAGGCACCAGTGCTACAATAGCTCTGCAACAGGGCAATCATTAAGAGCCATAACTCAGAGCCAGGGGACTTTAAATAAACAGTATACTTCTGCAGGCATATACACTCGCCCCAAATTTACTTTACCCAAGTTACTGAGAAACTGGAGGGTAAAGGACACGCACCAGCTTGGAACAGTTGGTATCTTACCATCGAACAACCCTCCAGAACCAGAATGTAGTGCAGTCACACCGCAGTGTGGATCGTGACACATGGTTTAACATGAGGAAGAATTATTCCTTCGCCACAGAAAATGAATGACGTGTAAAAGCCCTTCTAGCAACTTCCCGCATTTAGTTTTCACGTGCCTTCGACACACTTGTTACAAAAACATTATTAATGCTAGAATTTATGCTAGCATAAATTAGACAAAACATTAATCAATTAAGGGGAATATATTATGGAGTTTATTGCTTCAATTTTTAGAAGTAGTTTGATGGAGTATGAACAAATGAAACTGTAAATACAGTCAATTTTAAATTCACTTTTGGATGTCTCAAAGACCAACACTTCTACCGTTACAATGCCTATTCAACCTACAGAGGTTTTAGCCCCGCCCCCTCCCATTTAAGTTACAAGGGGTGTTTTAGACTGAAACACTTGAATGAGCCACAGTACAGAGTTTAATTAATGGATTGAATTAAACATAGTTTACTTAATGTAGGGTACATTCATTTAAAGAATATTCATTCTTAGGAACTGACAAAAAGTTGACAGGTTGGGTTGTGTACCACTTGGGGCATAAGACTTGGGGCATACAAATGGCCATAAAAAACAATAAAGCTCAGTGAAAAAATGAAGCTAAAATAAAAAACTGCAGGCTAACTATTTAAATATTTAAAGTAAACATAAATTAACTATTTCACAGTATTTGGCAAGCAGTTAAACACAGTAGTATGTGAAAGCTTGGACACACATTTTGATTTCCTAAGTGAAAAGAAGTTGACACCACCTCTGTATGGAACAACCTAAAACATTATGCATTTCTGCACATTTTAATGCACAATTATTATTTGTTGAATTGAACATATTGGGAAAAATTAACCACAAAAAAGTGTCAAGTTTGGTCACACCCTCAGTCAGTACTCCTCCTTTTTTGCTGCAACTACAGCCTCCAAAAATGCTTGTAGACAGCTTGCAGTTTTTCTCTTTTTGAGTTGGAAATTTGTTTCTAATTTTCCATGAGGGGAAAGAGCATTTCAAAACCTTAATCAGTCATTTCTTAAAGTAATTCAGTGTTGTTCAAAGTTGATTTTGTTAAAGCAGTTCAATGTTGATTTTGATGAATGTTGTAGATGTCTTGTAAGATCCAACCTTCTTTCTTCTTCAGTTTTCTCACTCACTGTGTAACTTCCAGTATTTGATGATATTTAGCATAATCCTTGCTTCCCTCTATCACCACAACATGTCCTGTGCCAGAGGCCGCCAGACAACCCCTAGGTGTAATAGATCTAGCCCCAGGTGACAAAGTGTCCTTTTATTGAACTGTTGGTGATTCTTGCTAAATAATTCAGTTTTATTTCATCAGACACTGAAATAAAAAAAACAGTCTTTGTTTAATCTGTGTTTATGCTGTATACTTCAGACACTTCAGACTTTCGTGAGGAGATTAATTGACGATGGTTAATTGACACTTCAGTGAAGATTTTTGTGCAATTATGCTATCACCATTCCCATGCCAGCCAAAAAACAGATTTTTATTGATCTTCTAGATATCAGCAGTTCTACTTAACTGCAGTTTCTGCATAAAAGAGATTTCTGACAATGAAAATTACAAGCTGAAGGTATTTCCAGTAGATCTTTCACAGCCTTCGCTTGCATGTAGTTAGCTATCATTAGTTTTATATCCTCAGTCCCATAGATAAACCAGCTGGATTAAAAACTAAGAAGACAAAAAAAGCCTTACAAAAATCCATTAGTAGTTTACCTGAAGGCTGCCCAAGCTTTTGCACTTGCTGCATTTTATTGTAGTCTTTTTTAATATATATTAAATTTAGCAAATTAAAAATGTACAGAAATGCCACGCATTGTTCCATGCAGATGTTAATCTAACATTTACTTTGGAAAAGCAGCAAAAATGTCATTTGACAAATATTTTGCATATAGCGTTGTGTCAAGTGAGCAGTTATGAGAAACTGTGGGTTTTTTGAAGCTTTAAGA
Source organism: Brachyalestes nurse (assembly GCA_037974405.1). NCBI lineage: Eukaryota > Metazoa > Chordata > Actinopteri > Characiformes > Alestidae > Brachyalestes > Brachyalestes nurse. The sequence goes on along the minus strand of JBBPCY010000109.1, from coordinate 33,252,898 downwards.
GTAAAATAACTGATTTATCAGAATTCCTACTTTGAAACACACATCTGACTGCAAGGGCGTCTTTTTCTGTGATGATTTTTTTTCTCCCTTCTTATGACGGCAGTCTTTTGCTCATTCAGCTAACTATGGTCACATTTTCCAAACACTGTGGTTGAGATGCAATTTGTCATTTTGTCAGAGTCTGTCCTAAAGGCCTGCAAACACTAATCTAGTGTTGCCTCAACAAGATGAATTGTGTTGATTTACAGGAAGTCTCAGTGCTGTCTCATAGCACCCAATAAGAAGCACAAAGAGGCACATAGTGGAAAATAAATTAATTGTTGTCTTTAGCACGCAAATGTGCTAAAAGCCTCTGGCAACCAAAAGAACGAGCAGCCTCAAATCGGCACTCCTTCAGTCCTTCAGACTACTGTCACCCATATTTAATCATGAAATTACTGAACAGTTGTGTCCAGTGTAGATTCAATCAAGACTGGTAATATACATGATCAACCATCAACTGACGTTCATGTCTGTCAGTTTGGTTCAAAAAGTGGTGGGGACTATGCTTGGGAAGGGTTGGGGGGGGTGGGTGAATATAGGGGCTGGAGATCATATTTGTGAATCAGGGGGTGGTTGGTTAGCTGCGAACACAAAGTAGCGATCTTTCAAAACAGTCGTGAGGACACTTATTATTTGCTTATTTGGAAATACCACTATGCTGATAGGTGGCTTGATTAACATGTTTGTGACTGCTCGCATGATTAACATGTTTGGTTAAACCATTCCTTCAAGACAGTTCCCCAGTGAAGCTGTGGTGTGTAGGCTTTTTTTCCAGAGTGGAATCACAGCCTACACACCACAGCTTCACTGGCCCTCATGTTACCTTTCGAGATAAAATGAGGGCTGAGTCGGAGGAAAGCTTCTGAGCTTTGCGTCCAGTCCAAAAAGAGATCTTTGTTATAGATCCAAAATTGATTTATAAAACGTTAAACTGGGATGGGTCCAGGAACTTTCTCTATGGTGACCTCATGAGCAAATTCCTCCCTTTAATTGAGCTCTAATTGGGCCTGATTACATGGCTGTTTGAGGGAGTTCAGGGAGTTAAAACATTAGGCCCATTGCTGCAAGTCCACTCGATGGCTTAGGTAATGCAGATGTCAATTGCGCTCATATATTACAGGTAAGGTGTCCCGGCAAGCTGAAACCCAACGGACCTCTTGTCGAGGCTGAGAGCGGAGTGAGCTGAGACTCCACATAAAGGCCTCTCACAAGTGAAACTCAGCATTCCCTCCGCTTCTCCACACAATCAGGACATTTCTTGGTTTGATACTGGCCAGGATGGATCACATACTGTTTTTCGTGGCACTCATTTATACATTTCCAACATTCGTTCAAGGCCAAGACACACTGTCATTTTTCAAAGAAGCCTATATTCTCTGCAAAACCTTTCACATTTCTGTTCACCTTAATTTGACATGTTGAGCTTTTTTTTGTGATTGTGATTGCAAAGTTAATCCATAAAACATTGTTGGTTCTCATAAACAAACCATTTGAGTTAAACGTGTGCACGGTTTCAATAAGCAGTTCAATAATGATGAAAAAAAGCTCTGCCTTTATAGACACTGCAGGTACTAATGGCCCTATTGGCCTCAACCATGGTCTATTGAAGGAAATGAAATTGATTAACATTGTGGAGATGGGCACAGATTAAAAGAAGAGGGGGGCTGTGTGCCAAGAAAAATTGTTAATGTATTGTAAGTGCCAACATCTTGTAAAACATTTCTTCTGTGCCAGTTGGCCCAAAGTGGGCATTTGTTCACACAAGACTGGTCCTCATTTAGAGCCCAAGCTTCTTCGATGTGCCTCCATTGACATAATCCTGGGGGAATTTGAAAGAAGACTTAAGTTAGAAGATCCCAGTATTTGAGTGTTTGACCCTTGTGCTGTTATGCTAATTCCTCACGCTTTCAATCTCCAGCTTCATCCAGCAGGCCGGGGTCTTGTGTGTGTGTTATCGGTGGGCGTTACATTACGTCTCAAGTCAAACTAAGTTATCAGCTTGCAATGTTTCAGACTGACTGGGCCAGGGGCTGACTTCATTCTATTAAGGCATTTAGGCATGTTATGGTTCACTCTGTCTTGGTGGCAAAATTAATTTCATGTTTTCCTATTACCTGTCAATGCTCAAGAGCACAGGCCATTTATTGGAATGTTCTAAATGGCATATGACAGATTCAACTTCTATATCGCTGTACTTGATTTCAGCAACGGGTTTTAAGGTGTGTGCCGTGAGCGAGAAACCCTCAAACCTATTCAAGAAATCACATGAATAAGTGAAAGGTTTTATGTGTGTGAAATCTGCAAGGGCTTCCATTAGATCAGCGAACGTGTAAAATAAATCTGTTATTTATGTCATATTGAGGGTCCCAAGACGGCCATTTCTAACCCAATATCCTGTTTCGGAGTGAGTCCTGCTCCAGCTTGTTGGTCTTGGCCTTTCACCAAAGCGTGAAAGTATGAAAATTGTCCAGTCATGGCCTGGAGCGCTCGAAACCACCAGTGTTCTAGGGTCCTGCACATGTGTTTGAAAGAAGCCCGTTAAGATAGCGCGCCACAGAACTCACAACTATTTGCGGCTATTTGCCATGCTACATATTTCAACGGCCAGAGTGGCCATGCCAGGGCGCAGATAAACAGTGCTGACTTCCTCCAGGCATTTTATCAGGCGTTCTCATGCTGGCTCTGCTCCCCTCCTCCACCGCTGTCCAAACGTGTCGAGCCCCTGCGGAGGACGGCTAGGACAAAAATAGCCATGACATGCTGTAGCACGGACATGGAAACAAAAGCCATTACGGCAGGTCTCACTCAGCAGGGCTGCTTTTCTGGTTGCCAGTGAGGAGGCCGAGATGTCCTGTGCTGAGAGGGAGTAAGAGAGAGAGACATTTCCAGTCACACACCATGACGTCACGCCACGTAGCTTAACCCAAACAATGGCAAACATTTATTTTCATGACGAACAAGAAGGCAACATAGTTTTACACAGGGAATAAAATGCATCACTATGCACTGGTGTAGAGTTTAAAAGAATTCAAAAACTCCGAAATTAATTATAACTAATTATGATAAGATTCAGTAGAGTACGCACCCATTTCACAGGCACTTAGGCTGTTTTCAAGTGTAAAAATGTAAAGGGGCTTTGTGTTTTTTTTCTCTATATTCGGAATGTAATACGTTTAATTCTCTACATCGGTTACACAGTTGTGTATTTTTTTTAAGAATTTCAAATCTTATGAAAAAGTGCAAAAAGGATTGAAACTTGAGGGGTTGGGGATTAATGATGTATCCATTCACTTCCAAAAGAATCACAACAAGTCAAAGAGGTACAGGCCTAGTTTCAAACTTTACAGATTACAATTTACACCTTCATTCCAAACTGTGGCTCGTAGCTCCCCCAGTGGAACGTTGTGGAACTGCTTTTTTTTAGTATAAACTTTAACGCAATGAATACACATTTAATCTATATAATTAATTATTTTCATTTTACAATTAAAAAGAAATAATGCGCTTGTTTGATCATTATTTGTAAAAAAATAAAACATTTGGCCGAGATTGTTGGTCTGGCAAAAAGCCTTTTAAGGCTTTTAAGGCTAGTTAAATGTGTTGATATTTTCGGTGTGAAAATAATAGTCTATGTATACATATTGTCTCATCTTAATCTGTCTTTTCTGTATGTGCCGATGTCTTTATATAGAGGTGTTTGGATGTAGCATGAGAGATGCCCCAGCCAAATTTCCCACAATGTGGTAGTGACAAGGTCAATCTTGAATCTTAAACCTCAAACATAATATATACATTTTTGGAAAAGAATGTACAATTTGCAACTTATTTTGTCTTCTGAAAAAGAATGGTCACATTCCTGCTTATATACACTCTATGCAATCAAATTAGAGCCTCCTTACAGCCACAGCTTCGCCATGCATTCAGACCTGTGTTATTCTAATATCGCAGGATAGATAGTGTCATTTCATTCATGTCTGCATTGTGGAGGCATCTGAGGTCAGTTATGTTCGCAATTACATTGATGTAGGCTACTAGTATAAAAAACAACCTGTTTTTTGTTTTGGGGGTTACATTTTCATTTCCATGCAAAAGAATTGTTCACTGTCGTAAGTGTCAGCCCCTAAATTATAAGTCTGGAAGTGCGTTTGCACAAGTGAAAAGGATGTATAAACGCGAGCTGTGTGCATGTGAAATGCTTCCCGAGGGCCGAGTCTATTTCTACAGAGCTCAAGCAGGGCCAAGGTGATCTGTTATTCCTTGAGCGGTTTTATCGAGGAGGTGTTGTTTTAGCCCCCTCCATTGGTTACAAATGGTAAATGGCCCTGTTTTTGATCAGTTGTCATTTGTACAAAGATAATACCTTAACTCCTCTAAGCTTGCTATTCCAAATTCACACTGTTGCTGAGCCGAGGGGGAGAAAGCTGGGATCTTCATCATCTGCGACTCTCAAGCTGTTCAAATATCTGTCTGTTCTTGGAAAAAAAAAAACCTGCTATCTATAGCGCCGTGGGGAATACTGACTCCACTCAGAAGCGACTATATGAGCACAGCAAATCTGGTTTGAGTTACAACAAACAAATGAATATGTGTGCTGATGCCTCGTGAGGTCAGACATGAAAAACTTGGATACCAAAATAAAACATGTAACGGATTAAGAGGGACAAATGACAGCAGGCACACTTATTTATTTAAGCATAATTGATTTCGGTAAACAATGGGTCTATATTGCTCCTTGCTCATTTGTTTGAAATGGGCTGAGTGGCCTATTTGAAGGGAACGGGCTGTTGCTTTGTTTTGTCTACGTTTCTGTGTAAGCAGGCCCATTGTGACTTGTGCTTGAGCTAGCGTAGTAGGCCAGAAGTATCCTAAAATTATGCCCTCCTGTCTCCAGAAATAGACCCTCCAAAACGGCGCTACAACTTTCAAAACGTCAGAAGAAAACAACATGGTACTGGGTGACCGCAATCCAACATTTTTCTGATGGTAAATCAAAGCCTACCAGAAAATGTAATAAAAACTGTATATCACTTAATACACTCTTGTGGACTGAGGGTGTCTGGCACCCTGCCTCGAGTTGTGTATGCAGAACGGAAAATACACGGATGCATTTATTTTGTTCGCAACAATTCAGATGTTAATACGCATCTTCTTACCCTCCTTAGAATTTCCATTGAAAGTATGGACCACAGCTACAGAGCAGAACACAGAAGCAGATGTTGGGACCTAGTACAGTGGTTCAGGGGCTGCAGCTGCCTGCTAAAATGTGCTAATGGAAGTTCAAGACAGAGGCAGGCTGATGACCATGTTTGTTTTCGTAGCTGTGTGGCCAGAGGCATTAGCCGCTAACTGGATTGAGTAATGTTGTCATAGGGAATGTATAGAATACCTTGTGTAAAATTATCTGTAACATAGAAAGGTAAGCATGTAGGTAATACAAACATTATACAGGCCTATCTTTGGCCTAATGGGCAGCATTTAGGAAATCTGACTTTAAAAGATGATCGATCTTCCTTTGTGAAGCACCTTCCCATGAGAGGCTCAGCCCAAATAATCTCCAGTGCTGGAGACAGACATGCAGGCAACAAAGAAGCCATGTATAAGCTTCCGGACGGCCGCTCTGCGAACAGTTACCAACAGCATGCTCCTATCACTGTGGCAGAGTAGCTTTGATTCTGAAATGGAAAGACCGACCTCAATGGCTGCCTTTGGTCTGTCATGCTAATCTTCAAAGCCAAGGCCCGAATCTCCTCGGTTTCTGGGCTGCCTGCACGCTCGTTCTCGCGCTGCGGCCTCCCGTGCTTAGCCAAAGGTCACAGTCCTCTTTGAACTGGAACAAAAGAGAAACATTTCGTATTGTGCTACTGATAATTCAATTTGCAAGCCAATTTCAATGGCGGCGTATAAACAAACACTTTGTGTTTTCTTCTGCCAAGTGTGTTGTAAATGTTGCTCGGCGAAATAAAAGCCTTTTTACGTCGGCTTGATGGAGTGGAACACCCTGACCTGTAGTGGACTTTGAGAATCCAGAACCTTACAGAGAGGAAATGTATATGATAAAGCCAAAGGCATGTCAAATCATAAAGCACTTACTATATTGAACTCATCAGGGCGTTCATGCTGTGCACACTTCTAGTGCCATCCAATGGCAACATATGGTTACTACAGCTTATATTCTCATTCTGAGGGGGTGATTTTAGATGGGGCGGCTGGAACAGCACACCTTCCTTAGGTGGGGAAAGAGAAGCCTTTCTGAATGGTCAGCATGCCAATGGACTTGATCAATACTTACTGCGATGAACAACACTGTGGAGTAGTGGTGGTGGCCTACTGGGTAGGATACTTGCTTCTGGACCAAGAGATCATGGGATTGAATCCTACCTTCAGCAGACCACCACTGAGTTCCTGTTGAATCCTACCTTCAGCATACCACCACTGAATTCCTGAGCAAGACACTTAACCCCAAGTTTCTCCAGGAGACTCCACCCTGTAGTTAGGGAACGGAAGTGGCTTTGGATAAAAGCGTCTGCTAAATGGTGTAAATGTAATGTTAACGTTGGCCCGTTTGAATGGTCAGTAGTAGTAGCAAGTTACGTTTAATGCCATATCAGCAAATATGGTTATGCCATGGCAAAAATGTATATTAAATAATATAAATTATTTGAAAACAAGAGACCTAAATAAATAAACGATCTGAATAAGATAAATTCAAGTCTTTGTGGCTGTACCTTATTAAAGACATCTTTCAGGCTACTTTGGCAGTAAATTTGTACCTTGTGTTACTCAGAGCAGAATAACAAAGTCAAATGTTTCACTGACAAGGCAATTCTACAAAATTGAAGAGCACATTTCCAAAACTCACTCAGTCTATTTTTGTGATTTTTTAGGTAACACTGCTATTGGCATATTTTTACATTACCTCTGCAATAGTATAACCAGTGAATTTCCAAAACTCACTCAGTCCACTCGCACAGTCGGGAGTGGTACCTATTTACTGGTGGACAGAAGTATGCTAACAATTTTTATGCAGTTAGCTGTCATTGACTATGCTGTGTCATGTAGTAGGATATAAATATTAAACTTGTACATAATTTTGTGATCAATTTACTTAAAAATTGTTTTCATAAAATGTTTTTAAATGTTTTAAAATGGCCACGAGTTCTACTTTAGATACAGGCATTGAAAATTGCAAGTAACTGTAAAATTTCAATAAAACATTTTTTTCCTGTAAGAACTGCTTTCCAAGTAAAACGCGATTTTCCGAAAAAAAAAAAATGCTTTTGGACAGAGTTTTGGAAATTTGCTCTTCAACTGTCATAATGGGATTCTTCACTTTTTTTTTTACAAAAAAAAACATGTGTAAGCATAGCATGACCAATACGGCATCTTTTATTGACTATTTGATCATGTCTCCTTTGAAAAGAAAACCACTGTCTCTTATTAACAGCAGGCTTAATAAATTTTGTTATTAATACATTTAGCCCATTCAGTTGCCACTTATTGCAGATATAGGATACCAACACAAATCTGAGATCTAAACCAGGGATTTGCTTGAATGGTCAGCACACCTGTGCGATAGCTTTGAGGAACTTTACCTTTTCTCTTTTTCAGATTTTCCAGCTAGTTAGGTAGTTGTCCGTCTTTGCTGGAGACGGAACTGTGCTAAAAGGTGAAGGGGTCAAAAAAAAAGAGTCAAACACGGTAACTAAGCAATGCTGTGCTCATCCACGTGTGAGAAGAATGGCCTGGTTCAGTGCCCAGAGCAACACGTTCATTAATGCAAACACTGGGTTACTATGGAGGCGAGCGAGGACAATGGGTCACTCTCAACCTCATACTGCTCAGTGACCAGCCTCGCTTCACTTCAGAAATCCAAACATGGATGAAGACGAGTCTTCAGCGGTGGACAAAAGGCTCGAGTTCTTAGAGGAATATGTCCTCAGTACCCTGAAGCTGAAGTCTGACCGCTGGCAGAAGTGCCTGGCAGTGGAGGACCAGAGAACAGTAATTCAGGACTTCTTGAATAAAGCTGACCACACCAGCTTGGTGATCTCTGTGAATGCCTCCGGACAGCTCATCCCCACTCCGGGCTTTGTGGGCTCCTCGAAGAGCAAAGCGGTCTATTTTATCAAACAGAGCCAAGTCACTCTCTCCCCGGACAATATCAGGACTACTTTGCTCCATGGAGACATGTCCAGCTCTCCTCTGGAGCAGTTCTCCGCGTTTGTGGAAGAGGTAACCGGCGCGAACAAGCTTGCGCGCTACGCTCTTTACGTAAATTCGGCGCATCGTACGCCACTCCGCAGGGCAGATGAAGCTTTCCTGTATGCGGGTTTAACATAAACTAGTGTCGGAGTTTTTCTTTTTAACAATTGTACCTTTACATAAGGGTATTTAAATCTCTAACTTGCACTTTTGTATTGTGTAATCGTTTTCTAATTAGGTCTGTCAGGTATTTGAGTATGAACTAGTGTGTGAGTCCCTCAGTGACTGTGTAGCACCGACCCACATGCAGTCATTGTAGTCATTGTAGTAAACACTGTAAGTTGTCTGTACAGTGTACATGTTGTATTCCACACTGTCCAAAGTGTGCCAAAAACTTGGTAGACCTGGAGTGTGGTGTTTGTGGTGGACTTGAAGCCAGAAAGGGTGCGTATATAAAGTCCTTTACATTTCTAACTTGTACAGTGTAAATCTAGTCCAATATACTCAGCATACCTGCAGTGCCCAGACCTTTCGAGGGAGGAGTAGTGTAGTAGTGTAATGTGTGTGGGGGACTGGAGGCCAGAAAGGAAGCATGTAAAAAAGTAGTTTACAAAAAAAGTAGTTTACTAACCTGCATTTTTTTTGTGTAAGGTCTGTCAGGTATTTGACTATAAACTGATGACTCTAGTATATGAGGGTCACTCGGTGACTGTATAGTACAGACGTAGGTGGTCATTTTAGGCCTATAAATGTAGTGTACTCCACACTGTCCATGCTATTTATTATACCTGGAGTGCCCGGGTCTTTTGGCAAATGGGGACGCCAAGTGTAGTGAGTGTGGTAGACTGGGGCCTAGAAAGGAAACATAAAAAAAGTATAATTTACATTTATAAATACATCTTATAAATTTGTATTTTTTTTATAACATGTTAACCCTTAATTTATTTGATACAGTTTTGTAACTTTTGTAGCTTTTGAACAGGCAAAATCAAATCATCCTTTCTTCTGTGGTACATACTGTACACTGTATACATGACAAAGGTTAATCCTCTTTTAAACCTCTTTTGTACACAAGGAATGAGCCAGAATAAACACTTTTTATAGCATCTTTTATGAAAACATTATTGCCAAAACAGCAGATACAAATTTTCTGTATGTTTGGGGAGCATGCAAAGACATGTTAGAATATTACGCTACTACAGTGAACTGTGCTGCAAATGATTTTGACAGCTTCTGCAGATTTTATTCACCTTCCACAGGGATCCAAAAATTCTCCTAGCTAAGCGTTCAGATATTGAATTGAGTATCAGTGTCCTTCACATACACATCATGCAGACATGCGATGGTCCTGGACCAGCTGACGCAATATAGACTGCAAACATTTGATACTTTCAAAACTGCTGAGCGGAATTTCTTATTATCTATGCCTCTTGACTCATGATGATCTAAAACACATTATCTTAAGCTAGCGCAGTTATGTTTTGTATAAGAAGAAGTAAAAGGGCTGCATTCTGAGGCTTGAATCTGTAATGGTCTATGGATTAGCTGGAGGGGTTCACCAAAAATGTTATTCTAAGGCCTTTCTCACAATGTGCCTCAGTCTTAAAGTCTGCTCTGAGTTTGCATATTTTCTCAATCCATTTAGGTTGTGGTTCCAGTGCTGCTCAACAACAAAAACCACTGTCAGTGGCCGCACGTTGTGTCTGAGGATCTAATGCGACATGTCCATGCCCTGAAGACCAGTGTGTTTGTGGTCACTGGGCAAGTGAAAGGCAAAACTCTCCTTCCTCTCCCTCCAGGCTCAGAGAGAATTGAACAGGCTTCTTTTGAGAGAGAAAATAGGTAGGATGTCCTTATTAAAAATGTTTGACTATTTGTATTCGACATCCTTGCCTTTCAGTTTGATCTTGTCTTAAATTTGTTTAGCAAGAAAACTGTATATAAATACAAAGCATTGGTCATACAGTCTTTTAAATGATTTCTTTTGTGGTTGTAAAGATCTTCCGTACAAATTTCTGGTTCGGCTGTGGTGGCCAACACTAAAAGCTGCACGGCTTACCATAGGCAATCAGAGAAGAAATCACTTTTAGAGCAAGTCTTGTACAGCAATCCTGAAACAAGCTTTCTTTTTTACTTCTTTTTTGCTTTGTGTTTTCAGTCTGGCACCGCTTTCGTAGAAAGCTTAACAGTGTCTGCTGAACTTGGAACTGATGCTGCCATATCGTGAGTTATAGCAGAGCTGAAATCCATTAAAAGAACAACAGCGTTCTGCCTCGAAGGCTTTTTTTTTCTCGACCGAGATGCTTTCATGCTCTTTTCTCCTGACTGAATCCACAAAGTGAAAGAAAGTGAAACTCTAAAGTTTGAGAATGCTTGTATGAGGCACCTCTGATGTTTTGGTAACATCTTATTGAAGGGCAGCAAGTGTAAGGTTACATGACACCTACATAAGACTTTCATAACTGACACAAACTTACTTCAAATTTTAGAAAGGCCTGTTGTAACATGTATCAATTGTCACTATGGTTGCTTTGGTCCATTTCACCTCATGCCATCACTGCAAGTAATATGAGAACAGATGCTTGTTGGAGTAAGTTTGTATCAACATCTATGCAGGCTAATGTCCATTATCATGAACAGCTTATGTAGGAGTCGTGTAACCTTATGAATGCTGCCCTTCAGAACAGTGTACCAAGTCAGTTCAGTCTGTAGACCAGGCGTATTCAGCATAGTCCAGCATAGTTAGTTTACTTCCCTGATCAGACACACCTGATCCGACTCATGTTTGCTGCTGTGTTTGTGTGTGTGTTTTTGCGCGGGACATTTAGTAAACTGTTGCGCCCTCCAAGAATGAACTTGAATACCCCTGCTATAGACCCCTAAGTATAATATAAATATAAGCAAAGCTGTTTTTTTCCACCGTCACAGGGGAGATCTTGTTGACAAGAGCATCATCCACTCTATTGAATCAATGGTGATTGAGTGGAGCCACCAGATCCATGAGGTTCTCAAGAGGGATTCGTCTGAGCCTCTTCTGGAAGGCAAAAACCCCACCCCACACGTCGAGCTGAACTTCTGGAAAAACAGGTCGGTACAGTATGTTGTGACTGCTTGAGACCAACTTGAAACCTATATTTATTGACTATAATTGCTTTTAATATTGTACCTGACTGTTCTTTCCTTTTCTTCAATAGATATGCTGACCTAGAGTGTATAAATGATCAATTTAAGTCTCCTAAAGTGGCCAAGATGGCAGAGCTTCTGGACATATTGGAGAGTAGCTATTATCCCTCTTTTAGAAACATGGTACAGGGCGTCATGAGAGGTAAACATCAAATGTTAATATATGCATTTATTAGGCATGGCACAATACTACTTTTTCATGTCAAATATCCATACTGCTATCACAACCTTGATTATCTGCTTATAATGATACCAATCCAATATTCTCTTTTTCCCACTCTTAGACAACTAAGCTATTAATAATTCTTTTGTTTGGCTACACTTTGAATTCAAAAGGGCTCCCCCTTCCTCTACACCTATCTCGCACACAATAAGTTCATTATGCATACATTGCTGCCTTGCCAGTGGCTCTTTGTTAGACATTTATTCTATTTGGGTGCTAGAGCCTGCTTTTTGCATGCCTACATAGTACACTATATAGGGAGGGAGGAGGGAGCCGTTTGACATACAGTCTGGCTGTGTTACTCATGTTCTTATCTGTGAATCTCTCTTCATGGCATGTCACTCAAAGTTTAGTTAAGCATGTAAATGATAGATCAGGCTATTTCCGATATACGATCCAGTGATTTGGACCTGTATCTGAATCAGCACACCCCTAGCATTTTCACATTGTAAAAATGTGGCTTGTAAACGTTATTGACTTATAAGCAATGGGTTCCTCATCTAAAGCTCTGGAAGAGGCGAGGGACATCAATACCTTCCTGAAGCCAATACAGCGGCTTACAGAAGATTTGGAGAACACAGAGTTCAGTGAAGTGAAAGGACGAATCGCTCCGCTCATGCACACGGTGTGTCTCGTGTGGGCCAACTCCAAGCACTACAACATTCCAGCCAGAGTGATAGTTCTCCTCCAAGAGATCTGTAATCTTCTCATTCAGCAGGTACATTCTGCATTTGTGAGGTGACTTTGAAAGTGAAAGAGTTTCAAGTGTAATTTTAAAAGGTCAAGCTGACTACTGGCTTTTTTTTTTGCCTTAAGCCTGCTGGCGGAATTATTCCTTCAGTCTCAAAAAAATAACCTTGGACCATCACTGCTGTCATATTAAAACCTCAGGAATATATTTGCACACTTGTTCGTTCTTGTTGTCCTTTTCATTCTTTAAATGTTTCATTATGAAGCAACCAGAAGTCTGAAATGAATAAAATTTCTTTTCATGATTTTTTTTTTCCCTCATAAGATGCAAGGTTCTCTGAAAAGGTTCATATGAAAGTTGCATATCATGTTTTAAAGTGTCACACGGTTCAGAAACTTCGTCCACAGTGTAGAAAAGAACAGGCTTTCTTTCTGAATCATCTCGTGTGTAGGCTCGGGGCCATCTCAACCCGGAGGATATCCTGAAAGGTGATGTGGCCGAGAGTCTCGCACATGTGCAGACTACTTTGGATGTGCTTACACACTTCAAGGGCGTCTTTGAAGACCGAAGAACCAGTCTGAGTCAGTACCGGAAAAATGGAATAGAGGTCAAGCCCTGGGACTTCTCCCCTTTCATGGTGTTTGCTGGGCTGGACCGCTTCATGGAGAGATTAAAAATGATTGAGGTGAGTGGAGTGGTATTTCATGACAGGCCGAGGTGAGGAAGTGCTTCTCTCTTGGTGTTGTGCTGCTTCACAATATATATGCATTACTTCATAACCTATTTTCAGGTACTGAGTCATTAACTAAAAACTAGGACCAATATGTACAAGTGCAGGCGCAGCACAAAATGTGCCCAGAGTGTAACTGCAGTATGTGCCCTTAATGCGTCTAAAATTAAAGTTTGATTCAGAGGGCCACAAAGTGCATGTCGAGCTGCTCATTCAAAGGCGCAGTGAAATAATGGGGCAGCAATCCCCGAAAAAAGCGAACATTGAGTTAGAAAGAACTAGCAGTGATGTTCTTTTCCACCAAAATAATCTACAGCGGTGTACTGTTTACTAAATTGAGCAGAATGTTTAATCAGCCACGCTTCCAATACTGCTGTCAAAACTCTCCTTCAAATGCATATGCATGAGAGAGACGGTAAGAATTGGAGTTTGCATTTTTCCATACACATTGCCAATAAACTGAACATTCAGTCTTGTGTGCCAGTTTCATACAGAAGCGCAGACAGACAGTGTCTCACCAGGCGCAGAAAACTGAGTACAGTGTTATCAAATGTGCCACTTGATCTGTCTGGGTCTAGGTCTGTCATGATTAAACTTGATTAAACTTGTTTTATTCATTTTAACCATTTGGGTAATTTGGGTATTTGTTGGTAATATGCATAATGATTAAACCCGGCGGTACGCAAGTACGCATGCACGGGATAAACAGTAAAATGTACAGCCGTTTTCAGTCTTGGCAGCGCAAAAGCATATCTAATTTGAGTAACTTTAGATTGGATCTCTAACTACCACAACTAAGGTGAGGAAAACCTTGCAAAGAAAAATTATAATTACGTTTTAAAATAATTAAAAGCGTGCACCATCCAGTTTTTGATCAAAATGAAGCTAGAAAGAGTGTAAAAGAGTTACAGTCGACGACCCAAAATTTGGGGTTGATGTGTTTCAAGAGCAGTGGCATATTATGGCGTATTCCATTATGTGGTTAAAAAATGCCTATAAATCCTATTTTTGTAGTCTAAACCCTAAATATGCCCCCAAAACACTTTCATTTCATTTTAAACTCAACTTAATAGATTACTCTTAAAAATGTAAAGGTAAACTCGAGATGTTCTGATGCAGGAACGCTGGACTGCGTCTGCCAGAGATGCATCGCAGGGCAGCAACCAATCAACAGCATGGAGAAATGAATAACACTCTCGGATTGGCTACTTTTAAACCTCCTGTCTTCGAGTACAGGGGTATTTCAGCGTCCCAAGATGTGTTTTCTTATACGGTTGCTTTGTGTTCTCTCGACAGGACAGTACTGAAAACACACAGTCATACTGGCATCAACAATTTGGGCAACAAATGTGTGTGGTTGTGTGTATACAAACCCCATTTGTCCCAAAAAGGTGGGACACTTTGCAAAAATGCAGTAAAAGTTCAAATCTGTAATTTGGTAATTAACCTTTATTTAACGAGCAAAATGACAACGGACAGATGTTCGGTGCTTTTGCTTAATTCTATTTAGTCAACAAAAATACATTTGGAATAGATGCCAACACAGTTAGGACAGAGGCAAGTTTATACTAGGTCACATCCCCTTTTCTTTTAATTACACTTCTTAATCATTTGGGAACTGAAGAAACTAATTGTTGCAGTTTTGCAAGTGTGACTGAATATCTTTTTTTGTCCTTTTGCCTGTTAAGTAAAGCTTTATTGAATTACCATAAATTAGAGATTTTAGTTTTTATTGCGTTTTTAGAAAGTGTCGCAACTTTTTTGGAAATGGGTTTGTATATGTACGTTTCTTAAAAGAACCAAAAGTGGTTCTTCTTTGGCACTGCTCAAAACTCTGTGCCACCTTTAACTTTGAGGGTGAATGATTCTAGTAGATAACTCAATTACTAATACAATCAATAGTGAAAGACATTTTTTGTATTTTTTTGGTGTTTCCTCCAGGTTTTGCTGCTGACTGTGGTCGATATGATGAAGCTGGAGAAAGTGGAGTTTGGAGGTGTTCGTGGGAGATCTCTCAGTCAGCAGGTTCTGTGGCTGCATGAGGAATTCCTGGAGAGATATAAAGTACTTTCAGAGAAGTCTTACGACTGCCTCGACGTTTGCAATTTGGTATGTAGACAGCAAGTAGTAAAGTGGTTCAGACATACCAATATGCGAGCAGGCACTTTTTCAATTCACTTACTGAACTGAGTCATCTTGTAGGAGTTCGAGGCGGATTTCAGCGACTTCATGCATAAAGTGGAGGACACAGATCGACGCCTGGGTGCAATTTTTTGCCAGGCTTTTGATGACTCCTCTGGCCTGGAGCATGCCTTCAAGGTGAGCGACGGTTGCCGTGACGACAGTGTTTTGTATCTAAGGAAAGAGATTCACATTCTGAAATGTGTATTGGGGGACTAAAGCTTTGGAACCATACAGAGGAGCCATTCACTTGCTTCTGATGGCACAACAGTCATTTAGACATCACGCATATACTCACATGCTCTCTGTCCTTTGTTATATGAGTCACACCTTTCTGTCACACCTTTCTAGTGAATCTTAAGGCTGGTCTGTGCACATGTGACAATTCGTGACATTTTTAGTAAATAAGCTTGAAGTAACCATGAAATACATAGAGCTTCCCTGGAATATGAATTCATGTAGCTTTTATGAGGCACTATTGAAATAAAATGTCCCAAATGGTTCTTCAGCTGGACATACAGTTCTAGGAAAATGCTTTATTTAGTATAGAACTTTTCCCTTATTTGTTTTTGCAGCTTTTGGACATGTTCGGCAATCTGCTGGAGCGTCCCCTGATAGCAGCTGACGCTCAGAAGAGATACCCTGCACTGATCACTATGTTTGACGAGGAGCTCGACGGTTGCAAGGCTTTGTACAAAAAACACATTCGGTGTGAGGAGGAGCTCGGTAAGTGTTTTTGACATTAGGACTATGTTATTGCCCTTGGGAACCACATTGCCCTTGGGATCCTCCTCTGTTCTTGATTATTTATCATAGGGTAGAGACTTCTCAGTACCAGGACCGAATCTATTGTCATAGTAACCAATACTAATTGCGAAAAATCAATACAAAACTCACTGCATGTTAAACCCAGTTAAAGAGAATTCATTCTTTAATGAAAGATACAAACAGTAAATGTTTATGAAGTACTGAAAAGTTCCACAGTGTTTTCAGAAAGCACATGGCGGCATCATGAGACACAATTTATCATAATATACTATTTAATAGATATGGTCACATTGCCCAGCCTGAATTGAAAATCAAGACATTTCATTGAATTATCATGCTGCAGTAATGAAAAAGCTGTAAATACATTTGATACCTGGTGCATCACCAGTGAATATATTTGATACATCATACAACCGTAGTTTATTTTCACATACTTTACAAACCTCTTCGCTGTCATCCCAGGTTACACTCCTGTCAATAAGAACATGCCCCTTGTAGCGGGCGGACTGAAATGGGTCCAGCAACTACAGGAACGAATTCAGGTTCCATACAACAACTTCAGATATATTACTCATCCGTGAGTAATCCCTTTTTCAGTGTTTGTTTTTTTACATATAGTCTCATAGTTGCCTTAAAAACATCAGTGATCTAATACTCTGTGCATTGAACCTAACACTATTCTGTATGTTTCATTAACCCTGTATGTAAATAGATGTATGGAATCACCTAATGGGCTAAAAGTCATACAGAAATATGATGAAATGATGCTGCTACTCAAACGGTGAGTCACTGAAGAGCTTTCATACGAAAGATAATTGCGGTGGCAGATATGTAAGCGTCTGTTTTATGTTTTCTCCATTGTTTTTCCAACCCTTCCTCGCTGGGAGCGTTTGTGTTTGTGTTTTCTCTCGTCTACAAGCCCAGGTATTGGGGAGTACATCCTTCATAAGCGTTCTTGTTATTTTGTTGTTATCTCTGCGCCCATTTGCTACACTGACATCATCTTAATACTGAGACTATTATGGTACATAATGAACTTTATTTTATTGCAAGGCAGACATATGTTCTGGGGGCAGTGGTGGAGGCAGGAATATAGGGGAATTGAACTGAGCCGTGCAGTCCCTAACATGATTTATTTGCTCATTTGAAAAGCCAATGTTTGTAGATTATTACACAGGGGTCTCATTTTCTCAAGCTCACTGTGTTCCCTCAGTAGCGCTCAAAGTCCAACAGCTCTGCAGAGCATTCTTTGCGTATGCGTCTGTGCGGCAGATTGCTGGACTTGTAGCACAGGTTTGCGTGTGCATTTATGTGCTTTAGTATACACACCCAAGTGCTTCCAAAACTGCGTTATCTCCCCACTGATTAAATGCAAGTGATGAATTGCCAGTGGAACGGACCTGTATTCTCTCCAGTCAAAAATTAAGCCCTCTCGTTAGATGATGGTAATCACTAACATTACACAAGCAATCCAGTTAGGGCTATTACAGGGCATCTCTAGTTATTACATCTTGACACGGAGGCTTATGATTTATGTGCACCATGGAACCACTTGATTTCTTGGGACTCGGCGCTGCAACTGCAATAAGACAATTAGCATCCACTGTGTGGAATTCCGATGTAGAGTGTGCTGGGCCTTGTGATAAGCCTGCACAGAGATTGCAGTAGGCACCAGGCATATATCCCATTCCTCTCTAGTGATAAATAGGTCTTGTTCTGTGCTCCCTTTCTGTCCCAGCACTGCTCGAAAGCTTCCTGGCCTTTACTACTGTACTAAATATTGGCCAGACGCGATACTTCACTGAGAATGTCTTCTATACAGATCTTTTATATGCGCTGTGCCAGATTAGTAGCAGCAATAATAGAAGCTTGGAGCACTTTATTATACATTTTTTCACGCTCAGAGCTCATCAAGAAAAGGACAGAAGTTATGTCTATAGTATCAATTGTAGACTTCTAAAAAGAGCAATGGGTCAGTGTTGATGCAGCATGATATTGTTTTTAGCATTAGTGATATGTTTTGCAGTATATTTGTTCCTTAAAGAAGTATCAAAATCACAATTTGAAGAAGTAAAACAGAGCTGTATGTTTTATTACAGCCTACATTCTCAGTGACATTTTAACCTACATTATGAATGAAGTTTGGCCAGAAAATGTAGGTATGCTGTGTTCATGGCCAAAAATAACAGATATGGAAAATTCATTTAAACTGCAGCCTCATTATTGGTCGATATATGCAGCATAGTATTGTACTGTAAATTTCCTGTTCATGTGTAGATTATTTTGCATTCATCCGTGCTGTGTTTAAAAGTTGACCTTTTTTCAGTGTTACATTTCAGTAATTCTCATTGTCTGTGTTCCTCTAGGTACTCCTCTAAGCTTTATGATAAATGGACAGACTCAGTGGGTGAGAAGTCTCAGTACAATCTCAATCAAGCGCTCCTATCCAGAGACCCAACCAGCAGACTCATCACTGTCAACTTCGACCCTCAGGTAAGAGTAAGAGAGTTCTTCTAGGGACTGTAGGTGTCTGTGCACATGCAGTAGGGCTGATATCCCTGACCATGCTTTTCAGTGTTATTGTAGTATGGTTAGAATCTACTGAAAATGTTTAAAAAGAAGACTATAGCTACTGTATGTGAACATGTATTTTCCTGGTTTGGGTTGTGCAGAGAGACTGTATCAATAGTTATTTCTTTTTGCAATTTTATTAAGTGGTTGTACTCATTGCTGGAATTATTCTCTTCTGAACTTGGGAATTGAACAGTGGTATATCATTAAACACGGTGACAAAAAGTGGCAATGGTATGGTTATGTTGTAGTCTGTCTACAGAATCCATTTCTTAATTCATTCGTACATTATCTGAGCCACTTATCCTTAACCAGTCAGTCCCAGACAAAAGGTGGAGGAACACCCTGAACAGGTCACCAATCATAGGGCACACAGACAGAATGTTCATTTTTATAGTACTGGAAATATTATATGACACTGTATTATGGTTACTAATGGGATTCTCTTTGTCTGAGACTCAGCAGGTAAGGCCCTCTTCCTTCAGCTAACCATGCTTAACCACAGCACACTCTGTTCTCATATTAACCGCTCCTGCCCTTTCTCTTTTCCCACAGCTCAGTTTTGCTATTTTTTCCCGGATTTCCCTCTGGTCTTTTGCGACATGGAACTTGGTGTTCACAGTTCAGACAAGGAACTTTCATTTCTCTCCCAGTATTCAGCGGTGCTCTTCGGTTCCAGGCTCTGAGCTCTACAGGGTGCCTCCAGTGTCTTTTAAAAATGTCAGGCGTTCATTCCTTCAGAAAACAAATTCCCTGATCTCTATACCCATCCAACAGCTTTCCAAAAACATTTCTTCTGCTGTAAGGTTTCCAACCACATGTGCCTTATTTCCCTCCTCGCCGTCCTCAGTGTGTCCCATTAACTCCAGGTCCTTCAGTTCTGTTGCCTGTCACTAGCCATGCTGGAATACATCTCTCACCTTGATTTCTGCACATTTCTCAGAGCATGTTGCTTTTGATGTCGAGCTTTAGTATTGATCAGTGTTGTGTGTGTGTCTACAGGATAGTATATAGCACTAGTCTCTTCCTTCCAAAAACATAGGAGAGGTGTTAATACAACACAGCCATTTGATTTGATTGTGAGTCATTAGGAAATAGGTCAGTACATCATGAAATCCTACATTTTACCAGTGAGGGCCTGTCCATGCCCATCCAAATTGACATTTTTTCATAGCAACTGTTGCTTATGATTCTTTTCAAAGCATGTGAAGTGTATTGTGCTCTACAGTCTCTCATGAACTAATAGGATATTTTGGAAATGTTTAGTAGTGCTTTACCAACCTAGCAACAATTGCTGAGAAGCACAGATTTGTGAGAGGAGCACGGACAGGTTAGTTTAATGCAGTTAAAATAAAAATAAATAAAAACATACAAAAAATGTTAATGCACAGAACAGGCAAATGTGGCTGGGAGGACATCGGAATAAAAAAAAACAAGCTTTATTTAAAGTTTTTACATTTTAATATAACCTGAAAATGTAGTTTGGGGCAAAAATGAAGACATTCCTAATCAAGCATCATCACTGATTACACTCCACTGATTACACTCCAGAATACCAGAATATTTCAAAATAAATGTCACCTTCAGATTACGACACCGGATGCGTTTTATACCCCAAAAACGTAGCAAAAAGTTTGTGTTTCAGTTAGTCCTGTAATGAAGATGGGAATTTTAGGAGCTGTTTTGTTCAATGTCATTGTAGAAATGATAATTTTTTTGTTGTTCTTTGTCTTATAGTTGGTGTCAGTGCTGCGAGAGGTGAAATACCTGGAGGCCAGACAAGCTGAAGATATTCCAGATCTCGCTGCTGATATTTACACCAATAAGGAGCAGCTGTGGCAGTTTGTGGCCAACCTGGAGCTCATTGCTGGCTGGTACAACAAGGTGACTGGGACAGTCCTGGAGGTGGAGTTCCCTCTGATCCAGAACCAGCTGAGAGACATTGACCTCCAACTCAAAGAAGCTGAGGATACTATAAACTGGACGAGCAAAGGTAATTTACTTTAAAAACATAAACTCTATACTGAACTTTGCAGTCTGGCTCAAACAGCAAAACCTTGTATCTCGAAAAAGGAAAGTATTAGTAATGGATATTAAACTAACATTAATACTAAGTATATTAAACTAACATTACTGTAATGAGTCTTTATACATTTAGACCATTTCTTTTGGTACATTCATAAAAAATGTGAAGGAAAGGGAACTTTTCTTATGTTATAGTTAAAGCAGATTAAGCATTTTTAAATTTTTTAATCGTTTATGTAGCCTCTATGTCAGATTACAGTTACAGTAAAATTACAGCTGAAATTAGAAATAAGGCCAAATGATACTGGGGAAAAATTCTCATGGTGACATTTTCAATTGAATTAATATTGTGACATTTCAAATACACAAAATAGGTCCACCTTTAACCAGTGAAACATTCTCAAATTTAGTTTATTATATGGGGATGGATGGAGTGCAATTACTTTACTGCCATCGTTGCAATTGCAGTATACTTTCCAGTGTTTGAATTGCTGGATTATGTGTATCTGCCAATACCAGTACCGATCTGATGCTCCCTTTTTCCGTTTTAAACAACTAAGTTGTTAATAATTTTTCAGTATAAACTCCGAAATAGCTCCATAATCCCACTATAGTGTAAAAATTTGAGTTTCAGCACCCATGTGATTCACAATGTGTCCATTATGCAATTCGGCATACATTGTTGAACTGCCAATGGCTCTTTGTTTTAGATAATATACACTCTTTGGGTGCAGGAGCTTGTATTTTAATAGGGAACTATTTGTGACCCAACCTTGCTACTTTGTAGTTCAGGCTTTTTCCGATATCCGAGAGATTTTGACCCGTATTGGATTGATCCGATCAGTATTGATCAGTCTGACACCAACCAAAATCACTGGATTCTCTAATTATATGACCTCCTTGATTCATCCAAACTCCCAAGGAACATCTGTCATTGGTCATGATGCTTAAAACCTGCAGTGACTGGCTTTTTTATGATTTTTTCTTTTTTTGCAGAGGCTTATCCTGCAATCCAGGATGATAGCCTTAATCTTGTAATATTTATGTGCTTAATAGTCAGTGTAGTGTGATAATAATGATTTTAGTTGTGACAGTTGCTCAAAGGATATCACGTCCTTTTTAGGAATTTGGGAGTACATTCAGAATGTGCGGGAAGCAGTGCATGACCTTGAGAAGCGACTGCAGAGGACCAAAGACAATGTGGACGAGATCCAGAGCATCATGAAGACATGGGCTAATCCCATCTTTGAGAGGAAGGAAGGGAAAAAAGACACGCTCCTAAACTTGGAGGACAGGCAAGACCGGATGGAGAAAACCTATGGCCAGATCCGTACCTCTGGGGCCAAGATTCATTTGTTACTGAAGGTCAGTGATGGAATTCTACCCTCTGGGAAGGTCTCCGCAGTGACTAATCACTAAACTTTGTTTTGGTGGGGTTTTTTTTTCCAGGATAACTTGTCACTTTTCAAAGTGGACCCCTCTACAGCTGAGTGGAGGTCGTATGTGGATTACATTGATGAAATGATCATAGATGGTTTCTTCAATAGCATTGAGAGTTCCCTAAAGTTCTTTTTGGACAATACAGGTATGATTCATATTTCATGCTTAAGCTGCAGGATGAGAATTCAGAACAATGTTCTCGTCGCACTTCTATACTTACGCTGACAATTGTTTTTATTTTTTAAATCCCTAACATGGCCTGATGCAGACCAGAAGCCTGGGCTGGCTCCGCTCTTCGAATCTCAGTTACACCTACAGGTTCCTGATATTGTTTTTAATCCATCTCTGGAGTTTGGAGCTTCTGGTGGCTTCTATGACTTAGTAGAAAGTCTCATCAATGATGTCTACAGGATTTCCTCTCTGGTGCCGCGACTGGCTGAGCACAGCAGCTTCCCACATTACCAGGTATATTCCTTGCAGTTCTAATTACTCAGCAGTATTTTTATTTAATGAATAAGTTTGTTATGCTGTACATTTATTGCCATTTGAAATCACATTGGGATCATTTATCAGTTCATTTATAATTATTGATAACAGCCATGAAATAAATACATTAGATTTTTTTTTCCTTTTTGTAAACATCAATGCTTTGCAATCCATAGTTTGAAACTCCAGGCTTGGCTTCAGCTCCTTCACAAGCACTGCGTGCGACTGGCTAAATAGGGCAAATTCCATTAGAAACAATTTGGAAACAATTCATGAGGCCTTTTGTTTATACCCATTCGATTTCTACAGATGAAAAGCAAATATGATTTCTTACTCACTGACATTGCCTTCTACTTTTTTGTTTCGTTTATAGAACTCCAATTCCATGTGAGAAAACATTTTTCACCCCTTTGTGGTACAAATAGAAACTGCCCAAGATATAATTCATGTTGCTGTAAAATATCTGTGGTTTTAAGTAAAAAACTATTGATATTTTTTTCCTGATTATGATTTTTGCTTCTCATTTCAAACCTACACACAGTGACGAGCTTAATTCTCATCATAAGATAAACACTGATGTAGTATGAAGGGAATGTTGAGAGGTTTCAGCAGTTTTTTTGGCTTGTTTCAGAGTTACGAGTGTGAAATCACCACACAAAATGAATCGTTTCTCACCGATAGCCCATTAAAACAAGGTATTTCAAGGCTTATAAATGAAGGCTGCAGTGAAAGGCCTGGGAGGGTTGACTTCTTCTGTCCTGCACCAGAAGAATAATAATTGCTTTCTCATCCAACGTCCTGGCCAACCCAGTAAAGTTTCCCTCTCTCAGTGGGGGAGATTTGAGCGATCAGCATTATATGATGTGTGTCCACAGGCTGAAATGGAGGACATGGCGGACCTCGCAGACATGCGTCAGCTTCTAATGGAGCGTGTGCAGAGAGTCATGGCACAGTGCTGCGAGCACCGTAACACATTTGAACGCTACGCTTACCTCTACGTCGACGACAGGAAGGAGTTTATGAGGCAGTTCCTTCTCTACAGCCACGTTCTCACGAGTGAGGAGATCGAGGCTCATGCCGAGGACGGCGTGCCGGAGAACCCTCCCACGCTGGAGCGCTTTCGTGAGCAAGTGGACTCCTACGAGAGCGTGTATGAAGAAGTGCAGAAGCTAGAGCCCATCCAAATCTTTGAGGGCTGGATGAGGGTGGATGCCCGGGCCTTTAAAAGCGCACTGCTCAATATCATCAAAAAGTGGAGCCTTATGTTCAAACAGCATCTCATTGACCATGTAACTCACAGGTAACTGTGGGGAGAATATTTCTATAATAATTCTAACATTTCACATTGTGATAGTAACAATGGTAGCTTTAATCACACGTACACATACGGTTTGGTCAAATTATATTTTATGTTTAATTTTTTTCCTACAGGTTAAAGTCAGCGAATAGACATTTTGCAGAGAAGTGCCATATTCCCTTTAGCATGTTCCCTTTAGAGCAGGGGTCACCAGCCTTTTTGAAAATGAGAGCTACTTCATGGGTACTGAGCCATATGAAGGGCTACCAGTTAGATACAGTAGAACAGAGTTTACCTAAACGTATCTAAACTTCATGCATAAGAAACATTAAAATGCTTTTTTGCGATATTGTCATTTTCAAATCTATAGGAACGCAAATGTGATTAAAGAAGGATAGCAACAGGATCAAATGAACACTACACCATTAAGAGTCCTTGGGCAAGACTCAAAGTGCTTTATTTGCCTACTTTTGCCTGCAACATGATGAATTGATAAGATGGTCGGTCCATTGTGTAAATGTATAGTTAATAGAAACCGTGTTCATGGGCATTCAAACTTTGGGGACATATTTCAATAGGATATATCGTGAAATTGCAATAAATATCAATTTACCCAGAAAAATTGCAGCATGTACATTGCAGCATGTAGTCCTTCCAGTATATTGAAAATACATAACACACATGCATTTTGTTGAAGGACTAACAAGAGCTGATTTCTCTGTAATGAATAAGGGACAATATATTGTGGGGCCCTAGATGCCAGAACGTTTTCTTCTTTTTGATTCCATTTGGCATTTCCCTTTTCTTTCTACAGTCTGTCTGACCTGGAAGAGTTTATTAAGGTTACTGAGAGTGGCCTTGGTAAGAAGGTGGAGGAGGGAGACTACGCGGGCCTGGTGGGGGTGATGGGTCACTTAATGGCAGTGAAAGAGAGACAGAGTGCCACTGATGAAATGTTTGAGCCGCTGCAGCACACCATTGATCTGCTGAAGACATATGAGCAGGAACTGCCAGAAGTGGTGTACAAACAGCTCGAGGTAACTGCCTTCATAAAAGGGCTCAAACGTCGATACTGCAGAGTGGCTGTAAACCTGTTACAGCTTAAGTGTTTCACTTAATAGATAAGCACATTAAACTAAACGCACTATGCCTCTGAAATCCACGCTGCAGCTCAACAGACGTTTTGGTAAAAGCTTTATCAGAACATTAGAATTAAAATGCTAGTTCTGTCACATGATGAACACTAAAGCTGGACCGTGCAGAAAAAGACTGCAAACACAGTTTTTTGTTCACTGTAGAAGCAGAATATGTGCTGGGGTTCTCTCAGAGTCAAAGATATATTTTTGTGCTTTCATGCCTAGGAGCTGCCGGAGAAATGGACAAACATGAAGAAGCAAGCTGTTGTGGTGAAGCAGCAAGTGGCTCCTCTACAGGCCAGCGAGGTGGGCAACCTGCGCAGGAAGTGCGCCACATTTGATGTGGAGCAACACACCTTCAGGGAGCACTTCCGCACCAACGGCCCGTTCAGGTCCATTCATCTATCTGTCTAACTGTGTGTCTGTCTGTCTGTCTATTACAGTGTGTCTCACAGACGTCGCTGGAACTGTTCACTAAAGTAAACAGAAGCAAAATGATTATAATTCTGAATAATTACATTGAAATGAAATTATGATGAATCATCACAGTCATTATAAACCTTAATAATATCCAAAACATTCATTTTATTGGAGTAGAACATTTTCAAAACATTATTTGTTGATCATGAAATGCTCATGCACTATAAAAAGCAGCTGCCATTTCCAAAAAAATATTATTATTAATAAAATGTAAATCTGAAGAACCTTTATTAGGTGTTAAGGACCCCCACATACTGTTCTATGTCAAGGTGCTATGCTAATTAAAGGTTTTTCCTAGAACCGGTCCAGCTTCATTTAGAAATCTTTATTTTAAGAGGATTTTGACCACCCTATGTGTTTCCTTGCTCTTTCTCTCAGGTTTGAGAGCGTGAACCCTTATGGGATGCTGAACGTGGCCCACAAACAGATTCAGGAGAAGGAATCCATCATGGCTGGACTCATTGAGTCAGCTGGCCTGTTTGAAGTTAACATTCCTGACTACAAACAACTCAAACAGTGTCGCAAAGAGGTGTCTGTTCTCAAAGAGCTGTGGGACATGATATCAGTGGTGCAGTTTAGTCTCGAGGCGTGGCGGACCACCCCATGGCGACAAATCAACGTGGACGAGATGGAGTTGGAGTGCAAACGCTTCTCCAAGGAGCTCCGAGCTCTGGATAAAGAGGCCCGAGCATGGGATGCTTTCTGCGGTCTGGATGGTACTGTGAAGAACACACTGACATCCCTTCGCGCCGTAGCTGAGCTCCAAAATCCAGCCATCCGGCCCAGACACTGGCAGCAGCTGATGAGCGCCACGGGGGTCCGCTTCAGCATGAATGAGGAAACCACGCTTGCCGACCTGCTAAATCTCAATCTGCACCACTTTGAGGATGAGGTGAGGGCTATTGTAGACCGAGCTGTGAAGGAGATGGGAATGGAGAAGGTGCTGACCGAGCTGGACGCTACCTGGACATCGATGGAGTTTGGCTACGAGTCTCACCCACGTACCAGTGTTCCTCTACTCAAGTCAGACGAGGACCTAGTTGAGACACTGGAAGACAACCAGGTAAAGACGTCTCCATGCACTCCGATAGACTGATATCAGTGTTAATCCAGGTATGTTTTAAATAAGTCAAGGAACTTAATTAAAGATTTGCAGTAAAATGAATTGCTGATAGACCATTCTGGTCAATTTTAGTTACAAACTATAGTGTATTTTTTTAAACTTGTTATTTTTAACTCGATTTGGAACTGAACTATATTGTTTTTTCATTTCTTTTGACCACCACAAACATTTTCAGAGCTAAATAATCAATTTCTTCGTAGTGTGGAACAAGTGGCACTTGTAATGTCTGCAAGGCCAGTGTTCTGACTGCAGTTAAACTAGGTCAAGCTTAGTTAGACTTGCACTGATTAGCTATTACATGCTTAGCATTCAAAACTGAGAAAAAAAGTACACTGTCTATGCTGAACTATTAAATTACGTATCATATTCAAGATAAGAAATGATTTAAATAATAGTCAAAAAAGCACATTATGCACAACAAGCTCAAATGAAATTATATTATATTATATGTATTTGGCATCCGAGCACGTCCTACCAAAATTGGATGAACTGTAATAAGTTGAATGTTCTTAAACACAATGTGCAGGTGTAATATCTATGAAAAAAAACATCAGAATGATCAGATCAAACTCCGCATCAACGTCATCAGACTAAACCTGGCAGATACTTAAGATTTTGATCTTTTTTTTTTTTGTGGAGGGGAAAATATTTGATCAGTACATCTCTACAAACAGGTGCAGCTGCAGAACCTCATGTCGTCCAAGCACATCGCCTTCTTCCTGGAAGAAGTTTCATCATGGCAGCGCAGGCTCTCGGTGGCTGACTCGGTTATCTCTATATGGTTCGAGGTCCAGAGAACTTGGTCGCACCTGGAGAGCATTTTCATCGGCTCGGAGGATATCCGCTCGCAGTTACCCGAGGTTCACAGTAATTCCTTTCTGATAACGTATGAGAGCGTATGAAATGAGCCTTAAAGGAATAGTTTGGCAAACAAAAAAAAAACAAAGTCAAATCGTCACATTTACTCCTTCACCATGAATATAGTCAGAAAGCCAAGCCATGTTTAGATGCGTCTGATGTTTGCTTCATTAGTTTTGGAGCTGAAAGGCTAATCTAGCAGAGGGTAATGGAAACTTACACCCCACTAGTTATGAATTGTGTGAAGTGCATGCCTAAATGATCACACACTTATGTTGAATGAGTGGCCTAATGGATAAGGCTTCTGACTTCGGATCAGAATATTGAGGGTTCGGGTCCCTTTGTGGTTGTTGTTTGCAGTTGGTGGCCTAGTGGTTAGGGGGTTGCTCCTGTGACCAGAAGTTCATGGGTTTGAATCCCAGAACTGCTGGTGGTACCACTGAGGTACCCTTGAGCAAGATCCCCACACACACTGCTCCCCGGGGGACCCTCGTTGGTGGCAGCGCTCTGCTTCACTTTGTAAATGGGTTAAATGCTAAGAAGGAATGTCACATTGTTCACTGTGTTCACATGTGTTCACAAGTGACTGTAAGGCCACTTTTCTTTACCACAAAATGTGTTAAGCTGTTAAGTACGTACTGTTATGTACACAGTAGCATCCCTCTTTTCTCAGTATTTGTACATAACAGTCTGTCACACAGTGTCAGAAAATACATAAGCAGGTCTGTTTCAGATTACTTTACAATTCATCGTGGTCCGAGGAATGTGTCTGATGATTTGCATGCAGTTTACACAGTTCAAATTTTGCAAAACGTCTGTTGCTTGTTAGCCATTTTAGCCTTGTAAGTCCAGACACCAAACTTGTCTTGGTGGGTTGCATTCAGGATAAGGGAGAAATTATTTCTCCTGATTTCTCACCACACAGTTTTCCCAAACTATTCCTGTAGTTTAGGATATTGCATCCTGCCATACTGCACGAAATATTCAGTAATGGTTTGAGGATCTCCGTCTGATCGAGCATGTGTGGGATGTAGTGGACAAACTAGTCAATCCATGGAGGACCCACCTCGCAACTTACAGGACTTAAAGGATCTGCTGCTAACATCTTGCTGCCAGATACCACAGCTCACCTTCAGGGGTCTTTTGAAGTCCATACCTCAACAGTTCACAGTTGTTTTGGCAGATTACACATACAGTAATCCCCCAGTTTTAGCGGACCTGGAGTCGCTGATTCAGTCACAAGCAGATTTTTTTGGAGAACCGAACTCATAGTTTTACGTGGAAATCCCCACAATAACGCAGAAAATATCCTCCGCCTTTTTTGCTTTTTTTGTGGCAATAAATATATTTTTTTCTGGATGTTTTCACACAAGGGGATCCGTTCACGTTTGTCCCACGACCTTCCGAGTTGCATATCTCGGCGGGGAAAGCACTCAGACACCTCAAACTCCACAGTTCAGCAGACCTTTGTATTTTTAGACTGAGTAGATCAGGTTTTATTCTCCAAAACCCGGGTGTCCC
>JBBPCY010000109.1:33188065-33222640 GCA_037974405.1 Brachyalestes nurse | reverse complement strand
CTCTCTCTCTCTCTCTCTCTCTCTCTCTCTTTCTGTCTCTCTCTCTCCCTCTCTCTCTCTCTTGCTCTCTCTCTCTCTCTCTCTCAAGTCTTCTCAAGGCAGGATGTGTGGAAAACATGAATGTGGTGTGATGATGCCATTCACAGTGTTATATTGCGTGAATCTGCAGGCCATAATTCCATCTCTTTCAACACAAACATATGAAAGCGCAACGAACACACACACACACACACCCCCTTTTCAGAAGGACAGTTTAATGATCTGGGTACTGGTTCTTGCAGGCTGGCTCTTTGTGAGAAGGCTCTGGCTGAGTATCTGGATACCAAGCGGCTGGCTTTTCCCAGGTTCTACTTCATCTCCTCTGCTGACCTGCTGGACATTCTGTCCAATGGCACTGATCCTCAGCAGGTACCACACACCCAGCAGAACAGTTTTTCATATAAATCCATTCTAGTTAATACATATGAACTTATTTTAATCGTTTTTATGAGTAATAGTTATCATGTGCAGTTTTCCTCTTACCCCAAATATAAAGTTATTTCTCACTTAACCTCAAACCATGTGCATTGTAGCATTTCATGATTACTTAATTCAATTTTAATGCTATCTTTCTCAAAGAGAGCATTTTATTTGCCATATGTGCATGTATATGTGCAATTTGCATTTTGCAATTTGCACACACACACATGCACTTTATATTATTAAAATATAATACAGTGTAAATACATATACAATATTCTATTTAATATTTAGACTTAATAGTTAATAGTGTTAATAGTGTAATAGTGTAATAGTTAATAGTTAATAGTGTAATAGTGTTTTGTCTTTTTCCATGACTGTGTTTTGGATCCTTTGTAAGACTGTCCGTGTTCAGTTAAGTCATATTTTGTTCTCGGACTTATCATAACAGTCTGTTTGTTGCAATAGATACAGGACTACATAGATATTCATATTGAAACTCATTCTATTTTGAACATAATTTGAGCATATTGGTATGTGTCTCTTCATATGGTTGTAACTGGGCTTTTAAAGAAGAGCCCTCAATGCAGCACTTTGCCTGCAGATGGCAGTGTTGGTCACTGCTTCCAGGCTAAGTGGACTCAAAGACAAATTTCGCATCATAATAAACCTTGTGTAAACATTTCTAAACAAACACCGTGATCTTTAGTTAATCTAAAGCTTCCGTTATCCACCCTCAAGGTTCAGAGACATCTGTCCAAGTTGTTTGACAACACAGCGAAGATGAAGTTTGAAAGTGATGCAGATGGCAACCCCAGTAAGATGGGGCTGGGCATGTTCAGTAAAGAGGAGGAGTATGTTCCATTCAATGAGCCTTGCGACTGCACCGGTCAGGTACGTTCAGCTGCGGCACTCCAGCAACATACCTGCTGTCTGTTTCTTTAACGTGTGTGTCGTGGTAAAATAGTGCTAGATCTGAAAGTGATACTTTTTTGCAGTATAACACCTGGAGTGTACCTCTCCACCATGAATGTTTTCAAAAGTGTCATACACCTGTGTCCACTATTAAATGTGCCAAAATGAGAACTGTTGTGTTTCAGGCATTATTCCTAGCCATTTTGTGTAATGGTTTTCTGTGCGGTAGCTTTTAAATCGAATAAAATGCTTCGAACATCTGATTGCAATCACCTCTGGCCATTTAAGGTCCAAGCACTCAGAATGACTTGGTTATGAAAACTAATGCTGAAAATTGGAGTTGATTTTCAATAGCATTAGATTAAGGGTTAGAATTAGGGCGATGGTTAGTGTTAAGGGTAGCTTATGGGTTAGAAGTAGAAGAATTTCAGTTTGTGGAGTTGGATACTTCTGCTGATTGAAATGAAGTTAATAATAGAGTAGAATGAAGCTAAAAATATGTAGAATTTATTAAGAATGTACAGAAAACTATATGTTAAGTTGCCATTTTAAAGTAAATTCAGTAAGAATTAGTATTACAGCAGCTTACGGCAATGCGCCATGTACCAAAATAATGCAAGCATAATAATATTGCAGCAGCACTTTCAAATAATGCTGAAAGGTGATGAGGGAACAGAAATTGGTTGACTGAGAGTGCGGTGGAGATAAAAGGCAGCTGCCTGGTTCAATTATGTGGACACTTATGTGGTGTTTGGGGCATCATGAAAGCAATATATTCAGAATAGGCAGCCTGACTTCTATATATGGACCATATATAGTAATGAATATATCTTAATAAATGCTATACTTTGAAAGTGTTTGTTCTATATGAAAGTCTTTTATTTAAAACATTATGTGGGCCCTTTAAGGACAATGTGAGCATCTGCAAAGCATCTAAAGAGGGCCAATCAAACAAAGCATCAACCAAACATTAGAAATATGACTTCATTTTTATTTCAATTCACTTCTGACTATACCCAGGGAAGGTCACTTTCTTTCCCCGGTGTTGTTGTGCTGGTATGCACACCTCGAGGTGCAAGCACTGAAATGCTCTTTCTATTGGTAATGAAATATTCTGGCGTAGCATAATAGCTGGGAGTTTTTTTTTTCAGGTTGAAATATGGCTGAATAGAGTTCTGGACACAATGCGGGCTACCGTGCGGCACGAGATGACGGAGGCGGTTGTAACATATGAAGATAAGCCGAGGGAACAGTGGCTGTTTGATTATCCTGCTCAGGTATGAAATCCCAGCCTGCTATTGTACAGAGGCAAATCAAGCGCCGCTTGTAAACACCCGCAGGCAGATTCCGCCTTGAATGAGAGAATATTTATGAAGGACCAGGATACATACTGCAGAATTAAGATAGTGGGAAATATTTATTGCGCCGTGTTAAATGTTTCATAGACAAGTCGGTGTTAACCTTATCTTTTATGTGATGCAATAAATTCCGGTGCTTCTATATTCCTGGGAAATGTTCAGTCGCAAGGTGGATGCCAGGGTGCTCTCTTTGATGCTTTTGTGCGCATGCCGTGCGGATGCGTGTGTGTTTCATGTGTGTGTTTTCAGGTCGCACTCACCTGTACTCAGATCTGGTGGACGTCTGACGTGGGCATGGCCTTCTCCAGGCTGGAGGAAGGCTATGAGAACGCTATGAAGGAGTACTATAAGAAACAAGTGAGCCAGCTCAATACCCTTATCACCATGCTGATTGGACAGCTCAGCCCTGGGGACAGGCAGAAAGTCATGACCATCTGCACCATAGACGTCCACGCCAGAGACGTAGTGGCGAAGATCATCGCTCAGAAGGTGCCACCATCAGCCTTTATCCCTGCTAGGGTCCTTGTTTTTTGGTTGCACAGGGAGTCCTGCTGGGTCTGGTGGACCCATTGCATTTTGGGGCTTTTAATTCAAAATACTCAAACCCTTTTTGTTAAAATTCTCAGCAGATGTTTACTTCATCCCATTTGCAAGTAATATAAACAAAAGATGTTACATTTGTGCCCTTTACCTTTGATAAATCACATTTATGAATAGAAATTCCACTCATTTTCCTGAAGCTAAAAACTGAAAACGTGTCCCACGGACCCGAAGACCTTATAAGGGTCAAGGAGCCATATGATTGATTAACTTTTCTTTACTTTTTTGTTATAAGCGCTTGATCTAGCTCATAAACATCATGAAAGTTGCGTTTTCCAGCACAGACTACAGGGATTAAGCTGGTAAAGCTGCCCATTTTGAAGTAATTACTTTTGCAATATGTGTATGTTTAGTATGTTTTGCAGTGTTTTATGTTTATGTTGAAATTGCACTACTTTTTGGATGACCCATAACACTGGGCAGGTCATTAGAACAGAGGTTATTTAATAGTTCAGTGCAAAATGTTTTGGCAGTGAAATAAAGGAACTGAAGGATATTTTATTTACTAAAAGTTATTACATTTTTAGTCATTAAAAATTGGGGTGGAGGTAGCTCAGTGAGTAGGATACTTGCCTCTGGACCAAGAGGTCATGGGTTCGAATCCTACCTTCAGCACACCACCACTGGGTTCCTGAGCAAGACCCCAAGCTGCTCCAGAGAGACTGTCCCCTGTAGTTAGGGAATGGAAGTCTGCTAAGTGCCATAAATGTAAGTTTAAATGTGTTAAACTCCGGTCCTGGAAGGTCGGTGTCCAGCACAGTTTGTTGGTTCTTCTTTTCAAACATCTATACTAAACCTGACAGTTAACTGGCGAGGTGAACCAAGTGTTTCTGAGCAGAGAAATCACAAACGTGCTGGACCACGGCCTTCCAAGACTGGAATTCGACACCCCCGGTCTATTCCTTGAAACGTGCATATAGTATGTTTGTTTTAAATATATTAAATATGCCAGTGAATGGGCATTTGGCAAAAATGCAGAAAAATGCTATACGTTTAAGTCCCGTAGTGGAAGCATTCGTTTTTGTTAATTTGAGGTAAGATTGGACAAAACCTGTCATTTGACAGGCACTGGTAAAATCCTGCATACAACTATCCTGAGAACACAGTACAAATATTGGGATAAAGAGAGGTTGGAAGTGATGTAAAAATGAAATATGACTGTATTTGGTGCAAAGCAAAGCACTGACCCCTGATTAGTGGACCTCACGGAGAGATACAAAAAGATATAGCTTCTAAAATATAGCTTCTTTAATGCTGTCTGCCTACTTTTACTGTAGTTTCTGCCACGTCATCCTGCAATCAGTCATAGTCAGCACACAGAGAGTGATCTTCATTAACTGAAGGAAAGTCAGGAGCTTGCCTTCTTGCTTAGAAAGTTCGGAACACTTTTTCATTAAGGAATATGCATGCGATATTATTTGCCTTCTTAGCAAAATAGTTCAGATGAGTTGTTCCCCTATGAGTTCTCGTTCTCTGGATCCACTTGAATGACTGTTATTAAGGCAAAGAGAAATCCTAATGAAAGTGAAGTGAAGAGAGTGGCTTAGACACTGGATAATTTTGCTCACACTGCTCAGGTGTTACATTCTCTCACACTAATCCTCTGTAATCATCTCCCTCTTTGTGGGGGGCGCGTTGTGGCTCAGCCTGTGCTGTTTTTTCCCCTCACTCTCAGGTGGACAACTCTCAGGCCTTCGTGTGGCTGTCTCAGCTGCGCCACCGCTGGGACGAGAGCGAGAAGCACTGCTTCGCCAACATCTGTGACGCCCAGTTCCTCTACTCCTATGAGTACCTGGGCAACACGCCACGCCTCGTCATCACACCGCTCACAGACAGGTGAGGGAGCGCTGCAGACACCCAGTCGCTTCAGGCGGGAAGACTTTAGACATCTTCCTGCCTCAGATGAACATTAATCACTGTGGCGCCAGGTCCGGAGGCCATTATCCCCTAAAACTCGAAGCTCATTATTCAACTGTTAATGTGAACATTCGCTGCTTAGTTAATACCATGAAACTAATATCCACTTTTTCATCATTATTAGAGACATTTTGATCTGCAAGATTATGCTTAAATGCTTGCTATTTAAGCAAGTTGTTATTGAAGCAAAATGGAAATTATTCTTGTGCCTCCTACAAAAGACGTTTTCAGCAGCCAACAAGACGTCAGAGTATGTGTGTCTTCTTCAGTAACAATATCCCAGGTGGCTCCTCGTGAAGAGGCTTGAGAGAATGATGTGTAGGCAAAAAATGGCTTAAATACTATTAAGAATCTAATACTGATATTAAGAATTGCAGGTTTTTTTTATGATTGCTGTGTAATTCTGTGTGTGGTACTATAGCTTGGTTTCTTTACTTTTATACTAAATGAAATGGTAGTTTAAAAATAAGGAAAGCTATTCTATGAGTAGGTTTGTATTAGTGTATAGTGTATAATAAGTCTTGACTCATTAATGGTTTAAAGTGATGAGAGTAAATATTTGTAAATATCAGATTTACACATTTGGTCATTCGGCCAAGAGACGTATGTTGTCTAATGTTTGCTTCTTTAGTTTTGTCATGGAGTTGCAAGGTTTATTTAGCTAACTATGGGTGTTATAATTTGACATCTTGCAGATTGCAAGCCAAAAGCACAGACAAAATTCCAGCTTTTTTAGCTATACCATCTTTTTTTGCAGATTTCAAAGACAGACAACATATCACCCAGTGAAACAAGCGTATTTGAGTTTAGCTATGATATGTAGAGCTTCCAGTACATGTTTGCTGCAAAAGCCTTGAAGCTATGGAGCAAAGCGAAAAGGTTCCCACACCAAAATATCTGACAAACTACATTCTAAGAGAAACTATCACTTTAAATCTAGTCAGACTGCTTGGGTGCAATGCAAGGCCTGGATTCTTCATATTGAAACTGTGTATTTGTACTTCTTAAAGGGATCTCTTAAAGGGGTGGGCCGGTTCAGTAGTGGGCCGAGTGTTAAAGAAAGTGAGTGTCCCATTAAACACTCTCCTGCTCAAAGCAAACAGCAGGTTGCTGAAGCTCCTTGGCAAGCTGTTTATACGAAAGTGCCCCAAACGGTCTCTAGATGTCTTTGAAAGAACAACAAAGCGGAGACAGGCGTCTTTGATGGAGAAATCAATGGCGCTGCGTCTTGCCGAGCATATGGCGGGGTTTTCATAGCTCCGGCAATGCTCTGTTGACCATGTCAGAGCTCTGGCTTTCATCCACGTTGAGATGAATGTGCTGAGGAATGCTACCAGTGCAGATGGCTCCATTATGCACTGGGCCTCAAAAGTTCCATAATGTGCATTAAGAAAAAAAAAAGCTGATTCCTTCCTATAAACACAAACTGCTGTATTATGCTTAAAGTAATTAATAGCAGAGTTTTTAAGAGCATTTGGTTCCACATGCAACCAAAGTTAGCTCTTTGTAAGCACGTAGCCTACTTACAGTACACAGATAGTTTCGGTCATGCATAAACTGCTGCTTGATAGAACAAACTCCCATATTACTTATATTCTGTAGACTAAAATTTGGAACCTAGCCTAGGTTAAAGGACCAGTTTAACACGGCATAACAGATTCCAATCAATAGCGAACCATCAGGAGGACAGAGGTTCACTTTTTTGTCTACTGTGTGTAAAGCACAAAATCACTAAAATCAGTATGCCAGAGCTACAAAGCTTTACTCATGCCTAGACAAACGAAAGAAAGAAAGAAAAAAGAAAGCATAGAATCTTCCTTGTGAATAATAATAACACTATACATGGAACAGCAGCTGGTGGTCGAGTAGTTAGGGCGTCTGCCCCGCGATCAGAAAGTCGTGGGTTCGATTCCCAAGACTGCTAGTGGTACCTCTGAGTTCCCCTTGTGCAAAGTACTATCCCCACACACTGCTCTCGGGAGCTGTGTTCCTGGCTGCCGCTGCTTCACTTGGTGACTGGGTTAAATGCAGAGGAAGAATGTCGTGCTGTTCCCACTGTGTGCTGTGGTGTGTTCATGTATGACAGAACACTTTAAACTTTAAGAACACAAGCGTAAAACTTGGTTCCCTCCAGCCAGCAGCTCTGTAGAGATGTGTGTTTTCCATCCTCTAACACTCCAGGTTCATTTAACAATAGCCTTGCTGACTTCCTGGTGAACTGAAGATGTTGAAGATGAACTGGTGGTGTAACTTAGTTGAAACTGCTGTTAGCCTATACCAGTGGTTCCCAAACTTTCTCTGCAGGGCCCCCTTTTTCTAGACAGGAACATTAATCAGCCCCCCAACCCCCCCCATTCAGACTACACAGGTTCAGATTCAGACTTTATTGAAATACAGCTCCCTTTTCTAATTGAGTGAAATAAATACAATAACAAATGGTGCAATTTCACCACTGTGGGAGAAATAAAGAGTATATTGGTTATAAACAAGAATAAACAACTGTCTCCACAAAAATGGCTGGGAAAATTAACAAGTTTCCAGTCAGAAAAAATGTAAAAGTTGGTGCGCCCCTCTGCAATACCTCTGCGCCCCCCAGTTTGGGAACCACTGGCCTATACAGTGTCTGTGTCATGCTTCTGAAGTCCATTCAGCCTTAAGGAATGCCAGTACCTCCCCAGCTGTAGGAACGATGTATTGCTTCGTTTTATTGTGATGTAACATAAGTATTGGTAAGAGGTATTCAGAATACATCGATTAAATATTGCGTTAAGTCAAAGTTATATTTTAAATGTAAAAAAAAAAAAACATTTCATTGACAAAAGTTAGACCATCAATAATGTATTACCTAATTTAAAGACGGCACGCTGCATTGACCATCACACTCATTAGATGGACTCTAAAGAGGAATTAAAGCCTGAGTAGACTGATAAATCAGTGAGATGAGACAGTTATTTATCTCAGTGTTACCCAACACTTTTAAAGGATGATTGAAGTAAACAGTCTTTTCAATAGTAAATTCCTCAAGAATTTACTGGACTTGTGCTCATGGGATTATGGGAGCACCAGTGACCCGAAGCAGACAAGAGCAAATAAATGTTGAGGATTGCTTCTTTAGGTTATTTCATATTAACAGAAGAATGAGATGACAGAAACGAGGAACAATGTTAATAAAAATTTTTCACATGTGACTTATCGACATATTTTGTAGCCATGATCTGAGTATGTTGCTTTATTATATACTGTAATGGAGTACAATACTTAATAACATGTCCTAAATGTATTGGGTATTAATCCACTCCTTCTTTTTCACTGTATCGTGTCCAGCTCTGTCCATCAGAAAGGTTTTTGACATATAACCAAAACAGCTGATGGAAATGGATAGAATGGGAAACTCCTTTCTCTAGTAAAGGTGGTAGTGTTCTTAATATAACTTTGATATTTCTTGTGTGTGTAAAGCCCACTCCTAACAATGTATAACATGAAAAAAGAAGATTTGATGAAAATTCTGTCATGCATATTGGACCAAAACTTACAGTTGTTGCCGCCTATGTGTGTGTAATTGTTGTTTGTTCACTCAAACACAGGTGCTACATCACACTGACCCAGTCTCTGCACCTCACCATGAGCGGAGCCCCAGCTGGCCCAGCCGGCACGGGGAAAACCGAGACCACCAAGGACCTGGGCCGAGCACTGGGCATCATGGTCTATGTGTTCAACTGCTCTGAGCAGATGGACTACAAGGTGAGAGGCTCAATCGTGGATGATCCCGCCATCATGGGTCGATATTCACAGGCCTTTTTAGCTCGTCCGTTTCCGTCTTCGTTTGAAAAAGTTGTTTGGATTTGCGCTCACCACAAAGCGCGACAAAGCGCTTGATGTGTTGTTTTAATTAAGAGACGAGGATAATTAGTGTCACCGAGTTCACTGCGAGTGAGATATGTGTGAAGAGAGTTCTCTGTATCAAAAACTGGCTTTTACCTTGCAATTCACCCCCCCCACTTACTCTCTCTCTCTCTCTCTCTCTTTCTCTCTTTCTCTGTGTCTCTCTCGCAATCTCTCTCTTTCACAATCTCTGTTTCTCCCTCTCTTTTTATTCATTTCCCTTTTCCTCGCCTGACTCCGACCATCATCTTATGAGCTGTGTATTAAGCTAAGCAAAGCCGTCCTCTCCAAACATGGGGGGCTTGGAGATTAGTAAGGCTCTGATGGCTGGGCTTATTTACCTCCTAAGCCGTGTCAACTATCTCCTCAGTATTCCGGCTTCATCTGTAGCCCGCCCCTGTATTTGTCTGCCGGTAGCGGGAGGAAAAAAGCCATATAATATGGTGGTCAATAGAGACGCTGCGCTAATCTCCTCATCCAGCTTGTACCTGCCCGCCGGAGCTCCTGCATCATTACTGGGCCCGGGCTGTACACTGCACAGCGAGAGTGAGTGAGGGAGGAAGATAGACAGAGAGGGAGAGCAAAGTGAGGGAGCCACATAGCTTTCTCATCACAGGCACCTCTGGCCAGCTCTCGTCTGTGTCACAAAGTGCTCTCTCTCACCTGCTACTGCACGGTTTGGTGTCCAGTGCATCAGGAAAGGCTGTAGTTGTCATTTGTGATCACTGCTGGCGATAGGTATTCAAAATACACAAATTAAATATCTGTATTAAGTCGAAGTGACATTTTCAATTCATTTTTACCTTTATAATACATAACCCTTAAATATATAAAAAGAACATTTAATTGGTTAAAGACAGTCAATACTTATTACCTTCTTTAAAGTGGCACACTGCATCGATTTACACACTCATTAGATGCACTTTACAGAGGAATTAAAGCCTGAGTAGACTGATTTGCCCAACACTTTTTAAGGGATGATTGAACTAAACAGTCTCTTTAACAGAGATTCTTGACAAATTCAAGAATTTACTGGACTTGTGCTCATGGGACTGTGGGAGCACCAGTGAACTAAAGCAGACCAGAGCAAATAAATGTCGAGGATATCTTCTTTAGGTTAGTTAATATTAACAGAAGTGAATGTGAATAAAACATAGTAGCGTTTTTAGAGTTTATCCCCGTATCGACATATTTTGTAGCTATAATCTGAGTATGCTTTTTTATACGTTGTAATGGAGCACATTACTGAATAACATGTCCTAAATATACTGGGTATTCAGCCACCCCTTCTTTTTTCTGGCCTGCTCTATCCGTTAGAAAAGATTTGGACATATTATGTCTGTTTTTTTTAGTATAACAGCCGAAGGAATGGGATCGAATGGAAAGCACATTTCTCTAATAAAGGTGGTAGTGTTCTTAATATAGCTTTGATAACTTACAATGAGTCTTCCGGCCAGCTCTCGTCTGTGTCAGAAAGGACTCTCCCCCATCTGCTACTGGATGTTTTTGGTGTCCAGTGCACCGAGAGAGGCTGTAGTGGTTGCTTAGGGGCAGTGTGAGGAGATTGTGTTTGGAGTACATGCTGAATATGGATGGAATCCGGGGTTATTAGCAAACACTAATCCTCCTCTCAGAAACCTGCAGAAAGCCGAGGTTTATTATCTATCGCAGAAGCGAGAATTATGCGGAATTCTCATGACTCAAGTCCAGTGAGTCAGACCTTTAAAGAGAAACGACTAACTGTATTATTCAGCCGTTGTGACGCAGCCTGTCAGTCACTGTCATCTATTCTGAAATGATGAAATAATGGTGGCTTAGACTCTAACAAGCACACAGTCATCCCTTCCATCTCACTCTCGTCTCCTCTCCTCTCCATCTCTCCCGCAGTCCTGTGGCAACATCTACAAAGGCCTAGCCCAAACAGGTGCCTGGGGCTGCTTCGACGAGTTTAACCGCATCTCTGTGGAAGTGCTGTCTGTGGTCGCCGTGCAGGTGAGCCAGCTGTCGAAGTATTTTCACCTCACATTAGTGCACTGATAGCTAACATGGCCACATTCCCACATTCATCTCTGATCCCTGCAGAATGTTTGACACTAAGCTGTTAACCATGCTACCAGCCACTGATAATACAGGGAAGAATCAGTGTGCTAGACTGTAGGGCTGCAGAAATATCGATAAAATGTACTGTAATACCTGGAGGCTTAGGTTTTAATACTTTATTATTTAATACTTAATACTTAAACTTAAACAAATCCCATTATTGCCCCATTCCACAAGAGCCATTAGGGTGAATAATAAGGAAGATATACCCATGGATGCTCAAAATATACAATCAGCAGTAAACAAAATAACACACAGTGCACATGCACGCACCCACATACACATGGTAGGGGAAAACTCCCTAAACCACAATGTGTCACTTGGCTGTCCAGGAAAGAGATGAATCTGCAAGGGAAGATTCCTCTCAGTCCATGAAGCCTCGTAGCCACGATGCAGAGTCAGTCGGGTGGGTAGCCCTGGAAGGCATGCTATCATGATGCAGAGTCATGTGGCTGGTCCAGGACGCCTCATCTCCTCAACCACTGAGAAAACACCAAAGCATGCAAATGGTAGAAAGCAGTCCAAACAGAAAAATTAATTGGAATGATATAAAGCAGCTTGTATGTAAGGGGACAGCTGGCAGCCTGGTAGTTGGGGAGTTGCCCTCTTGATTGGAAGGTCACGGGTTCGAATCCCAGAGCTGCCACTGAGGTACCTCACACTGCTCCCCAGACACTGCATCGGGGGCTGCCCACTGCTTCACTTGGTGAATGGGGTTTATTGCAGAGAAAGAATTTCACACTGTTCACACTGTGTGCTGTGGTGTGTTCACATTATTTTACTTTATGTATTTGTAGGGGGAAGTTTAGTTTGAATGCTGCATTGTCTATTTTTCAGTTCTGCTTTGTTTCCGTAAAAGGAAAAACTGAACTGAGATGAACATAGAGATTCCTTTTGAAGGCATGATTTATAGTATGGCTTATTCATAATTTAAGGTATTGCAACACTCAGCATGGTCTACCAAATGGTTTTACAAAATTGCAATGGAATTATATCTTGGCTCATATCTGGGGCCCTTGAGAATCCCACCCCCACTAAATTCCGACTTGTTTTTGCACTCGACAGCTACAAAAGCCCATTCCGCTCAACATTTGCTTTTAGCATGCTAATCTGTCCATTTATCTCACACTATCATTGCTTTATGTGGCGTACTCTAGTGGAATAGCACGACAACAGCATCTTAATTACTTCGTTATGTGAATCATACAGGGCTTAAGGACATAATTTTCCCAAGATGATGGTCAAGTTGACAATGATGTGCGTGCATAACTTACCCATGATGATGGTTAAGTTGACAAAGATGAGCATGACAATGAGTGAGCTCCGTGCATGACGGTGCATTTATCCGAGGCAAGGCTTTGTGCTGCCATACGGCTGAACAGGTTTAATGGTGCATCCCCGGAGCTGGTGACTCAGAGATAGCTGCGCATGAAAGCGAAGGGGGCTCTCTTTAACCGGCACCGCTGACGCTCTCACTCTCTCTCTCTCTCCCTTCGAATTCTGGAAATGTCAGACAAGTGAATGGGTGTTTCTGCGCTGTGATGAATAATGAATTGGCACTCCCTTTTTTTTTCACGCCGCACTTGAAAAAGCAGCAAAGAACAATTCGCCGAGAGTAAGACCATCTGAGCAGTCGCGCAGGAGCGCTCATCAGATGTCACTCCTTGTGCGTTCCAGGGACAAAGTGGCAAGCGTCTGGCAGACGTCATTTAGGCCCAGCGACAGACATGATGGGAGGATACACACCACTGAAGTTTTACCTCTGCAAAAAAACGAGATAGAATCAATTTTCCATTCGCTTAAGCAAAAAGCAAACAGAAGGGACTGCAGACATATCAATATTGAGACAAATTAGCCCGCCACTGCCAATTACCACGGGAGGCAGTGCACTGTTGCTAAATGGCCTCCTAAATATGGAGCGCTTTGTTTTCTTCTTAAATGCTAATAGTCAAGAGATTGTTTGCAACCGTGGCAATTTAGCTAATACTTCTCCGGGTTCCCACATTCAGCCTAAATTACTTCAGGAAACGGAATTCTTCCAAAGCAGAGTTTGCCTTCTGTCCTCTAATTTCCATGTTCCTCACTGATCTGCTGCTGCTTTCTGCAGGCCTTCCTGCACAGTTTGGACTCTGGAGTTAAGTTGTTTGCCTGAAAGATAATATGTAAAATTCACAAGTCTGGAAAGTTAAGCCTCATATCTTCCTAAATAAGCCTCATGTCATACATGATGCATTCCTAATGTTACAGCCTTGCTGTTTACTGCCGCTGGTGGGGGCTGAGACAAGTCTCCAGTACTGCTGGGGCTGGTTACACTGCATAATTTTGTGTTTAGCAAACATCAAGCCTCTCTCAGTACAGTGCTGCACAGGTGGAATATATTATGGGCTGTTATTTTCAGATGATCTGATGGCCTCTCCATTGAATATTCAGTAGATTTACAGCCAAATTTGCCACAACTGCCTGAGATCAAACAGGCACCCATGCACAGTCCAGAGACGTCAGAGATGAAGAGGTTGCGCAGGTGGCTGCAGGCTGGCTGCTCTCCCATTTGTCTCACCTCCATCTCAGTTACACCCCGACCAAGGGCTAATTAAACCTAAACACTCCGATTTTCCTTAATGAAAAGCATTCCAAGCCCGTTTCTATTACAGCCGACGTTTTTCAACCAAAGAGAGTTCATAGCTTGGAGCGAGAAAATGAATGCAGCGCTGAAGGTCATCTTCATATTTCACTAAAAATTGCAAAACACTCAGTCATGTAAGTCTAGCTAAGCATGTTCACGATACGGCCATTAAATGGTATGCATTGAGTTCTTTCACATTTATCAGGTGAAAAGTATCCAGGATGCCATTCGAGACAAGAAGAAGCGATTTAACTTCATGGGTGAGGAGGTGAACCTCTTCCCTTCTGTGGGAATATTCATCACTATGAATCCGGGCTATGCTGGCAGGACGGAGCTGCCTGAGAATCTCAAAGCCCTTTTTCGGTAAGTGCAGGGTATGCCTAAGGATAGTCTAGGTGATTCAGATGCATGTAAGGACATTATGCTAAGTCAAGGGTGTTCAGTCCTACCTGCAAGGGTCCGGTGTGGCTGCAGGTTTTCATCCCAGTCAAGCAGGAGATTGCCTGATTCCACTTGTTTAATCAGTTGCTCCTGTTCTCAAAATAGTCATGTGTGCTCCGACTTGGTTGGAACTAAATCCCGCAGCCACACCGGCCCTTTGCAGATAAGATCGGACACCCGTCTGCTAAGAGAAAGCTGATATCAAACCCTTGTGACTGCAAAGGCTGTCTGCGCACACAGTCCTAAGATCTCATTGATTTTACAATAAATCATGCCTATGCACATCATTTATTTATTTTTTCTTGAGCGAGAGAATGTATGTGTATTCTGTATATTCGTCAATGTAGAAACCCCTTGTTTTAGGAAAGTGTAATCATGGGAAAACCAATTACGAGATGCCCAAACTCTTATTAATTTTCCACCGTTCAGCATAATTGATGGAACAATTGGTGACTGTTGTGCTCATACGTGGTTAAAAATGGGTTTGTCAATTCAACCTAAAAATGACTTAATGTGATAAGAGGCAGTCAAGTAGATACACTGGAACAAAGCAAAGTGATAGAAATGCTTCAAATGAACAGAAGCAATATTGCGTATTTTACCAGACCAAATCGCAAAAACACTTCAAATCCAATTCTGTCCTGTTGCATGTTTATAGTGTAGAGCTGTAAAAGGTTCATAGATTTTGTAAGTAGGAATATAAACTATATGGCCAGTGTGGACAATGTATGTAGACATTCAGCTTAGGTGCTTTAGCCACATTCATTGCTAACAGGTGAATAGCACATAGCCATGCAATCTCCAAGGACAAGTGCTGGCAGTAGAATAGG
Organism: Brachyalestes nurse; assembly: GCA_037974405.1. Lineage (NCBI taxonomy): Eukaryota > Metazoa > Chordata > Actinopteri > Characiformes > Alestidae > Brachyalestes > Brachyalestes nurse. The sequence continues at coordinate 33,207,515 of JBBPCY010000109.1, read as the reverse complement.
TTGTACTGAAGACTTCAGTGACTCAGGCACTGTTATAGGATGCCATCCTTGTCGCAAGTCAGTAAGTGAAATTTCTGCCATGATGGATCTGCCCAGGTCAATTGCAAGTGCTGTTATTATGAAACAGTAGCGTCTAAGAGCGACAACAGCTTGAGCACAAACAGTAGATCGCACAAACTCACAGAGCAGACCCATCAAACGCTAAAACGCATAGCATGCAAACATCGTCTATCCTCAGCTACATCACTTACTACTTGAAGCAACATCAAGACAGGAACGGTGGATCTGGGGCTTTCCCTCTCTGATGTACAAATCTGTGTTTGGCAGATACTAAGAGAACACCACATATCTGAATGCTCAGTAACAACTGTAAAGTGGTTTAAAAGATCAGGGACTGTTTATTTTAGACAGTTTTTGACGGTTCAATTTCAGTTCTGCAGTTTGGGGAAGGCCCTTTAATAACTCCACCATGAGTGGACCCCTGTGTACAAAGTACAGTTCATGAAAGCATGTTTTTGATAAATATGATGTGGAGGAATACCAGTGTCCTGCACAAGGCCCTGACCTCATCCCAGCTTGGAACATCGATTGCCAGGCAGGTCTTCTTGAGCAACATCAGTGCCTCACAAATTCCCACAGACACACTCCAAAATCTTGTTCAAAGCCTTCCTCAAAGAATCGAGACTATTATAGCTGCAAAGGGAGAAAGGGAACAACTCTGTTTAATTAATTAATGCCAACAATTTTGAATGGGATGTCCTACAAGCTCATATAGATGTGATGGTCAGCTGTCTACATACTTTTAGGCCATATCGTGTGGTTCACTACTCAGCTTTATCACTACACACATTCAACTAATTTATAGTTATTGGTTACCGATAAAATCAATACAAATGTGCAATACAGGGTCACTCTAGAAACAGGGACCCTCTGCTGTAACGTTTTTGTCTGTTTTACAGAGCCATGTTCTCAAGCGGCTTCTATCTCTTCACTATTCTGCAGGCCCTGTGCCATGGTAGTGCCAGACTTTGAGCTGATCTGTGAGATCATGCTGGTAGCAGAGGGCTTTATTGAGGCCAGACTGCTGGCCAGGAAATTCATCACACTCTACCAGCTCTGCAAGGAGCTTCTGTCCAAACAGGTGAGGCACGTTCAACCATACTCATAGACAGTAAGGCCGTTATGAATAGGCATTGCAGCAACCTCCATCATTCACACTTTTATAGAGAGAGGTTTAATAGAGCGCGAGAGCAGCAAGCAGTTCTAATTGTTGAAGCATTATCCTTTAGAGTGCAGTGCTTCATCTAATGGCCTTTTCTACCCCTTTTCATTTTCTATAAAAGCCATATTTTGACAGTTGTAGCAAGAACATTTGGATATTGTAGCAGTTATAGCCTACTGCTTTGGACTGCACGATTATGAAAGACACAAATATTTTCCAAACAAAAAGGTCTCCACTTCTATATTGTACAATAAATAATAAGATTGAAAGTGTTATTCGGTATTGCGCTTGGGCTCACAGCAATAGCTTTCATGGGGCTGCTTTTCCAAATTAATTGTTGAAATATTACACTTGGTATTCAGATTTTACTTCTTTAACAAATGTCTTAACCTGCTCAAACCATGTCCAGGACTTCATTAAGGTGGTTCAGACTTGTCAGTGTGGTTCAGGACAGAAAGTTATACAGTGGTTCAGGACTTATTCTGAAAGGAACAAAATTTCACCAGTGCAGGAAGCCATTTCAGACAACAGTAGGGATGGAGAGGACTGATCTTGGATCAGATTCCTCCATATTTATGAGATCCTGCCTACTCCTAAGGTGGTTTGTGAAAACAGACCCTGTTGTTTAAAATAGCTGCCCACAGTGTTCAGATACTCAGTGAAGTTTGTTCATGTCCATAGCTCCTGGAATGTTACACTGTGTGCTAAACCACACCAACAACACATTGCACACTTAATAAAGAGCTGGATGAGGTTTCAAGTATTTGCAGGGACAGTTTGGTTGGCTATTGACTTCTAGTGCTGATCGCTTAGTTAATTTCAGTTGCATTTGATTAACACTGGGTCTGTACTTCTTATTTTTTATTTGTCAAGAAATGTCAAGAAATTAATTCCTCTGGAATGCAAAACTTATCATACTCAAATCATATTGAAATATGTTCTCATTTACTTCTAAAACAAATTTACATTTATGGCATTAAGCTGACACTCTTATACATAGCGACGTACATCAGTGCTCAAGTAGTCTGGTGGTGTTCAGACTATGCACCATTGTCAGAATTTTGACTCCACTTGTTTCAGTGAGCTGTAAACCAGAAATAAATAATACCAAATTACACAATGTTTTTTTTATTAATGCTGGTGATAATGGATTTGAAGAGTTGAAATGATGAAAATATAGTGTCTTTTTACAAAATTTCTGTGTAAATTACAAATTACATGAGTTTCTTTCTTCTGACACCCCTCAGGACCACTATGACTGGGGTCTGCGGGCTATAAAGTCTGTGCTGGTAGTGGCTGGCTCTCTGAAGAGAGGTGACCCAGAGCGGCCAGAAGATCAGGTGCTAATGAGGGCGCTGCGAGATTTTAATGTGCCGAAGATCGTGACTGACGACATGCCAGTCTTCATGGGCCTCATTGGGGACCTGTTCCCTGCCCTGGATGTACCCCGCAAGAGGGACCTGGACTTTGAGAAGTTTGTCAAACAGTCTGTGTTAGACCTAAAGCTGCAGGCTGAAGACAACTTTATACTGAAGGTAAGTTCTGCTACAAATTTCATGGCACCCTTCAGCTGCTGACCTGTTCTGCAACAAACAGCCTATTCAATAAGGTTTCAGCTTGACTGCAGGATGATGGTGTGGAGCCCTACATGTCACTTTTCCTCAGCTTCGTTATGTTCAGGTTTATTGTATATCCGATGCACCATGTAAGGTTTGCTGTTACACTCACTCACATTTGTAATCTTCTGGGGCCAAATGTGATCTTGTGACAGCGGTCAGTCAGTGACCCTAGTCAGTTTTCCCTTTAATTTAGAACCAATTTCTATGCCCTTATCTCACTGTGCTACCAAGCAAGGACGGGAAAATACAACATGTCTGTCTCCATGTCATGTGATACACCAACACATCTTTTTGAGCTTCTGCTCCTGCAACATCATTGGACAGGTCAGCACTCTTAGAGAACACAAATTGCCACCCTGCTGTTTCACAGAGAGTGGGTCTATACTCTTGGCCATGAATTGATCTGTGATATACTCATGACTTTCTGACAATGAGGCCAGGACTTAGACCAGGCATGTTAGATTGGGTTCCTTCCAGGCCATAGTTTTGCAGAAAATTACCATTTTCTTCTATTAACACTCTAAATTCAGTTCATGAAGGCTTTGCGGATTAGCTGTTGAGGTGAATTAGGCGTGTTTAAAAATGCTGAAGCCTGCATTGATGTGGCCTGCCAGCACTGGAGTCTGATAGTACAACATGCCTCTTTTCCTCACCTTCATTATGTTCAGGTTTACTCTATGTAATCAGATGCACTGTGTAAGGCATGCTGGTTCACTCTATCTACTTTAGCAAAATCAGAATCAAAAGCCCATGTGTAATCCTTTGGGGCCAAATGTGATCTTGTTAAAATGTTGGTAGTGGGTGGCAGCAAAATCTTCCACTAACAAGGCTGTGCCCACTGGCTTTCCTTGTAAAACTTACTCCTTCAGTAAGTCAGTGACCCTACTCAATTTTTCCTCTAATTTAGAACCAGTTCCCACCCGCTAGTCTCCCCTTATCTCATAGCGCTACCAAGCTGGGAGGGTGAAATGTAGCGTGTGCTTTCTCATGTCACATGTCCAGTGCATCTTTTTGAGCTGCTGCTAATGCAACATTAATGGAGAGCTCAGCATGCGTCAAGACCACATATTGCTAGTTCCGTTATTTCAGTTAATGGATGCCCATGTCATGTTACTTAGCATGGGGGCAGTAGTATGGCAATCTAGTCCATACTCTTGGCCATGACTGAATGTGTGCTCTACTCATGACCTACTGATGATATGGATAGCCTTAGACCAGACATGTTAGACTGGGCACTTTCCAGACCGTAGTTTTGCAAAAAGGAGCTTTTTCCTTCTATTAACACTCCAGATTCAGTCCATGATTCTGCTGCTGATTAGCTGATGAGTTGAATCAAGCGTGTTTAATAAGGGATAACACTGAAGTCTGCAGGGTCATGGCCTGCCGGGACTGGAGTCTGACGTGTGGTTATGACCGTTGCACATTTTGCCCTTTCCCATCATTGACACTTACCATGTTGTCTAGTGATGTCTTTAAAGGATTCTGTGCACTACAGTTTAAATGAACAGTTTAAATGTTTTCTTGTGCAAGAGGTAATGGTTATTTTTAAACCATGTAATATATTCTCCACACACACCTACAGTCTTAATTTGGGGACTTGCTAGTTAATGCCCATGGCATAACGTTTTAATAAATGCATCACTGTCCCTTATTGTGAGCTCCAACCTCATGAAAATATATATATTTTTTTTATGTGTAAAACATCTATAAACAACTGTGATTAGAAACTGAACATGAATTATATACAATGACTAACATAAATTGTGTATCGACAAGATGGGCTACGTTCTGTAAGTTGTATGCTAGCACACTATGTGGACAAAAGTATTGGGACACGCCTGTTTTTCAGGGTTTCAGCTAAATCCCTTACATCCAGTAATGCTTTACCATACCAAGACATTCTGGACCACGCCATGCTTGCAACTTTGCGGACACAGTTTGGGGAAGAACCTTTCCTATTCCAGCATGACTGTGCCACAAAGCAAGCTCCATAAAGACATGGTTGGATGAGTTTGGTGTGGAAGAACTTGACTGGGCCACACAGAGCCCTGACCTCAACCCCATCCAACACCTTTGGGATGAACTGGAGCGGAGATTGCGAGCCAGACCTTCAGCATCAGTGCCTGACTTCATAAATGCCTGACAGAATGGACACAGAAACACTCCAAAATATTGTGGAAAGCCTTCCAAGAAGAGCAGAAGCTGTAATGCCTGCAAAGGGGGGACTAACTCCGTATTAAAGTCTATGCATTTGAACGCTACGTCATAAAAGTCCCTGTCGGCGTAGTGGTCAGGCATCCCAACTTTTGTCCATATGGTGTAAATTTAACTAGTGCACATGGCTACTAATGAGTTTTAGCTTGGTTCTGTAATGTAATAGACATGTATTTGTAATCCTTCCTCCTGTGACTCCTGTCTGCTTCAGCCATTACCAGCGCTCATGATTGACAGGTGCTACAGAGCAGCTCTCCCTGGTGTGTGGTTCAGAAGGGCTCCAAATGTCACAATGTCACGAATAGAAAGATAGCCAGCGGGCTTGATTGATGTTACAATCACACTTCTTCTTTTTTTTTTTGGCTGTCTTCTCTGTACTCCGTTTTGAACATTGCCTTCCTTTTAGAGCCATAAAGCTGCTGTTGCATTTGAAGCAAATAGACATTAGTGTCATAGGAGTCTGGAACTGGATATATTGGACAAATATAGGGAGAAGCAGGAATTACAGTGTAATAGTGCCTCAGATGCCCCAGGCTGAGCTCTAATTTCAAGCATTAGGACCGGCCTCGGATATCGGCTTGGTCCGCTCTCTCTCCAGAGCCAGGGGAAATAAGTGCAATCTCAAACAGGTCAAAGAGCCACCCAAACAACATAACAGCACTCCATCAGCGGGGGCTGAGCGCTCACAGAGGTGTTTAACCCCTGCCAAGGCATGAGTGCAGGCGCTCAGGAATCTGACTCCGGCCGACGGTGTCAGTGGCATCTGTCCTGTCTGACAGGCTGAACCCTGAGGCCAGGGCCTACAACTGGTTGGTCCAAGGATCGAGTGGTTGGTGGTGTGTGTGTGTGTGTGTGTGTGTGTGTGTGTGTGTGTGTGTGTGTGTGTGTGTGGGTATTCAGGAGTTAAACATTCGACTACTGTTAGAGCCTCCATTCCTAATACACATCACATCACAGCCACAAACACACGGCCCCCTGGGACAGCAAAAGCAGCCCGACAGGGAGCAGCGTCGATGCCATTGATTGAACGTGCCATCTTTTTCTCTGTCTCTCTCTCTCCGTCTCTTGCTCTCTCGTGCTCCCTCACTCTCTCTCTCTCTCGCTCCGTTTCCGTCTCTCTTTGGGTCTTTTTTCTTTCAAGACAGCTTTATTGACGTCACTATATCAAATACATGGACTCTCTTTCTCTCTGACTCTCTCTCTTTCTTTCTTTTACCTCCATTCTATCGCAGTTTTTCTCTTAAGCGCCCTCTTTCTTTTTTACTTCATTATCAATTACATTCTCTTATTCCTTTCCCTCACTCTCTCTCTCTTTTTGTCTCTCTCTTCGTCTCAATTGTCAACTATCTCTCTAGCTCTTTCTTGCTCTCTCTCTCTGTCCATTCTGTTGATCTCTGTTCCATTCCTTCCTTCTATCTCTCTCTCTCCTGCTCTATCTGTCTCTTTTACTATCTTTTTCTTCTCTCTGTCACTCTCTCTTCACGTCTCCCAACTTTTTTTTTTTCCCTGTTTCTGTCTTTTTCTCTTTCTCTCTTTCTCTGCCTGTTGTCTCTGTCTGTCTTTCACTGTCTGTTTCTCACCCGCTCTGTCACTCTCTCTTTTTCTCTTGGCTCTTTTCCTCTCTCACGCTCTTGTTCTCTCAGAGGGGGGGATTCTCATGTTTAATGTTTTCCGTTCTCAACGTGCTCCAGAAACGTCCTAATCGTGTATTGTTGAGCAGGCCCGTTGTGACTGAGCAGCAAAGACACCACTGCTGAGAGACACGCACTACACACACTATCACTCCACACCATGCTGGCTTTAACCACTTCTCTTTCAAACAGTATACGACAGCTTACTTAGCATGTCTTTATTGAGGCAAGTAATGCACATATGCACATTTGAACTCATTTAACTCTAAGCTTGTTACTCAGTTTTTAATCTCAAGATATATATATATATATATACTTTGCACAAACTAGTCTGTAAGTTATTATATGAAGAAATACAGTGTAAGCCCACCTACAGACCCTTGCAAACCCTTGGAGGAGTTTATATTGAGTGAAATGTATTTTGAGCTCTAGAATAAAGCATTTAATCAAGGAATATGTTGTACAATAAGAGCAAGATTATATTTCAGACATATTTCCATTGTGGTCATTGATATATACCAGCTGTTATGCTGACCTGGGGGGGAATGGTGGATGCGCATTGCCTGAGAAGTCAGAAACTAGCACAGGTGCAAAGCTTTATTCAAACATGCCTGGACTTAAAAAAAAAAGCATGAACTAAAATGAGCCTTCTTTGGTTTACTCGCTCATCTGTCTTTTTGGTTTACAGTTTCTTAGTCTTCTCAGTTCTCTCCAGCCAAAGTCCACTTCAACTTGCTTGGAGAGATTCAGTTTATAAAGTGCTCTTGCTCCTCCCCTAGTTCAGTGCAGATGTTATTTGCAGATCGGCATTATATAAGTAGATCTACATTCTTCTGCTATTAAACATCTAAACAGCCTCTTACAGGTCATTTTATTAAATGTGTTGTAATTGTACTGTGACTGTGTCTCTTTAACATGGGAAAATAGTGTGATGGGTTGGTTGGAGCCCTGCTGTCACTTGTGTGTACCACAGTAAGCTTGAGCTGAGGTGCTCTGGGTTCTGTCAGTAGACAATTAATTTTTAAAATTGTCTTCTGCTCACATTGCACAGGGGATGTTGGCTTGTTGTCATATCATCCCCGTCCAATAAAAAGAATGTATGTCCTGTGTTCATTTGGACACAGCAGCCGTTCTATATATTGTTTGAAACTTTCATGGTGACCGGACCCATAGGAATGTCCTTAAATGACTGATTTCATGCTAACTCGCATTAAAAGCAAGGAATGTTTTTCCTTCTGCTGTAAAGGTACCTTGCTGTAGAGACTTAATTTTGGACTGCAGTGATATGCCATCCCCCCTATCTGTCTATACTCCACTATCTCCTTCCCTCTTCTCCCTACCTCAACTCAGTCTAGATAAACACACAAAAATGGGAACCTTGGTTGAAATAGTCTTATTTGCTGCTTTATCTTTAGCAAGGTGATAGAAGAAGGGTTCTGGGTAGGAAAGAGAGTTTTGCTTGTGTTTAAGCATGTATTTCTCTTGTTTTTGTGCAATGGCTTACTGTAATAAGTTGTTTTTAGTGCATAAATGGAAATGGCTCCAGGAGTTTTAGAACTGCCTTTTGTGTGCAATGTTTTTCAATTAGTAATAGCAGAGTGTTCTAACCATGATAAAAATGTGGATTTTTTAAAAACTGGAAAATAATACTAATTAGTACTTAATAAGGTTTTAAGTTAATACGTAATAACAACTTAATGCATTTATATTGATACTTAATCATTTATGATTAATACTTGAGAATCTATTATTAAAGGTGAATACAGTAAGCAGTGGTTGCTAAGCAATGCAACAGTTCCATTAAATCCTTCCATAAACAGCACATGGGAATTTAGTAATTCACTAGATTAATGCATAGTTCAGTTGTCACATGCAGTCATATGTATGCGTACATACATACACACACCAATCAGCCATAGCATTAATAGCACTTGCTTGATATTATTTAGGCCCCCCTCATACCAACAAAACAACTGTGACCCATTAAGTCACAGACTCCACAAGACCTCTGAGCGTGTTGTGTGGTATCTGGCACGTTTCAGCCCTATAAATTGTGAGGTGGGGCCTCCAAGGATCTGCCTAGTTTGTCCAGCACATCCCACAGAATCCTAATCAGCTTGAGATCTGGGGAATTGACCTCTTTATCATGGTCCTCAAACCGGTCCTGAACAATATTTTCAGTGCATTGGGGTGTAATATAACACTGAAAGAGGCCACTGCCATTCAGGAACTGTTGCTATGAAGGTGGTTCGTGTAAAAGTAGCGACCACAAGATTTCCCAGCGGAACATTACCCAGAGTAGCTGGTAACGCATCCCCAGGTAAACCATGTACATACACCCAGCCATCCACATGAAACCAGCTTTATCAGACCTTCTTCCATTGCTCCATGGTCCAGTTCTGATGCTCACATGCCGTTTGTAGGTACTTTCGGTGGTTGCCGGGGGTCAGCATGGGCACTCTGGCCAACCATGCAGCCTCATCTGCAGCAATCTGCGATGTTCTCTGTGTTCTGACACCTTTTTAATCACAAGCATTAACGTTTTCAGCAATTTGCGCTACAGTAGCTCTTCTGTGGAATTATCCCATATAGGCTGTCCTTTGCTCCCAGTGTGCATTAATGTGTCCATGAAGCTGTCACTGATTCGCTTTCTACCACTTTTGGTAGGTACTAACCACTGCATATTCTGCAATTTGGCCATTGTCAAAGTCATTAAAATACTTGTGCTTATATTTTACTTCTTGTGGCTGATTGGTGCATATGTACCAATGTATAACCTTTAGTGGTTTTGAACATGGCTCAACATCAGGTTTTAGAACCAAAAGAATTTATTTAATAAAAAAATGAAACACAGAACGTGGGCGAATAAAAATTTCATAAAGAAAGAAAACCCCTTTGAACAACACATTTCTGGTGGTGGGACCTTCAAACCCTCAATATATGAAATCAGTGGTTGCCAGGTTGCAAAGGATTTGTACGCTGAGAAAGAAAGCTGAGTGAAGCGGATTGTGGCAACACTGCATTACCAGAATTCCCTCTCCTCAGGTGGTGCAGCTGGAGGAGTTGCTGGCAGTACGCCACTCTGTGTTTGTGGTGGGAAACGCTGGCACGGGAAAGTCTCAGGTGCTGAAGTCCCTCAACAAGACCTACCAGAACATGAAGCGCAGGCCTGTGTGGGCTGACCTCAACCCCAAAGCCGTGACCAACGATGAGCTGTTCGGCATCATTAACCCAGCTACACGAGAGTGGAAAGATGGTGAGGGCCTGACTCATTTTCGTCACCTGTTCGAAATAGAAATTCACTTTTTAATGAAACAATTTTAATGCAGTATCAGTTCATTCATATTCCGAGACTAAGATGAAAAAAACATCCTGTATTGAATCGAAGAGGTTTGTGATGACCAGCATGCTGAAGCGGGAAGGGATTTTATGACTGCGGACAGTCAGAGTGGAAGATGTGGGGTTGGCATTAAATGTTGTGCTGGGCTCCTGAATGTTGCCACTGTCTAAGCACTGGCCCTGTCATGGGAAATTGCTTTCGATTCCCGGTGGTGCAGCACCAATACGCAGCAGACAATCCAGGAACGACAAGGACAGTGACAATGTGTTAGCAGCAGTTTGAAAACATGCAGTGGTTGGCTTCATCTGACTCAAAGTAAGAGCATGTTGACCTGCATTTTTCCAGGGTTGGTAGTATTGCTTGATGGAGGGTTTCTTACTAGTGGGTAGAATTGGACACAACTGAATTTGAAGACATTGAGGCAGTCTTCTTAACGATTTTTTTTTTTTACAATAAGCTCCTTTATATAACACCCCATGGGATTTCAAGAAGTTCTCAGTTTTTAACAGATCCATACAGGGTGGCCAACAATGTAAAAATTTAAAACCAAAATTGAATATAGCCCTTCTAAACTTGTATAGCTCTTCAGTAGCTCACTGTTTTTGCAGCATGACACTGAGAACAGGATTTCATTTCAGGCCTGTTTTCTAATATCATGCGTGAGTTGGCCAACGTCAGCCACACTGGACCCAAGTGGATTGTGCTGGATGGCGATATCGATCCGATGTGGATTGAGTCTTTGAACACAGTAATGGACGATAACAAGGTACAGCTCCAAGTCTTCACATTTCAGTTCAGTGAAGTTCAGGCAAATGATTTTAATTAGTCATCTTGTCGAAGTGATCTAGGGTGTGTGTCGTTATTTGTTTAAGGTATGGAAAAAATGACTGACTGTACGCATGTGTGTGTGTGTGTGTGTGTGTTGGTGCGGAACACTATAGGTGCTGACTCTGGCCAGTAATGAGAGGATTCCTCTGAACCCCACGATGAGGCTGGTGTTTGAGATTAGCCACCTCCGCACTGCTACTCCTGCTACTGTCTCCAGAGCTGGTCAGCCAATTCTTCATTCTCACTTACTCCTACAACAAAAAAATCCCTGCCATTTTGCCCAATGTGATGTCAGCTATGTGTACAGAGACTCAGGCTCTGTCCACTCATTAAAATCTGCTCTCAGAGTTGCTGGGTAGTGCTGCTGTGTTTTCTGTCACTTCGTATAAGAAGCACAATGCTGCCTTTATTGTTAGCTGCACTGTGAAGAGTTTCTGAGTGAGAATGCACATACATTCAGAGCAGGATTCAGATTGGAAAGGGCTTTTTTCTTTTTAGGGGAACAATAAAAGGCAGCTACATGAGGTTGCTTCCTGTATACTGATTTGTAGCCCAAAATGATAATTTAAGATGAAAAAACACACTTTTTGTTCATGTTACATTTATACTAAAATGAGTGTGACAGCATTATTGAGAAGCTTATTGTTGAAGAATAAAAGTAATATTAAAATGCAGAAATAGCTGATGTTTTAAATTCATACCTGATGTTTAAATTCATACCTAGGAGCTGATTTCAGCAAATTTCGAGTAAGCATATGTAAATGTAACCTACACAATACACTGGTCTTGCTTTTATTCAACACATATATTTTTGCTCAAGCATAATTGCCTTTAATTGAATCTGTTCATTTTATGTATTTGCTGCATTTTGTTTACTTTTTTAACATTACACCATTACGCGCTTTCAGCCATATTTTAAAAGCATGCTACACAGGTGAGCCACTAATCTAAGTACACCTACTGCCTATTGCTCTAGTTTTTTTCATTAGTGGTCAATTTCTGACCACAGGACACTGTTGCTGAAAATGTTTGGTTGTCAAGCTGTTTTCACTCCAGCAGTGACACTGCGAGAGTTGTGTAAAAGCTCCTGCAGCACACACACACACACACACACACACACACACACACACACACATGCACACAAACCACAGTCTGTAATTCTATACTGCAAAGTAAATGGAGCTGATAAGTGAGTGTAGACAGTCCAGTGAGTGTAGACAGAGGATAGGTTTTCTTAAGTAGCTTGTCAGTTACCATTTCTTTAGAATAGCTGTAGAATTTGGTTCATTTATGTGGTTTATTATAGCTCAGTAGTGTTATATGTAACCTATAACCCACGGCTGTTTTTGGAATGCAGGCATATTATACATCAACCCGGCGGATTTAGGCTGGAACCCCCCAGTGTCAAGCTGGATTGACAGGAGAGAGGTTCAGTCGGAGAAAGCCAATCTGACCATTTTGTTTGACAAGTACCTCCCACCATGTCTGGATACTCTGAGATCAAGGTAACGCTTGGAGATCTCAGTGGGAGATGACGTTTCACTTGGCCTCTCGCTGCCATACATGTTGTGCAGTTTGAGCTCCTCATGATTGCTTTCCTGTTGATAAATGTAGTCTTGGCCACATATTCTCATCAGTCATCCTGACACAGCTGGCTGTATTCTTCTCCAGATTCAAGAAGATCATCCCGATCCCAGAGCAGAGTATGGTCCAGATGCTGTGCCACCTCCTGGAGTGTCTGCTGACCCCAGAGAACACTCCACCAGACTGCCATAAAGAACTCTATGAGCTCTACTTTGTCTTCGCTGCCATCTGGGCCTTTGGAGGGGCCCTGTTCCAAGATCAGGTACTGGCATCTGTATTTGCATTCTATTCAAACACTAGCACAAACAATTTAGCCACTGTTTAAGACAATACCACAGATGGTGTTTAATTTCCCTAATTCGTTCCCTTCACTTGCAGCTAAACTGTGTTGTGGTTTCTGAGTCTTATTAAGCATATATCATTTAGCAACGAAAAACTCTACGGCAATCAGGTCTGTATGCCTTTCTCCGCAGCTGGTGGATTACAGAGTAGAGTTCAGTAAGTGGTGGGTTACCGAGTTCAAAACCATCAAGTTCCCCTCTCAAGGCACCGTGTTCGACTACTACATCGACCCAGAGACTAAAAAGTTTGAGCTATGGTCTAAGATGGTGCCTAAATTCGAAATGGATCCAGACATACCTCTCCAGGTCAGTATATTTATGTGAAGAGATACTGAGAGTTGTTGTCATTTTGCTATATATTTGACTTACAATACACAAGCATTTAAGTCTAATCACATCGTTTCATTCTTATACATTTATGTGCCTACATACAAAGTCAGCTGTATTGACTGTTTCAAGTCTGGACTTGTGTCAACAACTCTCCAACAGCTTCAGGCTTTCAAACATGCTTGAATGCCGTGCTCTAATTGGCTACTTGAGTATTGCATTGTGCTTCACTGGTTGAATCTTTCAATCTGATTGGCACTCTGCTTGTTTCTAAGTGAAAAATAATCAGTATGTAATTTAAACTTGTTAAACACGATCTCTTAGGATAAGTTCAAATGATTCATTTATAGTTTGGAAAGAAACAAATGTGTGTACTTTTCCTATACCCTCAATCGAGGCGAGTTTGGAATCCAAATTTGGCTTCTTTACTTTAAAACAGCAATCTGCAAGGCTAATGTTACTAACAAACACTAGAAGTCTATAGTCACCTAAATTGCACAAATCATTTCTGTAAAAATACATCACCAAAATCTCCCTCAACCAGCTCAAACTGCATCCAGATCTTCGTTACGGCTCTGCTGACATAACCCTAAAACTGTTTTGTAAATACCGTCCCTGTGCCTGTAGCACTTTATTTATTTTTGTAGCTCTCAGTCAGAACAAGACCAAGTCAAGTCTGCTTCCCCTTAATGAAGACCTAGATGCATTTTGAACTTGTTGAGAGACATTTTGGTTATGTACTTTTACAAACATGTTTTGGGATATTTGGATGTCTATTGCATTGTGGCATTTATTAGCAACACAGTGTAAGTCTGAATTAAAGAAGCAACATTTGGGCTCCATATCAAGTGTATTTTGGTTGATGAGGCAAGTTGAAAATTGTGTGAACTAGATATGCTCAAATATACCTTTAACTACCGACTGAAATATACCTTTAACTATGACAGTGTCTAGTTTCTGTCTGTCCTGATTCTGTCCTCATCTTTGAAATATCTGACTGTTTTACACCTTATCACTGCTGAAGTAGAGGTTTTGCCCCGCAGGCTTGCCTGGTTCATACTACAGAAACTATTCGAGTGAGCTACTTCATGGAGCGTCTACTGGAGAGGAGGCGGCCTGTAATGTTGGTGGGAAATGCTGGCACGGGCAAGTCTGTGCTGGTGGGGGGCAAACTGGCCTCTCTGGACCCTGACAAATTTGCCATCAAAAATGTCCCATTCAACTACTACACCACATCCGCTATGCTTCAGGGTATGTATAATGTGTGTGTATGTTTATGTGCCTAGACCTGAATTAGAAGCACGGTAGTTTCTGTCCAGTGAAATTGCTCCAGGAAAGGTGCATTTAATGCCTTCAGGGGAACGGCAGAGGTTTTTTGTGTGTGTGTGTGTGTTTTTGGGATAGGGTGGTGTTTCTCTGGGCGTCAGCTGCTCTTTTGTGCTGTTGTCCTCCCTTGCCTTTTCAATCTGTTGAGTTTGATATTCATCACTCTGCAGCATGTGCAGCCATGTGTCCCCATCACTTACTCTGCACTCTGCACCGTTCATCCACTCCACAGATCGCAAACTGCATTTTACTCTTTAAAAAATAGCAGCCAGGCGAAGAAAAAGGAAATGTTGTAGCAATAGCTGTACAAATGTGTGCGTTTAAGATGGGAACAGGGTCCCATTCAGAAGCTGTGCCTGTTTTGCTAATCATCCTTCGCTTAATAAACGTTTGTTCTTTCCTTGCATTAATATTCATGACAGTTCATTAACTGTAGTCGCACTGCCTATGCGGAAGCACAATACATCTATTGACAGATGCCAAATGCACGTATTGGGTTTTGGAAAACAACAAAGCTGGATTTCTTTTCCTGTTTCAATGTGGTTTCACTAGCTGTTTTAGAGAAGCCATTGGAGAAGAAAGCAGGAAGGAACTACGCCCCTCCAGGGAGCAAGAGGCTCGTCTACTTCATAGATGACATGAACATGCCAGAAGTGGACGCCTATGGCACGGTGCAGCCACACACACTCATCCGCCAGCACATGGACTACAACCACTGGTATTCAAAACACCAGTTCTTATACCTGAAGTATTAATATTGATTGTGTTGGTGCCATTCTGACTATTCTCTCAGAATAAAACTTCAAGGGTATTTAACAGTGTCACTAGGGCGATGCCCTCAAGGATTCCTCTTCAGTACCATACAGAGATTTTTGAGACCCCCGTATTGAGGCTTTTAAGACATCACAAGTGACAGTCAGGACACCTCGAGACACCTCATATTGCGCAAACTGATTTTGTACCTTGGGGTATTAAATGAATATATTTGCATATTTAAATATTTTACATAAACTAATATATTTGCAAATTGAAGTCTTCTACATACGCTAGTATATTTGCATATTGAACTCTTCTATGATGACAGTATAAAGGCTGAAATGACTAAAACTTCTAACAAACTATTGCTCTGTGAACAGACAGACCTGCATAGCTTTATACCGCACACAGACAAAGGTAGCTTTATACTGACATAGTGTTGAAGCAGAATCTCATTCACTGAGATTCAGTCCGTTTAAGAGCACCTTAGACACGTCCTCATGGGTACGGCTGTCTGTTAGCTGGCATTTGCTGTGATTTGTGCGATTAGGCTGTTATTCTGACTGTGGTATTTACTGCATGTGGTATTTGAGGAATAAATTGCATCAAACTGGGTAAATTGTGATAACTGCGGCACATTTTGTGTTGCAGCTGGAGATGCTTTGTTATTAAACAGGCAGAGTGCGTAGTTTCAGTTTTGCAAAATGTCTGAGGTGAATTAGATACAAGATGGAGAAAAATAGCTGAGGTCAGTATATCTTTCTGAGCTGCAGTGGATTTGGGCAAAGGCAGGCTATGCATGCAGAGAACGTATGTGTGTGTACGTGTTTGTGTGTGTGCGTGCGAGTCTGTGTGTGTGATGCTGCGCTATGCCTTCTCAGGTACGATAGGAGTAAGCTGCAGCTGAAGGAGATCCACAACGTGCAGTACGTGTCCTGCATGAATCCCACTTCGGGCAGCTTCACTATTAACCCTCGGCTTCAGGTAGCAAGAGCATATCTCTTAAACTCTCTCTCTCTCTCTCTCTCTCTCTCTCTCTCACTCACTCACACACACGCGCACACAGACACACGTTATCTCAGTTCTTAGTCTTAATTCATACATTAACTTTTCACAGCAAGTGACATAAACCTACATAAACATTTTGAAACGTTGTGAATAGTCAGTTTAGAGCTGTTGTGAAAGGCCTATGTAAGTGCTGTGTAAGAGTAAGAGTAAACCTTTACCCTTAATTCTTAGCTGTTTGGCAGACTGCAAGCTGCAATCAGGTACTGATTCACTTTTGGAGTACTTGTAGATAGCTTTTCAGTTTCATTGCCAGTTTCATTCATTGTTTCACCATTTTTTTGTATCTTTTTTGTATCTGAATAAGCTAACCATATAATAATGAAAAGAGAATGAGTGAACATTGAGCTATCAGTTATGAGGTTAATCTGTTAGATATGTGGTGGCGCATAAGTGTGAAATTCTATGTCTTATTATAGGGTATCAGGTTTGAATTCCAGTGCTGAGTGTCGCCATCCATAACTTTCACAATCCGGTTATATATACCAAGGTCCTTTTCTCTCCTGTAACAGCTGGACAGGCTCTAGAGCAGCAATTCTCAAAGTCCAGACACCTGGTCCGTATCCAGACTGAACTGCAAGTCATTCCGGACCCAGTCCACACATCATATTAGGAATGCATTCAATAAGTTATTAGTTTTGTAAAATATAACATATTTTAGATTTTTACGGTGATCCTGGCCTGAGATTAACCGGAGCAACGTCGTCAGTTGGCGCGTGTATGACGCAATGTTGCGTCCACATTAGCAAGGCCGCTAAAGCTAACGGGCATTCACGTGCGGTCCTCTGAGCACGAGTGAGCCAAATACCTGCATCATTATAAGAGGCTCTGGAGAAGGAGGTGTTGCCACTTTATTTGTTGAGGTTCCAGTGCATATTACACTGTAAAAAATGAGAGTGGAATAGGTTCACAAGCAAACAATTATAGGAAAACAGCACCATTTCTTTTGGTTGTGTGTTGTAAGCAAATTCAATAAAGTGGATTTGCTTATCACTTGTCATCCCGGACCTTTGACTTTGATCTAGAAATTAGGTTTGAACCTTTGAATGTACAGTTTGAGAACTGCTGCTCTAGAGCATGGCATGGGTCCTTTACCATGATTTATGCCACAAGCACCTACAGAACCTTACAAAAAGAGAGTGCTTGGAACCAGCCTCCACAGTCAAGAGTTCTCATTAGAGATCATGAAGTCTCCCAGGCTCTTCTGGTTAACTAATTACAGTACATGCTGTGGGGCAAAAATACAAAACACTTCATTACACCACAGCGCTTCCTCTTTTCCACAAGTACTTCAGTCACATAACTCTTTCTAGCTTTATAGAGTCTTTGTATAAAGTATATATCTCCTAGACTTTACTAAATAGTCCTGTTCTGTTGATACATATGAAACGTGAAGGACAGCTGACATTTCAAATGATGTACAAAAAACTCACATGGAACATCTGAGCTTCATCAGGAGACATATTGAAGGATTTTAAAGGCCAGAAGGATTGCTAATTGATAACGCTTCTCCAATTCAGAATGTTAATATGCATTCCTTAGGTTCGCATGCTTTACTAATGTGCAGTGGGCGAGCACTTCATTGTTTTCTGATTATGTAATCTGTGATTTGAGCTGTTACTAGCCAGTACTGCATATTACTCATTTTTCTACAAGTGGGATGGTGCAAAAATCACACACTGTATGCGCTTTTCTTTTTTGTTTCCTCGGTTTTGTTTTCTCCCTTCAAACTCCCCTCCAGTATCTCTGTCTGTCTCTACGGTGCAGTGAATTGAAATTTTCATAATATTGACCTGCGTACTTATCTAACAGTCTCATATCTGATTCCAGTGCTGCTGTCCCAATGAGTGAACTCAGTAAACATACAGATCCAGTACGTTCAGTGTGGACAGTTTGGCTGTTGTCCCTGTATCTGTTTACCTGAAACTGTCCATTCCTTCCTCGCAGCGGCACTTCTCTGTGTTTGCACTGTCCTTCCCTGGAGTGGACGCTCTGAACACTATCTACTGCAGCATCCTCAGTCAGCACTTGAGCGGGGATGGATTCGCCGCCGCGGTCCAGAAGAGCGGCCCCCAGCTCGTCCAGCTGGCCCTGGCTTTCCACCAGCGCGTGACCGCAACTTTCCTGCCCACAGCCATCAAATTTCACTACATCTTCAACCTGCGTGACCTCTCCAACATTTTCCAGGTACTCGGACCCTCCTTAGCTGGTCAGAGCATGAATTATTCAACATTAGTCGACTGCGTCCGTATCCCAGACGCCCTTGCCAGCCCTGCATGTCAATGGCAGCCTGTTTTTCAAGCTGTATTTAAAGTTTTGTGGGCCTTATTATGTCCCAAGTTTAGATTTATGGCACTGCTTTCATAAGCCTTTCAGCTGTGGAGAGTGAAGACACTGTAAGTAATTTCTTTTTTAAATGACTATTGATCTGAAAGCAAAGCTAATAGTTTGAAATGGGTCTGAGACTAGTATAAAGAAAGAGGGGAATAGATCACATCTCGCAGGTCTTACGCCTTAATGTATTTGAATGAACATAGCAGTTCAAACTTAAAAAACGTCTGATGGCAATCTCTTGGCAAATATCTCTATCAAAAAAAAAAAAGACTCTCTTCTGGCTCAAAGGGTCTTTTTCCTCCAACTTTAAATGAATAATTAATTCTGACATTTTTTTTGTATTTGCATAATCTGATGGAAATAGTTTCACTTGAGACAATAAACCTGGAAAATTAGCAGTTTCTATTCCACAATTAAGCCACTTTTTGATGTTTCTCTCAGCACTAAGCTGAGTGTTCCTTCGGTCAACCTCCCCCCACCCCCCTACTCCCCTTTGTAGTCATTTTCATTTCACTTTCCTATAGCCTACCGGGAACTCCACGCCATTATCTCTGGCTTTACACGAAAACAATTTAGCTCCTTTTCTATTTAAGTGTGACAGTTCTATCCCTCTACTTGTTATTGTGCTGGCTTTGACAAGCTGACGTTCACTTTTTTTTGTGCTTAAAAAAGGCAAAAGAGAAAGGAAGAAAGTCGAAAACGCTTTATTGGGCTTCTTTCCCTGGTGTAGGGAAGATGAAAGACAAAAAAAGGAGGGTGGCCTCTGAACCCCCGCTCATTGTTTTCAGTGCAAGTGGAGTAATGAAGCAAAATGGGAGAGAGAGAGAAGGGGGGGGGGGGCTGGGAGAGAAAGAGAGGGAGAG
>JBBPCY010000109.1:33161817-33185776 GCA_037974405.1 Brachyalestes nurse | reverse complement strand
GTGTGTGTGTGTGTGTGTGTGTGTGTGTGTGTGTGTGTGTGTGTGTGTGTGTGTGTGTATGTGTGTGTGTGTGTGTGAGCGCGCACACGTCATTTTAACTGACTTCCTCAGGCGCTTTCCTGGCAAAGCTGTAAGGGATGGCTGGGACTGGAGCTTGCTGCGATGCAATGGGCAATCAGTTTGATTTATTTGTTTTTTTCAAAGGAGGGCATCTTACAAAATGCGCCTTGCCACCTTTTCAAAAGCATGTTACTTAACAGGCAGGGTGTTTCCAGCCTTTGTCACGGATTTGCCACTAGAAACCAAATTTCAAAAAAGGAAGCACTCCTTTTAAAGTACTGGTTTGTCAAATAAATAAATAAATTGTACAAAAAATGTACCCAATTTACTCCGTTTCTCACTTACCCCAAATATAGTCAGCAAGCTGGAGTTGCTTCTTTAGTTTTGCATTTTAGCTCCGGTGCAAACTAACAGCTAATGCCCAACAACTAGCCTCATGGAAGCTAAATCATCTCACAGTTGCCTCAAACTGTTCTAAGGGTCACATGACCCTTAGAACCCTTACTCATATCCCTTTTACAAGTTAGTTAGCCATAATGTCATTACAGCAAACCAGCATAAATGTGCATTATACGTTCATCTGTGAAATGCACTTCGTTAGCGCAGTAGCTTACTAATAGGGGCTGGGTCTGGCAGCAGATGGGTCTTTCACAGCAAGGTATAGACCTAGCCAATGAACCAGAACACATTCACTTCTATTTTAAGAAGTTATTCCTGAGTTTTGTTCAAAGATGGCGTGAAAACAAGGCACCCTTGTGTGCTTGCTGACCTGTAACGGTAGTCCAAAATAACTTATCGCACTAATTGCATTAAGTTGCATTATTAGTGAAGAATGTTTGTCACTTCTCCTATAAAGTCAGTTTTTTGGAGATGCATGGTTTTGTTATGAGAAGAACGGGAGGTTTTAAAATGCGTTGCACAAATGATGGCTCTCCCATCCTTAACACTGTAAACTGTAAACCTCATAAAGCAGTCCACTTTGGTCCAGCACTGGTATCAATACCATGTCCTTTGCATTTGTCTCACATCGATTACTCACTCCATTTCACGCCGGATGCCGAGGACAGTTGTCATGTCGTATATAACATTGTGACTAATGGATTGTTTTAGTGGGTGGCTCCAGGTAGCGCCATTGATATGCAGGAGTTGTGGTGGAGGCAGAAACGTGGCCACGTTCTCGATGTGCGTTCCTCCCCCTGCAGATGAGGAGTGAGAAAACAGTTCTGGCTGGGGGTGTTCGCACTCATTCCTCACTGTCTGCCAGCCGGGGCCCACTGAGTCCAACTGAAGTCCGTTCTGGCCATCTGCATACCTGGCCACAGAAGATATGCTGCCGCGGCAGATTGTCAGAAACATGATTGCTTGCTGGTTGTCCTAACCTTCTGTCTGTTAATTAGGGAAAGGGCACCTAACATGTCCAAAAGTTTGAGGACATCTGCTAATTTGACATTTGGGGCAGCTGGTGGCCTAGTGGTTGGGGAGCTGACCCTGCATCAGAAGGCCATGGGTTCAAATCCCAGGACTGCTAATGACACCACTGAGGTACCCTTGACCAAGGTACTGTCCCCACACACTGCTCCCCAGACACTGCTTTGCTAGTAGCCCACTGGTTCACTTGGTGAATGGGTTAAAAGCAGAGAAAGGGTTTCATATTGTTCACACTGTATCCTGTGCCGTGGTGTGTTCATGCGTAAGTGGATACCAGTGTTTTAATAAGGCGTTTGTCCTTGTGCTGTAGTAGCCCCTACTTTTCTGGGAAAGCTTTACACAAGATTTTGGAAAATTGTTGTGAGGATTTGATTGCATTTAGCTACAAGAACATTAGTGTACTGATAATTAGTTCTGGATTGCACACGTCTCCACACAGCAGACTAGGGATCTATTATATTGGCCTGCTTTTATAGCATGACTAAACTGGAACAGCTCTGGATCAGAGCATCTGCTAGATGCATAAATGTGAATGTTCTTTATGGAGCACCATCACTCCAGAGAACACGGGTCCTTTGCTACACTGGAGCTCTAGCTGACATTGGACATTGGGCATCATGACCTTAAGATCATGCGCAGATACTCTAGAGTGTCCCATACTATCAGCCATACTTTTCTATAAAGATTATTCAAGCTTAATTCACTAATTAGAAGGGATGTCTGGATGCCTTTAAACTTCTCCTTTATTTTTATTGACTTGATAAGCTAGTTTGAAAGCGTCTGCAGGCCTTAGTTCCAGAGCCTCACAATCCATGCTGTTCATTTACATATAACTGCCCAGTCCACGCAGTACATGCTGTTCAGTTACGCATAACAGCAACAGCATGTGGTGAATGTAAGCATCATTTAATCTGAAACAATTAGGAGGTAATAGGGCTTAGTGGAATCTGTCTGGCTGAGTCTATATAGTTAGAATGCACTGTCCATCTGGAACAAAGGTTTGAAGGTGAGGGTGAGTTGAGGCGTAGCCCACACACGACAGAGTGACTGTTTATTTTCTCTCTTGATGGGTAATCAATGCCGTTTTGAAGCACCAGGGCAAGACCATGATGCTGAAGGTTCATTCATCCATTCAAGCTCAGAATCTCTGTAGGCCTTACTGAACACATCTAGGCTTTTTCAATTCTTTATTGATATCGATCTCATTGCCTCAGAGAATGGGACAGAACAGAATTTTCAATCTCCTCAGCTTACTGGAGGTATTATATACACATGGCATTTGTCTCAAATGATACATTCATGAGAAGGGTTCACGCAGTTTTTGCATGAACCTGTCTTGACATACAATGAATGATTTGTTCTCTTCTCTTAAAGCTGTCAGTTAAACAAACCTGTAAGCAACGCTTCACAATTTCTTGCTTCCTGTGCGTTGGCCTGAATTTGGGATGGCTACCCTCCAAGGTGCTGCCTAACAGAGTTCTTTATTCTACGCTGTGTTACAGCTTCCACCAAGCTGAGAACAAAACCTTCAGCCAGCTCCATACTTCATTATGTTGTGTTTTGTTATTCTATTAATTAAGTAGATAGTTACCTCAATATCTTATTGACTGTGAGGCATTTTAAAATACTCACATTATGGAAAGTGGATTTTCATTACTTTTTGAAAGAATTGTTTAATGTGAGCAGATTCAAAACGTACCACTTTGGACACAATCCATACGGTCCATATGTGCAAATATAAATCAACAAAAAAAGATCTTAATTTTAACAAATTGTCTTTGTGATGTCACAAAACACATTTGCATATTTCCACCTATATTTCAGTCTAAATCGGTTTCAGGTTGAAAATATAGGGAGCATGAAGGTGCCATGCTAACAACACTCCTTAACCAGAAGGGGAAACAACACTAATGCACAGGCTTTTAAAACTTTGCTCTGTTTTGTCTGTTTTAGGGCATTCTCTTCTGCAGAAGTGAGTGCGTGAAGACTCCTCAGGACTTGGTGAAGGTTTACCTCCATGAGGCCAACCGGGTGTACCGAGACAAGATGGTGGAAGACAAGGACTTTGCCACCTTTGACAAGCTGCAGTTGGAGCTGGTGGGCAAGTTTTACGAGGTGAGAGCCTTCAGCTGCAAGTTTGACAAAGTGGACGGAGTCATTAGGGCCTATATGTCCGGCGGAGTGAGGCCGCTCAGCTCTGGCCAGCACTGCCTCTGAGACAATGTTAATCAGTGCAAAGTCCTGTCAGAGTGTGCTGCCATCACTCCAGCAAATTAGGGGTGGGGGGGGAAAAAGATGGAGGAGAAAGAGAAACATTTTAATGGTTTTTCTTTCCACTGCCCTCCTGACTCCCTCAGTTTATCACAGAGTGGTCATGCTAGAGAGACAGAACCGACAGCCCTTTCATGCCTTTTCTTCTGTAAGCCAACATCCCGTCATCTTCATCACAGACACACACACACACACACACACACAAACACACACACTCCCGCATCCTCCGCGTGCCTGGTCAAATCTGCCCGGTCGTGCTGTGCTCAAGTTTCTAACGAGTCAGTCTGGAAAGGAAGTTGGCCAACTCTGGTGTAGGCTGGAGAGATATAAAGGAAAGAATTATGAGGATTATGTAAATGTTGTCAGTTGAAACACAAACGAATCCAGAACTCCCAGTTTCAATGGAATTGGAGTGAGCGTCCTCCTGAGGTAGCTGCTCTCTGGAGTTATTCAAGGTTTAATATTTAATGGTGTGCTAAGGCGAGTTTGTGTTCCCACCAGGATATGGAGGAGGCCCTGGAGGAGGCCAAGGTGATGAATATGTACTGCCACTTTGCCCAGGGCATTGGAGAACCCAAATATATGCCCGTGCAGTCCTGGGAAAGCCTCAACAAAACCCTACTGGAGGCACTTGACAGTTACAACGAAGTCAACGCTGCCCTCAATCTTGTTCTCTTCGAGGATGCCATGGCTCATATGTAAGAAATAATTATTAGATGCGTTTTCTACTTTGAAGAAAGCTTCCACGTATAATATCCTGATCTTGGTTTTTCAAGTGGAATTTGCACACGTCCTGTACGAAGAAAATAGAAAAATGATTCTGCAGTTTATTTTCTGCTTTTGACATATCTAAAAACAAAATGCAATAGTAATTGTGTAATAATTGTGTGGAAGTGTCTTCTCTCGAAAGGGTGTGTACTAGTTTTCACTTTATAAATGAACTAAATACATAATCTGTATTTTTATATGGTTGAATATCTACCTACAAGGGAATGGCTAGAGGTCTTCTTCCTCCCAGCATAGTGACTAAAAACCTACTGTACCAAATTAGCAGTGTAAGTTAAGTTCAACCTAACAGCATACCTTTATAAGAATGCCTTAAAAAAATATTGTTTCATTTGAATAAACATGCTTATCATTTTATCACACAGACCTATGCAGACAAACCTAGATAACAGCCCTGGTAACTTTTTGGTAGCTGCTAATAGACTATAAGACTGTTTTCCCAGTAATGTACAAAACTATTCCAGCTGCAGATTTGTGAGCTCAGTGAGCACAAAAAAGGAAAAAGTCAGGCTGTTTATGATGATGTTTTCAGAGACAATGATGATGATGATGATGCTGATGATGTCGATGACAAACAGTCTCTGCATTGCACTCAGCAATAATGAGCTTTCCACTTTTTTTTTTTTTTTTTTACCTTTCTCATTTAAGCTGTCGTATCAACCGCATCCTGGAGTCTCCCAGGGGGAATGCTTTGCTGGTTGGGGTGGGCGGCAGTGGCAAGCAGAGCCTGACCAGACTGGCAGCCTTCATCAGCTCCCTCGAAGTCTTTCAGATCACACTGAAGAAAGGATATGGCATCGCTGATCTCAAGGTCAAGCCTCTACTACCGCAAACAGATATGAGAGCACTTACCGAGTCTATAAACGCATTATGCCCTCAATGATATGTTGCCACATTGATGAGATGCTGTTGCCATTTGCCCTCTCAGTGTCGTTGCAGTGTTCCTCACAGTACTATAAATCCTTTATAATGATACACTGCTTGTGCCCTGTGAAAGCCAAAGCCAATAGAGGTTGAATAATTAAAGAGGGCACGGAGACCCTGTGATATTGCCCGCTGCTCTAGCTCATCGGCTTTATGTCCAGAGTATATGTCACCCCAGCTGTTCCTGTGGGACTCTGATGGCTCAGGGGGAAGAATGATGGGATGATGTCTGTTTTTTAGAGCGATTTGGCTGCGCTGTGCATCAAAGCTGGGGTGAAGAATGTTGGCACCGTGTTGCTAATGACAGATGCCCAGGTAGCAGATGAGAAGTTCCTCGTGTTAGTCAACGACCTCTTGGCATCTGGTAAGCGCTGCCTTGTACCCGAGCCCTCTGGCATCTAAACCAGCTTTCTTCCTCTGCCAACTATGTGGAGCATGATAAAATACTTTTTTTTCACTGATGTATTGATAGTAGTTTTACTGCAAGATTACTTTTTAGGTGGCTAGAACATTAAAGGCTGAAACTGAAAGCCGAGTGTTGCCTTAATGTAAAGAATTTACAGCCTAGTTTTGACATAATGTCGTAATGTTCAATGTGAATCCATCGCAACAACTTCCCCTCCTGGCTGTTAGCATCCTGTTACAGGGCTCCTGTCAACCTCCCTCTCTCTCTCTCTCTCTATCTCTCAGGTGAGATCCCAGACCTGTACCCTGATGATGAGGTGGAGAATATTATCAATGGTGTGAGGAACGAAGTGCGTGGCCTGGGCATCCTGGACAGCAGGGAGAACTGCTGGAAGTTCTTCATTGAACGTGTCCGCCGCCAACTGAAGGTGTGAGGGGGCGTGCGATTTATCAATAAGCTGTATAACAATACAATATAGAACAACTTTAAAATGTATTCATCCCAAATCGATCTATCCATGCTCCAACACAGATTGGGGATAGGCTTTGTGGTTTTTTTTAACTGGCAAACACAGCTGTGAAAGTACAGCTGTGAAAGTACAGCTGTGAAAAACATTTGTTATAATTGGTTTATTATCCAGTTGGTGGCAAAAAAAAATATGTGGTGTTAGAAAAAGTTTGTTAGCAGAATTGGTGTAATCAGTGACCAACGGTGACATGTAAACATGTTTTACTTATTTTCTTTAGAAATTTGTAGACTGTAGAAGGCCAGTATTATTGAGATTTCAAAAAATTCCTGTGGTTCATGTGGAAACTAAACTGTAAATACAATTTCATTATTTTACAATGTTACAATGAAACCCACACGTTTACAGTTATATATCAGTTTTAAAGGATAGATTCTAAGGGACAGTGTCCATAAAACCACCCAAATATCATGTGGTTTAAGATTAAAGAGACTGTACATAATATAAAGATTCTTGGGAAAGCTCCATAAATATTACAGAACTTATGTAAAGACTGTTCAAATCTTGAAAAGGTTCTTCACACTCACATGTCTCATTTATAAAAATGGTTATTTAGGGAACTAAAGTGGTTCTCATGTTTACAATATGTATATTGTGTTATGAGATGATGTACTCTAATTTCTCAATATGCTTTAACAGGACTTATCCAATCTGACGGTGCTAGCCACTAGCGTAGCCACAGGCAATGCATGGGCATTTGTGTAGATTGGCCTGTTTTATTTTGATGTAGTGGATGCTAATCAACTGTGCTGTTTTGCAGGTGGCCCTGTGCTTCTCTCCTGTGGGCAGTAAACTGAGGGTTCGTGGCAGGAAGTTCCCCGCGGTGGTGAACTGCACCATCATCGACTGGTTCCACGAGTGGCCGCAGGAGGCCCTGGAGTCGGTCAGCCTGAGGTTCTTACAAGAGGTGGAGCATATTGAGGTGAGAAAATCTCGTGCTACGGGTCACACCATATAGATGAACTACACATAACGGTCAGGGATCAACAACCCAGTTAACAGGGTTCCCTGACACAGAAAAGTGTTTTGATATAGATGTAACAGTCCGTGCCATGTGTGATGATTGAAGGCTGAGCTCAACAGTGTAGCAGTGAAGGGCTTTATTCAGCACGATGCAATCACACCACAGCCTACAGCTCCAGTGATCTCCAAGTGAGAGAGACTCTCAAATTCAGCTGCTAATATAATTCAACGCTGAGTGTAATTTTTTGCAAGTCAGGGCGCCTGGAGTCATGACGAAAATAATTAGGCTGCACAGGCTGGTGTGAAGTCATTCTCTGTATTATGTTTGGAAGGAAATGAAATGATGATCAGAACTCAGTGCACAGACACCCCTGGCAAGGTACTGTTCTCTTAGATTCCTGGTGAAAATGAGATTTTTCTCCCACGTTTCCAGCCGGAAGTGAAGGACTCTGTGAGCAAGTTCATGGCTTATGTCCACGTCAGCGTGAACAAGACCTCCAAGGACTACCTGGCCAATGAGAGACGTTACAACTACACCACGCCAAAGTCCTTCCTGGAGCAGATCAAGCTGTATAGGAACCTGTTGGCCCTCAAGAGGAGGGACCTCACCATGAAGATGGAGCGACTGGAAAATGGTTTACAGAAGCTCAACAGCACTTCTGCTCAGGTGCGTCCCTATAACAAAGGCCTTGTTTAAAATAAGGCCTTTGTTACTGAAAACAAGCTTTTAATCATCTAACCCAGTGGTTCCCAAAATGGGGGGCGCGCCCCCTAGGGGGGACGCGGAGGTATTGCAGAGGGGCGCACCAAGGGGATAACCTGTGTAGTTTGAATTGGGAGGGGGGCTCATTAATATTCCTATCTAGAAAAAGGGGGCCCTGCAGAGGAAGTTTGGGAACCACTGATCAAACCGATGAAAAGGATAATTTAGTTGTGCTTATAGTAGTAACGTTGCTGTCTATCTGTCTCTCCATCCATCCGTCTGTCCACCCATCCACCTCTGAATGTGCAGGGCAGTGTTTTTTCAGGACCAGGGTTTGGACAGGCCGCTGTAACTAAAGCAATGAAAACCTGACAACTTCCTTCTTGTCTGTTTTTGCAAGCCTTCACTTCTGCATCGCTCAGCACTGTCCACATGTGTGCGTGCCTGTGAAATCGTTTTAAGCAATCTTGATCTTAGGGAAAAATGCAGTGGTCATCAAGTAGCCACTTAAGAGGATGGTGCAGTACTTTATCACCTTGTGAAGATCCCCATTAAAGGTATGAGGACTGATTTGCAGTGATTCTTAAAATATGTGCACATTTATATCCCCAGTGGTCATTACCGGGGCCTCAGTAGCATGATGTTTTACTTTAGGAACCTCGCTCCAACTTAGATTCCCTTCTTCCTGTTTTCTTACTCGACAGCAATACCCATTTACTAAAAAGAGTCATTGTGGGATTAACATCAACACCCTCTTCCTGGCGCAAGCCATTTTATTTTAGATTACCAGCCCCATCGATGCCTGTGTAAAGAGACAGGATAGAATGGGCTTTAATTGGTTCTCTTTGGAGTCGCCCCATTACTGCTCCACTTTCTTTTCAGCCATTAGCTCTCCCTGTTGATTTCATGAACGGGAGTGGGTCAGATCATGTCATTTCTGTAGTGTGCTTCACACACGATGTGCATTTTAACAAGGCCTGGGAAGGTCCACAAAATAAATTAATGACAGAACATTGTCCGCCAAAAAAAAAAAAACCAGTGTGATTTTAGTAGGCGTGAAGTTGATGAGGTTAATATTGTTTGACGATCCCAATAAAAGAGCTGCTGTAGCTGTGACTTTAGAACATTGTTAGCACCAATTATTATCCTCCTAAACGTTACCTTACTTTGGCACTGGTTAATTTCAGTGGCTGCTTGTGTAATGTTCCCCACGCTGTGGTCTC
Source organism: Brachyalestes nurse (assembly GCA_037974405.1). Classification (NCBI taxonomy): domain Eukaryota; kingdom Metazoa; phylum Chordata; class Actinopteri; order Characiformes; family Alestidae; genus Brachyalestes; species Brachyalestes nurse. Next base: position 33,176,486 of record JBBPCY010000109.1, on the reverse strand, counting down.
TCCTGAAGCAGTGTGTGTGTGTGCGCGTGTGTGTGTGTCAGGGATAGCGAGGGTGTGTGTGAATCCCAGAGGTGTAGACCTGCTGAAACACTCTTTTCATTCCCAACTAATGGCTTCAGGGCTGCATCCTGGGCCCTGCCACATTTTCTATGGATAAGCAATCGGAGAGCTCATTTGCTCACATAGATCGCACTTCTTGAAGTGTTGGGGGGGAAAAAGAAGAAGCCTGGTTTGAAAGTTCTGAAACTTCTCCTCACACACGCCTAGACGTTCTATTGTGCTGAGAGACCGCCGCCCACCGCGACGGCTGTTTACATTAACGGCTCAGCGGCCAATGAAGACGATGGGGGTGATGAGGATGGAGATGAGGAGGAAGAAGACTGTATACAGGCGTGCTAAAGCCATGCTAGCTGTGAGAATAAGAAGTAGGTGTTAATGAGGCTGAAAGTTTATTGGTGCTGCTCCAAACTGCTTTATTGAAGTGGGACTGCTGCAACATGCAATTAGTGGATATTGATGCGAACTAGCAGGTCCCTGCCTACTCTTATGCAGGGGATGACTTCTGGATGTTTGCCAGGGCATGCTTTATTACAGTCTTGACTGTAAAACACTGGGCATAGCTTTAGGAGTGCACCAAGATCACATGACTTCTCTATTGTGTTTGCCCCCCCTCTGGAATTCTTTGTAATAAGATGTAATCAGTGAAATTAAAATCAGTATAATTTCACCCAGAATGTTACAACAATACAGTAATCAGCTACGAGAGGCCTTGCTTAGCATGATTTTCTCATGGGAAAGTAAGACACAACATGAAACAGTTTAACCCTGAGGTAAAAACACTGACAGCTTTGAGTGGTTGATGGTTGATGGTGACACAATACAGTATGATAATGCCTATAAAGTCAGTCAAAAAATATATAGTTAAAAAACAATATTCATCTCATGTTAGTTATTGCTTGTAGCACCGATCTGACATTGATGTGCATAAACATTCTCTGGATGTTGTAGATCAAACAGAGATTTTTTTTAATAATAATATGCTTGTAACAGACATAAAGAGCTCTGACAAAGAGCTACTGCCTCTATTTTCCCTTTCTAATCACTGACCAAAACCTGGTTTCGACCGCAGCTCATATTCCGTGACATATCTAGGCCTTCCAGAAGTTACAGAATGATGCTTGATTCCCCTCTCACTTCCTAATTTATGTTGGTGGTTATTTTGCCATGATAGGCCCCACTAAAAGGAGAGCTCACCTGGCTACACCTAGAAAACACAGAAAAGAAAAATCTTAAATAAAACATCTTCTCTAAGGGCCTAAATGACCCTAAGGGCTCTCCAATGGATTAAATACATAAAAAATCATTGTATTCATTATTCATAATAACTGCAGTAGAAAAATCATCTGCCAATCAATATAACTCATTAACAGTAAACACTGGTTGCCAAGCAACACAATCATCAAAAAACATTCCACGACCAACCCAGTAGTACATTCAGTGCATTAATACAGACTTTAGTTGTATTTTACCGCAGTTTTGAATTTAGAACTATATAGAACTAAGTAACTGAACATTAAATAAACAAACGAGGGGTTTCTGAATTTTAGCCTATATTGTACAACATAGAAGGGGTTATAAAAGTGCACCATGAAGATAAGCATCACCTTCAGTTGTGAATTATACATTTTAGTGAATGATTTCACCTCATTCTGTCTATATTACCTGTCTGTTCATCTCTACACACAGAGATGAAATTCTCTTTAATCCTTAGCTCTCGTGCACGACGTCTCTTTCAGCGTGGCTTGACACGGGTCATTTTGCATTGATGTGCTTTGATCTGAACCTCTCTGTCCTCTACGTGGTGCAGTCCCCATGCAGAAAGCCACATGTAGCTCAGCGAGCATCTTCTCTCTGGATGAAGTGGGGATCATTATGGCTGTTTCATGTAGTTTGGAGAGTAAAGAGGGAGAAACTCAGATGAAGAGGGATTTAAGTGTGCTTTCTGACTGTGCTTTGCAAGCAATTAGTACTCCATCATCTCTACCTCCTATTCATCAGTTTAATTACCCACATGATAGCAACTTGATTTTGTGTGTGTTTCGCCGTTCCGCTACCCTGAAGGCGGTTCGTCCCAGACGTCTCATTTTCTTGTGGCTAATCAGCTCATTTGGAGGCTAAAAAAAAAAAATTCTCTTTTTGATTTCTCATGTACAACCTTGAGAAGAGTTGAGATTGCGAAGGAAGTTTTTTGTACTTGGCTCATCTGACTGTTTGTTCGGGTTTGGTTGGTGCATCACGTTGCTTCAGATTGTTGCTGACGACAGTTGTAGAGCTAATTGCTCATTCCTCGCGTTTCTCTGTTTCTTTCATTCCAATTTTCTCCTCTGATTGACTTTTCCCTCTCTGACAATGTTTGGCTGGAAACGTCAGCAGCAGTAACATAATGAGGTCCTGTGATTAGAAAAGACTCCGCCGGTTAGACCATACACATCAATCATATCTGTGCAAACAGTTGTTCGTGCTATTGTTCTTGCCTGGGAGAGATTTTTTTTATTTATCAATTAAAAATGACAGCGTACTCATTGCTCAGATAAGAATCATAAACGCAAATTCACACCGCCTGCAAAACAAAAACAAATGATCCGTTATTCATGAGCTCTGGAGATGCAGTTGGGCGATAATGACAAATTCCATCCATTTTTATATTCCGTGTTCGTGACAAATGCAGCTTTCAGCATATGGTGTGTACGAAGTTCTTATGAAATAAAGCTTGTGTACACTGCATTATAGCGCATTGTGTCTCTCTTCTCTGTTTCTTCACTTGTCGTTTCGACCCTCACAGGCAATTATAGCCGTTTCATGAACCCTCGTTTAGTCGAAACGTCTCTTGATTCTTTTGTGGCGCGGAAGGTGGATGACCTGAAGGCCAAGCTGGCGGCTCAGGAGGTGGAACTGAAGCAGAAGAACGAGGATGCGGACAGGCTGATCCAGGTGGTGGGGGTGGAAACGGAGAAGGTGAGCCGGGAGAAGGCCGTGGCGGATGAGGAGGAGCAGAAGGTGGCCAGCATCGCCGTGGTGGTGACCCGGAAGCAGAAGGATTGCGAGGAGGACCTGGCCAAGGCTGAGCCCGCTCTCGAGGCGGCCCAGGAGGCCCTCAACACTCTCAACAAGGTCACATACGCAGCTCAGGGCACCCTGCAGCAGTGTCCATTGTACACTGCTCTAACACACCCAATTCAAACAAAGTAGGCCTAGTTACAGGAATGATTTAGCAATTTCCACAAATGTCCCCCTTTAGTCAGTGAGGCAGTATATCTGGTTATGGTTTCTGTGTAACATACTTTTACCTATAAAATCAGCAGGGTTTGAGTGTGTGATGATGTAGCCATGCCGTTTGCACAGTGCTAATCTGCGGGTTATAAGCTATTTGAGATGGCTGATGAGCTACATTTGGAAAAAGACACTATAAAGAACAGAAACTGTAAATTGGATTGACCATTGGACTGACCATTTAACTAGCTGGTTATGTATATTAAAGCAGGGCAAACTCTAGTATGTGCAGGCCAGGCCTACCACAGGTCCAGGGTTTAGGATCACCATTCTGTAGTTCAGGAGTTAAAAGGACATTTTTTTCAAGAAATGATAATAAATGAAGCCTAGTGGTTGCCAGTTAGCATTATTGTGTTTTGTAGTTTTTTATGTTGTTACTTACGTTGTCATGTTCAGATGATTTGAAATTTGATGTGTTTTTGTTGTAGAACAATCTGACAGAGCTGAAGTCTTTCGGTTCTCCTGTGACTGCCGTAACGAATGTGACCGCTGCCGTCATGGTCCTGATGGCTCCCGGTGGCCGGGTTCCAAAGGACCGCAGCTGGAAAGCAGCCAAGGTGATGATGGCCAAAGTGGACGCCTTCCTGGACTCACTGGTCAACTTTAACAAGGAGAACATCCATGAGAACTGCCTGAAAGCCATTCAGCCCTACCTGCAGGACCCAGAGTTTAAGCCAGAGCTTGTGGCAGCTAAGTCCTATGCCGCCGCAGGCCTGTGCTCCTGGGTCATTAACATAGTGAAGTTCTACGAGGTTTACTGCGAGGTGGAGCCCAAGAGACAAGCCCTGAACAAGGCCAACGCTGAGCTAGCCGCAGCTCAGGAGAAACTTTCCGTCATTAAAGCCAAAATCAATGTAAGCTAGCTGAGGACCAGCACTTTTTTTCTTTTTTCGGAAGCGTTCACAGGCTTTATTGTGTTAAATTAGTAGCTCTTCGCAAACCTTAAAAGTTCAATTGAAAAGACCCAAATCACAACATTATAGCAGTTGAAAAGAAGTGATCTGTGTCTTCACCTCCAAATTGCATTTGTGCCTTTGCTTATTGCTAGACTGGGGGAGATTCGTAGTTGAGATGGCTTTTCTTTAACTATTGTTCTACTTCTTACATACATTTGTTTCCCAGTTGAGATGAACTTGTTTGTATCCATGTAAAACTTTAGAAGTTGCTTAGAAGATGCTTCGCTCCTGTCCGTGTCTCCTTCTCTTAACAGCCCCCCTATTCCTCCTCTTCCCCTGACAGCACCTTAATGAGAACTTGGCGAAACTGACGGCAAAGTTTGAGAGAGCCACAGCAGACAAGCTGAAGTGCCAACAAGAGGCCGAGACCACAGCACGCACAATCTCCCTCGCCAACCGCCTGGTGAGCCTCCTCTCCCCAAAACACACACACATACACACGCACGCGGAGCCTTTGGCAGCGACAGCGTGCTCTCCTCTGGAAGCCCGTGGATCCCCGCTAAGATGACGAGGGTGTGAATAAATCCAGGCTGAATCTGTTGGCATCTCGTATCTTAATTACCTGATAGAAAACGCAGACACATACACAGAGCTATAATGCAGATGCTTCTCCTAAGCCTGCGTAAGCAAAATCAATCATGAATGCTCCCGCTTAATGGCAGGGTTCCTCTTACCAGTCAATCCTAACATTATTTAAAACTTGCTGACTCATTTTTTTCTTTTCAAAACTTGGTATAAACTGTTACAAGCTGCCATAACTATGACACAGACCACTGTTCTAAAGTTTGAAATGACTACTTGCAGTGACAGAAACCCTATAAACCCTATAATTAGCTGCATATACGCACATTAAATAATACTAAAATGACAGTAGTACCCTACAAATTCATAGGTTTCAAATACTCACATAGGTTTGTAAAAAATGCCTGAATTTGCATGTTCACAGTGATGAGCAGATATGTAAATTGGGGAAGTGTCTGGATGTTGATAAAATTAACATCCTGAGTTAGGATCCAATCAGGAGCCAGATCATTTGAAAATAATTTACAGTTCGATTAATATTGCATAGTATTTACCATTGTATTGCTTATTACAGGAAAAATACTGGATAAAACATTATTAATAAGGCAATTAATTGCCTGGTAGCTTCTGTAGCACTTGCGCAAATAGTCTAAGAAGAATTTAGAAGCACTCTGACAACAAGTTGTATAAAAATAAACTAGGCTTTCAAACAAAACTGTAAAGTCGTTTAGCTGCCTGGAATTAAAAACTGCAGGTATTCATGTCTAACAAGGAGGAGACTTTAGCAAAGAAGCTACTCCTTCAGATGGGTTCAAATCAGGGAGGCAAATCAGGGTAACCGTAGATGCGCGGGACTCATCTACTTGTGAACAAGATCTTTTAGCAAGCTTTAATTCAGGAGTTGTCTGTGTTTTCCCTTTGCTTGATGGGGGCCGTATCACTAAGGGATGTTTGTGATTGGCTGTCAGACCAGGCGATATCATGTCATTACTTTACAATTGCTTGCATGATTGAATTTTTGTCCCTGCGCTCTCCTCAGGTCGGGGGTTTGGCATCTGAGAATGTGCGCTGGGCCGAGGCAGTGGCTAACTTCAAGCATCAGGAGAGAACTCTGTGTGGGGATGTTCTCCTCATCACTGCTTTTGTCTCCTATGTGGGCTACTTCACCAAGCGGTACCGTCACGAGCTAATGGATAACACCTGGAAGCCCTATCTCAGCCAGCTTAAGGTCTGTTTAACCACTGAGCTTTATGCAGCCATTGAGTCTGAGACATTTACTCTTGGTAGCTGTCAATTTGTGCTCTGGCCACTTTTACATGCTGTAAGACATTACCATAAACAAGCTTGACTGCCTCAAAACCCAAACAAGACTAAGGCTTTCTATCATCTTAAGCTTGTAGTCTATAGCTTATGAATGAGATCCTGGCGGCTGTTTACTCACTTTGTTTGCTTCTCTAACATTGTTTACTCTTGCCCTTAGGAACTGCAAACTGCAGTGTGGTGACTCATGTCTCATTATCTTCACGCTCTCCAGGTGCCTATCCCAGTCACTCCAGGCCTGGACCCTCTTAGCATGCTGATGGACGACGCAGACCTCGCCTCCTGGCAGAACGAAGGGCTTCCAGCAGACCGGATGTCCACCGAGAATGCCACAATTCTCACTAGCTGTGAGCGATGGCCTCTCATGGTGGACCCCCAGCTGCAAGGGATCAAGTGGATTAAAAATAAATACGCCGATGACCTTCGGGTCATCAGGATTGGCCAGAAAGGGTGAATGTTACCAACCTTGATCACAAGATAAATTTCTGTTTTTGGTTTAAATGGTTTTGCCCGTAGCAGCCTCCCCGCCCGACCCTGAGTGCGGGTAAAGAGGTAGACGATGGATGGTTGGATGGTATATGGTATGGTACCTCTATGGTCTGTTGGTTTCTCATGGTCGGGTTTCTTTTTGGCCTCTGTTTGTTTCTAGCTATCTGGACTCCATAGAAAGAGCTTTATCTGCAGGTGATGTTGTCCTTATTGAGAATTTGGAGGAGGCAGTGGATCCTGTGCTTGGACCCCTACTTGGTCGAGAGACAATCAAGAAGGGACGGTAAGTCACATTTGTACAGCAAAGCCATGGTAACCATGGGTACAATCAAGTTCTAAATGTGTTCTTACAGGGTTCATTTTTGTTAGAGCTAAATCCCTCCATCCTCTTTTACCATGGGGTTCTCATAGGGCTGGTTAATCTTAATAGTTAAGGGTCCTTTCTGTGTGTAGTTTGCACATTCTCCCCCTGTCCACAGACTCCAGTTTACTTCCACAGTCCAAAGAAATGCATGTCAGGTGAATTGAAGATGTACAATTGCCTCTAGTGAAACTACACAATATTTAAAAAAACTGACAGTACTGGCGGTTCTCTTTCCACAGAAAATATACTAATGAGGCCTCACTCAATTACAGTGTTTTTTTTACTGTGTGATGTGAACCTTTTGACCAATACTGATGAGTGGAGTTATCCATGTAATATAACAACAGTCAAAATATTTGGTGAAATGTAGAGAGAGAGAGAGAGGGACCTTCTTATAAAATGCTACCACATGTTAAAACAAAATGCTGCTGCTACCCTTTCTTACAGCTGCATAAAGATAGGTGACAAAGAGTGTGAATATAACCAGAGTTTCCGCCTCATCCTGCACACCAAGCTGGCTAACCCACACTACCAGCCAGAACTGCAGGCCCAGTGTACGCTGATTAACTTCACTGTGACTCGCGATGGCCTGGAGGACCAGCTGCTGGCTGCTGTGGTCAGCATGGAGAGACCTGACCTGGAGGAGTTGAAGGTGAGAGCAGGTGAACTTCATTAACATCCACCGACTCTCATTTCAGGCGCCTCGCTATTACACTGATGGGACAATATGCTTTTTCATAGCGACGTCCGCTCTGAGGAACATCACAGGGGCTTTCATTAAAAGCAGGGAGCCAGTTCTTTGATACGGGCTTATCCTCTGCCTGCTTTGTCTGAGAAAAGTTGAGTGGGATGGGAGCTAATTGGTGGCGTTTTGGAGAGGCGTTTTTGAACTTAATTGGATTCATCGGTTTCTGATGTGTGGTTGGGCTGAGCTCGGAGATAATTAGTCGTGTTACAATAATAGCCAGCATATAGTCAATCACCTAAGCCAAGCTTTGTAATAACAAAAACTTTTAGTTCTAAAACATCCTCGAAAGAGTTTCTGTGTCTCATAACCTCCATTCTAAGGAGGTTACTGGGCGGATCAGTGTGAGTATTGCTGAAGTAGGGCCCTTTTCAGTCTGGCCGTGCTGTTGGGTAATGACTGTTGAGGGCTCCTCTGTAGGCTATAGCAAACCCTTTATGTAAATGGAAGTAATCATACGAAACCGACTCAATCAAAAACTCAGCCTCAAATGAGGTCGGCGTTGTAGATTAGGCCGCTGGTGATGCCAAAGCTCTCAAGGCTTCCTCTCTGCTCTCATTAGCTCCGCCCGTTATATCAAAAATCTGCTTCCACGCAAGCCCAGATTGCTGATGGCAGGCTTTTTTTTTTAAAGATCGAAACTTCAGATAATTTGAGAACTCTTGTCAGTAGTTCAGTGTGAATTGTATTTCTCTTATGCTCTCGCTTCCCTTTTTTATTCGATCCCCCACCCCTCCCCACCGAAGGGCAAGCTTAAGCTGAAGCGGAAGGCCTTCAGCGGTGGACAAATCCATGTTTTTGTCATAACTGGGGGAAAAAATTATTACTACGATTATTATTTTTGTGCTGCGTGTCCCTTCAGAGAAATTCACTGTAAAATTGAAATGTGACTTAATGAAGCTTGCCTAATTAGCGATTCAGTGAGATGCCACCGAGAGAAGAAAGAGGATACCAAAGTCTCTTATCACCTTAATTAATATTGAAAGTTGAGGAAAAAAGCATGACAATGCCATGCTCCTGCCTCAGAGTCGTGTGGGAGTGAACAAAGTGCGCTGATTGTCAGTTGTGCCCTACCTTGCTGCTTGCTGGGGAAAAAGCTGCAGTTTATAAAATGGTCTTACGTAACACCCCAGAGACTGCTCTTTTTTCCCACAGATTTAACTCCAGCTTATGCCTGTTACATTACAGAATTCTCCTCTGTATTACATATCGAAAGGAACACCAGAGAAACTGTGGTGTATAAGTAGGTAAATAGGCCTTGAGCTGCATCGATGCTGAAGATAAGGGAAGTCCTATATAGTCAAAATGTCATCCTTGACTGTGCGAGCATCTGTCTCGTGCTCTAATGAGGACATAAAGTTCCTCTTCTTCAGTAAACTTCACTGACTACGCTCTTGTGTCGCATCATTATTTGCCTGAAATTATAGATGTGTTATCTCGTTTTAATTCCAATTAAACGTGGTGCTGACTAGTTAATTGTTTGTTTTCGGGGGTCTGGGGAAATCGCATGCACAATATGCCCAGAAAGGCTTAGCAGTTAATTATGGACTCATTAAGGTTACTGCTTTAGATGAGACCTCCTTCCTCCTTTTTGGCTAAAGGTTATACATGTAAGGTCAAGGTCACTGAAGTCAAAGCGCAAATGATTTTCTCTAGATACCTTGCATTATTATCGGTAAGAGCGAAAACCTCATTAATAAAAGTAAAAAGTCCCGCTCTGCTTACACAGAAGTGTATGGCTTAGAATTTTAAATGCATTACCTTTGCTGGCCTTTAGACTGAATAATATTTGGAACTCCAAGGGAAGGTATCATATCTCATCTCATAATCTTTATTGCCACGGTAAGAACAAAACTTTATATCTCAAAGTAACTTCGCAGAAGTAGGAAAAATACTCTTAAATTTCAGTGCAATTTAATGTAAAAACTTATTTTTGAGCTTTTTATGGGTCCATTCTTCTTGAATTTTAAAGACATTCCAAACCATGTCAGAGGAACAGAGAAAAATATTTATAGCTTATTGTAGTGTGTTTATTTGTTTGAAATTGGGTAAATAGCATCCTTATGCCATTATGAATAAGCTTACAAAACTCCATTAAGATTGGCCATGTGTTGACTGCTGAATTCTGACTGGTCATTGGTGGCCATTTTGTTCAGCCAGCTGAATGGAACTTAAGGAATTGTGAGCAAATGTATAAAAAAAAATGTATAAAGAATTTAAGCTAAAGTTGATCTAGAGGTGCTGGAATTTGACAGTCGGATCACCCCCTATGGAATTATTTTTTTTTTATTGTGGCCGTGATGTTAGCTGTACGTTTTCATGAAGTTTGAACCTTTAACAATTGGCACACTCATACCTGGAGATATTGAAATGTGTTACAGCGCCCCCTGTGGACAAACATTTACCAAATAGGGTATGTGTCCAGTAGTCATGCAGGATGTGAAGTATCACGAGGTTTTGATAGCTGAATTTTGATTGGCCATTTGCAGCTATTTCCTCTAATCTTAGTCTAGTGTGAAGAGTCACACCCAACTACACCCATGTGGATGTACAAGTGCTCAAGATCCATGTTGGTTGGTGAACTCTGAGCATATGAAAACATTGACCAAAAATCTGTGGAAATAAAAACAGAAGAACAAAAAAAGGTGTACTAAATAATAAGTCTTAAGTCAAATACCGGAATGATAAGACTGGGGTTCAAAGGGTTAAAGTAAGTAACCCTACTGGCCACATCATGTCAGCATTAACAGTCCTGTCACACAGGCCTATGAAGGCTGGATGCAGTTTGATGTCTTATGCCAGGAGGAAGTCAGTTAATCCACCCAGAGCTTTCCTTCATGTTTGCTGTTTGCAGATGCTGTGTGTATCGATCAGCTCTGCCTTTGAGCTGCCCTCTGCTGCCCGTACGTCCAGCCCTTTTCACCCGAGCTCCGCCGCCTCTCTTATTAGCTGCTTTTACCACAGCCCTATGATTTTTCTCTCTCGTTTTTCTGTGTTTTCTTTTTTAGTCAAACCTCACGAAGCAGCAGAATGGTTTCAAGATCACTTTGAAAACTCTGGAGGATAACCTGCTCTCCCGTCTGTCCTCTGCTTCGGGAAACTTCCTCGGAGACACTGAGCTGGTGGAGAACCTGGAGATAACAAAGCGCACAGCCGCAGAGATCGAAGAGAAGGTAGCGTACAGGAGTAGATCAGGAGTGTGTGATTAGGCCAGAGTCCAGCACTGTTTGGTGATTTCCTTGTTGCCTTCTTGATCCAGGTCCGTCTGAGCAGAAAGATCCCCAAATTCTGCTGGACTTGCATCCTCCAGGACCATGTTTCTTTTCTTTCTCTTTTAAGTTGAACCATTCTCCCGGTAATCTATGGTTAGTTCAAACATGTATACAACAGAAAAGACTGTACATAATTGTGTGCTACAAAAGATGGGATGTCGGCATCTGAATATAGTTATCATTATAAATTATTAAGCAGTATCAGAAGGTGGCCCAGTTTTGGCAATTATGTTACCATCAGACATAACACGAGCTATAAATAATACTTTAGAACTGTATTTAGATCACAGTAAAGTAGTTTGTGAGGCCAGAGATTCACACCCCATGTGTAGCATTGTTTTGTTCATGCTAAGACTGAGGGACATGAATAAAATATGTATCTCCATATTTTCATTTTCACAATCAACGACACAGTATTGATGCTTTCTTTCTGAAAAGAGATTTTCCTTTATCTCTTATTCACTAGATGAATAAGAACCAATGGTATACAGTTAGATTTCTTTGTCTTATGTGTATCAAACTGTACATCTATGTTTTAGCTGACACTCTTATTCAGAACAGCTTAACATGGCAGACTAAAGATTGTTGCCTGTATTGCTGCCTGGACAGAGAACCAAACCCTGATGGTTGTTTTATGGTGGTTTTATCCACTGTGCTATGCAGCCATTTACACATTATCCTATTACTTGATGTTTTACTGAAGGTTAAGACATTCATACAAATGGGGAAAGTTACCTGACTGTGAGGAAATTCAAGAATAATAATATGTGCACTGAATGCAATACAAATTCCTCAGTGAAGCGTGTAATGATCGCTCAGGTTTTCGCAGTGCTGCCCTTGTATCTTCTAATAGTCAGTATGAATATAATATCAATGTTCTCTACATCATCCCCTAGTTCACTCAGTGTAAACATAAGAATAACAGACAATGTCCTATTGCTACTGACATGTTTGCATCTGGTAGCCTTTGAGGAATCAGCTTATAAAGCAGTTTTGCACTCTGCAGTTTTGATGCTAGTGTCAGCAGACCTTGGTCTGCTTTGTACAATTCATTGACATGTTAACGGCCTTAGTCTTCACCCCTGCGTGTGTGTGTGTGTCTGTGTGTGTGATTGTTTGTACCTCTGTGCTGATTTAGGTGAAGGAAGCGAAGGTGACAGAGGCCAAAATCAATGAGGCGAGGGAGCACTACCGTCCGGCGGCCGCCCGCGCCTCTCTCCTGTACTTCATCATGAATGACCTCAATAAAATCCACCCCATGTACCAGTTCTCTCTCAAGGTAGCCCTTCCTATTGACCCTGAACTTTAATGCGCGCTCTCTTTCCGTGGCCTCTTTGTTTATTTCCTTCGCACGATCTGATTTGGTTTTGCTCTCCAGGCACAGTTTATTGTGTTTTTGCTGTTCGCTGCCTCTCTTTGTGTTCCGTCTCTTTGGGCATATGTTCTTTCTCTCTCTCTCTCTCTCTCTCCTTTCTCCTTCAGCCATTCACCTATTGGAAAGTATGACATTTAATACAATGCACTGTCATGGTCCCCAGGCGTGCGCAAACTTGCAATAATGGGAACTGGCTGTCTGCCTTACAATACGGACAGGATGTCAGCTTTCTGAAGGATTTTTGCGAGCGTTCGCGCGAGATAGATTAAAAATGCATAATTAAGTTGCTGGTGGTCTGTGTTGAAAGGCTTTCTCATATATTCGCACAGTCGCCATGCTGTGACAAGATACAATCTGCAGCTATCAGGAAATAATTGCTTCTTTCTTTGGTACAAATTTATGCGGGAGAAATGAGCACGATCTTTCGCGAAGGATCGCTTCCCAAAATGCCTCATTTGAGGCGGATGGAAAAACACCCCAATGATTAATTGCTTGACAATGGAAATATTTGGGGTTGGTTTATAATCCATCTGTTTGTTTGCTTGTTTCTGTTTGCTTTCATATGTCAGGCCTTCAGCGTCGTGTTCCAGAAAGCTGTTCTGAAGGCAGCTCCAGACGAGGCCCTTAAACAGAGAGTGCTGAATCTGATCGACAACATCACGTCCTCCGTCTTCCAGTACACCACCCGCGGCCTCTTTGAGTGCGACAAACTCACGTACACGGCCCAGCTCGCGTTCCAGGTAGGCTGCTTCAACCTACCAGGGCTGTCAGAGCAGCAGAAGAGTCATGGAGAGCATTTGTGCTTATCAACATTCTACGGGTTTTATAAATCAAGCATAGTGCAGGTTCACACTTCTTATGTGAGACAGATAGACTGTCAGGAAAAAGGGAACTGTCAAAGCAAATTTTCGCTCCCCGAGGTGGAAATGAGACAAATGTGCCTTTGAAAGTACAACATGGTCCTTAAAAGGATAGTTCGCCCATTTTACACATATAAATCCGTGTCCTTGTCACCTGGAGAACATTTTTGACTGAAAAAGACCAATTTTATTGCACCATATGGATCAAGAAATGGTCAAATTCTAACTCTAGATGCTGCAATGAAGAGTCAGGTCAGTTTTAAGACACATGCACACACACACACACACGCACACACACACACAACAAAATAGCTACCACTACTACTGCCACATGCAGAATTCCTGCATAACAGTAAATGGACAGATCGACTTTAGAAGACACAGTCTCAGAAGACACTAGTATCCCAGACTATGAAATCCATGGAATGCAGGCAGTTGCTGTAGTGTCCCATTCAACCTATAAAGCCTGGAAAATCAGCCTTGCTGCTGATGAAGTTAATATTCAGCTGCACCAGCAAGCAGAAAACAAACTAAGTCACTCACTTCAGTCTCTAAAGTGGATTTTTTTCACATGTTGGAGATGTTGATGTGATTGATGTGATGCCTTTACTACTAGATTCTTTCAGTTTCTTTCGGTTTAACTTCATAGCAGACAACACAGTAACTCTGGGTGCACCTCACGTTCATATTCCTCATAACAGAAATGCTGACCGGCATTTGCAAATCAGCGCAACAGTGTATCACTGAATATTTTGGGCCTGATTGGCTCAAACCTCTGTAACTTTTGATGTGTTTTGCTACATAATGCCTTGCACTCTGCCACAGCATAAACTGGTGTTGTTTTTTATTAGCGGTATATAATTATCAATGACTGTAAAACATACACGGCCCTTTTCTCAGTGTTTCCTGCTGTTACACACCGCACACGCACAGGTAGACTCAGTCAGTGTGTTAGGGTTTTACCTGAGAGACTCTAGGTAACTGGCTGTTGGATTGCACTGTAGAAGTTGTTGTGTATATGAATAGGTTTTTATAGTTAATAAATTATGATGGGACAGTTCGAAGTGTTCTTTCTTGGTTTGGTTTCACAGAGCCTAAATATTCAAAGTACATAGGTCAGAACAGAATCATCCTGTTATGGTCCAGCTGTGTGCCTTTAATGAACACTAGAATCACTTCCCCAGATGAAAAAGGGCATACTTGTACCGTTTATACCTTTTTTAAATAGAAACATTCCTGGACTGTTTATACTCTTAGCTACTGTGTGTACAATGTTACAGATATGGGAGTAAATAACTATTCTCTGACATATGAAGGTCAACACACTTCTTCCTGATTTGGTTTGTGTGTTCTCTTATATTTCCCATGTTGATGACCGACTAAGAGAATTTCACCTCTTATTTGTACCTCAGTTAATCAGGAATTCATGGATTACA
>JBBPCY010000109.1:33151817-33159317 GCA_037974405.1 Brachyalestes nurse | reverse complement strand
CAAGGTGAGACATCATAAAGGTCGTTAGTTGCACATTGCATATTTAATGGGCTCGGGTGTCATCCACTTCCTCTTTGACTGATACGCGAACTATAAAATATGTATTACCCCTTTAATGGAGTATTTGCACCCTAACAGGGGACTTTACATCACACTTACATCATCCAAATCATAGTTTGCACCAGAAGGAGGCCTTAATTGCACATGCATAACTGTGTTTGTGCAGAGGGGAAAACAGCAGCAGTCCCTTTGCATTTTCGGTTTTAGATGCTCCGATGCGTAGTGCACACATCCCTAAGGATGACACTTAGCAGAAGTTTACACACTTGTCAAATCTGTTCAGCAATGAACTAAACCTTAATGGCGAGTGTATCCCCAAAGCTTTCAAAGCGTGTTAATATTTAAAACGGAACCCTTAAAATTGAGCTAGTTCATTTTTGAAATTCTTTAGAAGTCACTGCCTCCACTGGCTGCTCTGTCTGCAACAATGGCAGATGGGTTTGTTATGCTTTTCGGTTCAAGTATAAAATAACAGTCTGTTTCAAATGGAATTGACTGTAAAAATTCAAAGCTGTCAATACAGAATGTAAATCAAATGTAATGTACGATTATGTAATAATGTAAGTCATGTGACTGTGTCAACCTCAATAAAAAATGTTTTTTTACATTTTTACATACTTTAACAAGACTAAAAATGAGCTAACTGATGACATTATAAAGAATTATAGATGATGGAATAAACATTTTACATACATTCGACATATATACTGTATATTAAACTGCCCTGAATAACAGTGTTATTCTGTTACTGCAGTTATCATTACATTTTGAAAAACAAATGGGTTTTGTTTTCTGCGTTTTGGTTCCCGTCCACAAAAACTAAGACTTGAGCTTTTGGAAAACACACCCCAGAGTAGAATTAGACTACCTCCATAACAATACTTCGACTGCCATGTGAGTTTTGTTTGTATCTTGTTTTTTCTGCACTGCAGCAGATCCTTTAAAACCCTTATGCTTTTGTTTTGTGCACTTATATGATATTCACATATTACAGTAGCTTTGCCTGAGGTGTGTATTAATCGATCATAGCTTTGTCATTGCTGCTGCTCTGAAAAGTGCTCTGTTGTCTGTGTGGAGTTCTGAAACTGTGAGAACCCATAAAGCTAAGAGGAGCCTTGCATGCACAGCTACTGTCAACTCAGAGAAGAGCCAGGCTTCGTTCCGAAAGCGTCTACAATGCTAAACTGCAGTAGACTCTCCCGTTTTCCATAAGCAAGGCTTTTTGAGGATTATGAGTCATCGGCGTCCTGCCAGTTTCAGCACCTTCAGGTTGGGCCGGCTGCTCCGAACGCACAGAGACCGGCATATGTCACAGCGTCGCTCCTGGATAAATATAACTATGCAATAAGAAAGCCTTCCTTTCGCTTCCTCAGCACTTTGCGCCTCTCAGTTATGAAGGAGCTCTCTAATGTTTGCTCAGCAATTTAAGCGGCATAAAGACAATTTGCTCTGCAGTTAGATTAGATTAACACCCTGACACTCACACCGAATGCTATTTAACCTCTTCTATCCCAGGGTCGTCTTTTGTCTCCAGCCATCTTTTTTGACAAAGCCTGGAATTGTTCTCTCAGCAGTTACCACATATCTATTCATACAACGGACAATTCACATTAAATAAGTCTCTAAAATACGATTCATCCATTCATTGTCTGAACTACATGTGATCAGAAGGTTGTGAGTTTGAATCCCAGGATTGCCAGTGGCACCACTGAGGTACCCTTGAGCAAGGTACCGTCCCCACACACTGTTCTTCAGGCGCCATGGGTGGCTGTCCACTGCTTCACTTGGTGAATGGGTTAAATGCAGGGAAAGAATTCCACAGTGTTCTGTGCTGTGGTGTGTTCACATGTGACAAATGTTTCACTTAATTTAATGGAATTTTACATCATTAACCAGTCCTTAACCAGGGTGCTGGAGCCTTTGACAACGGTCAGAGGGGGAAAAGCTAAGAAACCCCCCTGGACAGGTCCGTCACCAGGCAGATGCACAGACAGACACATTCACACTCTCAGCAGTTTTCCATCTCCAGTTCACCTGATGCACGTCTTTGGACTGTGGGAAGAAACCAGAGTACCTGGTGGAAACCCACACAGACACAGAGTGTAACAAGTATGATTCATTAATAAGGCCGAGTTTACAAATGTTGACTAGCATTTACACTTGCTGTTAAAGGTTTTGGGGATACTTAGCTTTTTAAAATATTTCAACACAAATGAACATCTCATTTTCTCAGTCAGTTTGCAATAAACTACAATACTTTTATTAATGGCTGCGTTTGTGTGGACTAATACTAGACTGTGCATATTTTATCACCTTGTTGTGATGTCAGTATTCAGTTCGTTCAAACTGTTTGAGGCACCTATGTTTGATGTGCTTTTAACAACGATTGTGGAAAAAAAAACTGTGGAATCATTCTTTAGATCAGGTCTATTCCTGAGGAAGATTCACTGATGAACTGAATGCTACAACACTGACAATTAGATACTTCATGTTAGCTAAACCTTTGTCCTTACTTAATTGAAAATTAACAGCGAAGACCTGAACTATTCAAAGGAAGACAGTATGTATGAAAAGCAAACTATTCTCTACTGCAGACCTATTTCTTACTACTTTGCAGTCACTTTGTACCATGGATGAGTTCCGCAACCTGGACCGGGACATTGAGGGATCAGCAAAGCGCTGGAAGAAGTTTGTTGAGTCCGAGTGTCCGGAAAAAGAGAAGTTTCCCCAGGAGTGGAAGAACAAGACGTCCCTGCAGAGGCTGTGCATGATGCGAGCCCTGCGGCCAGACAGAATGACATATGCTGTCCGGTGAGACACTAATTAAATGACAAAGAAGAGATAATTATTAAGCAGATTATTAACACCTGTTTCAGTTACTGAGAACATTTTCACACAAGCCTAGAGCTGTGGACAGTAAGATGATATGTTATACTTATTCTGTTAAATTGCGCTACAATAAGTGATAGACGCTAGTACAAAAATACAGTATCTTCCATTTTTGTAGTTGGACCAGACAAAATAGAGCGATGAATACAGTTTATCATTATTCTATTATATTCTATTATATATGTTCAACACCCTATACTGTAATAAATGAACTCAAATTCAGCCGTACTAATTAGTGCAGTACTACTTCATCTCTCTTTGTGATGAAATGTTCACTTGCTCAGTGCTCTTGAAGTACTGATGATATGCTCAGAAAAATATTGAAGCATAATTTATCACACAATATGTTCCTTTTCCAACATAAAACCATAAATAGACATACTTGTGCTGTGTTAACATTATGCTGGCAGATATAATGAATGGAAGCTCAGCTTTGAATCTTGTTCAGTAAAATCTTTTTTCACATGAATGAGAACCTGTGTGGCACTTTACAGTGACAGAAAGAGAACAGCTATCGAACACTAGCATGTTTTGCTTAACTCATAATGTATACACTTTTGTTAAGTTCTTAAATAACTTATTGGATGGTAGTCTTTTGAGTTATTAAGTTGAAATGACTGATTTTTTCAATTGCCCATATGTGCTGTGTGCTTATAAATGAAAATACAATACTAGTCATAAATATTTATCTTATCATAGCTGATCATACATGACTCCTAGTGCATGAACTCTTCTCAAAGACAAATTAAACGTCCATTTAGTACCTGCACCACACACAGTAAAGTGGCATTTGGCAGACGCTCTTATCCAAATATTAGTTACAGGGACAGTCCCTGTGGAGCAACTGAGGGTTAAGTGTCTTGCTCAACGACACAATGGTGAAAAGTGTTGGGTTTAACACTAGAACCGCCAACATTCCAGTCCCCCCTAGAACCGCCAAGGGGGGTCATTTTGACCCCCCTGTTGCAATAGCGTCAGCGATGCTAAGATGTCATTTCTAGAGCTGAGTAGTGGCTCATTCCCATCTTCTTTTTTAAATAATAATGGAGACTTGACAAAATAAGTGTTTAAAATATATTTTTTGCGAGTTTTTTTCACTCCCATCCACAGTGATCTCTCCTCCTTCAGACTCTCCCTCGCTCAGGTCCTGGTACAATAGCCAGGCTTCTTTGGCCGTCATATATCTTTTGTACAGGTCCATGTCTTAAATTTCACAGTATTTTAATCGATGGTGCACTGTCAAAGTCGGATGACATCACAAGCGTCTAGCGTTGCTAAGTAACCGGGCCGGTGGGCGGGGCGTGGTGTGAAAAATGACAGCTGATCTAAATAAGAGGGTATAAATGACTGTATTTATTTTTCTTTTTATCACGCACTCACCAAAATCCACTAAATGATTAATAAAGGCATTTTAGGAAAAGCCATAAACTTAAAGATGTAGGGGTTTTATTTTAACAGAACTACAAGCATTTGAAAACCCCAGGAGTAAAAATGACCCCCTTGGCAGTTCTAGTGTTAAAACATTTCAAAAGGGAGAGTACGAGGAGAGCTGTGGCTGTGTGTCCTGCTTTTTCGGATGGAATTTGATTCCTCTTTACAGCATTAAGAAGAGGGTAAGCTTGTCCTTCAGGTTTAAAAACCAAAGCTGAAAGGTGCAGTGTGTGTATGTGGAAAGCAAGCACTCCATTCAAGCCTAGCATGTGTTTCATAAGGACCCCGTATCTTTCTAGCAACAACCTGGGCAGAGTGGAGAGTGATCAGGAATGGAAATTACTCTCATTCTGTTCTATTCATCACTGCTCTACTTAAGATTTCTGCTGTTGGAATGGACCTATTCATGTGTGCTGTGCAAAGTTGGAACATATTTTTCCTTGTACAGGAAGTGCGTGTGTGTGTGCGTGTTTTTTTTTTTTGACAGAACTTGGTAAAGTGGTGCAGAAAGCACTGGCGGAGAAGCAGCAATTGTGTGTAGGAGGGGATGGAATCTTTTGCATCACAGCTATGGTTATTGTGAAGCAAGCGTTCTAAACAGATTTCACATGTCTGAATTGTTAAGAAAGCCTCATGTGCGCGAATAGAACATTTTCTTTTTCTTTTCTTCCCGTGCGTTGCTTTACGGGGACATTTTCCTGCAGGGCTGCTGGCTTTGAGGGTGCAACCTTTTGGGGCTTTCTGTCATGCTTGACTGTTTGGCTCCATCAAAATCTGGTCACAACAACCTTGGCTCAGTCAGACATGCTGGGTTACTGTCCCTAACGGCCTCTAAAAGCACTTAACCTGCTTGACACTCATGAGCTCCGTGGAGAAAACAATGCATACTGAAATGTGATCTTTACCTGCTTGCGTAGGCATAGCGGCCCAACTGATATATCAATTGACCCATAATAGCGGCCGATACTGAGGTCTCCTTGCCATCAGTACCAATAAAGCATCGATCTTTAGTGTTTTGTAACAGACCCTGATCCACTCTGATATGAAAAGCAAAATAGTTTATTTTGAGGATTTAGTGGTTTAATACTTATTAGCTATAATCAAAAACTGTTTTCTAGAAACATAAATGTAAATCAAAATAAGTTCACTGCAAAATGAACCGTAAAATGAACAGTATTAAGAAAAAAGGCTTTAGGTTTCCAGGTATGAATGCTTGAAGAATTCCTGAAAAATATCTCAGACCAGATCCTTTTGAGTGAAGCTTTCAATCCAATCTATTGTTAACCCTCTGAGGTCAGAGGATCCAAAAATGGATCCTTTTCAGTTTTCCAAAACAATCATCTAAAGCTCTGAGTTTTTGTCCTAGAAACATATAAGTAACACATAAGTAATGCTTAAACTCATCAAAGTAAACATGAGAACCATCAGAATCTTCCAGAGTGACATTGGAATTGCTTGGACTATGTTCTGGGTTGCTCAAAATCAGCTTAGATCACAATTTTAATCTTTTCTATTTTAACAGACTCTGAACTTCTCTGATATGAAAAAAGAATTTCTTCTAAGGATTTAGTGGTTTACTACTCAAATACCAGTCTATTAAGAGACTGTTAACAAGACAGCCACTTGCATCCCTGCAATACAGGAATAATGGTTAACTTAACCAAAACATGTCAAATACATCCAAACGTATCAAGATAAAACATTAAAAAACCTGAATTACTATAAAACAAACGGATGCACTATAAGACAAATAAGAGCTAATTAACAGAAACCATAAAACGTGAAGAATTCTGGTACGCTTGGCCTTTCGCTCTGAAACATTTACATTATTTGTGGTTGAAAAAAACAATTCATTAGCTGTAATAAAAAAAATGATATTCAGAAACATAAAAGTACATCAAAATAATAAAGTCCACGGAACCAAATGAACCAAACCTAACGAGTATTACAGAGAAAAAAATGCTTTCGTTTTCCTGGTATAAAAGCTTGAGGAATTCTTACTATGTCAAACATGCAGGAGATGCTTTTGAGTAAAGCTTTTGACCAACACACTGTTATTAACTGCTGAAACTCATCCAAGGAAACATTAGAACCCTCAGAATGTTCTGGAGTGACATTGGAATTGCTTGGACTATATTCTAGACTGCAAGCTTTTTCAAAGTTATTGATTCCAAATGATTCTGATGATTCTTTCTTTTAATGAATTTTAGCAGTTAAGTAGACTTTGCTGTAGGTTGCAAACTTTATTTAAAAGCATCTTCTCTATTGTTTTTGTCATCATACTACTGACACCAACACTAAAACTGAATCTAAATGAAAATGACACTAAAACATTGAACACGCTCTTATATCTGAAAATGAACTAAAAATCAATAATTAAATAAATGAATAAAATTTCAAACTGCTGAACATTTTGAAATTATAATTACCTTGGTCAATGCAGCACTATTTAACTAGGGATGGGCGATATGGTCATAATTCAATGTATTGTGACAAATCTCTAGAGCAGAATTTGTCTGTCTTAACTGGATTTAATGCAGTTCAGTATGTAAAACACAACATAAAAATGTATGTACATTTGAAAAGTATTTTTTAAATGTGGTACTGCTGTGTTTTTTTCCCTTAAACTTCATTAAAACTAAATATTGATACACAATGGGTCAGTTTCCCAGTCAGGGATTAAGTCTGGACTACCCTTTCCTTTTTCAATGGAAAATCTTTGTTCCCAGCGCTACGTAATCCAGGGTTAGGCTTAAACCCTGTCCAAGGGTCTTGAAATAGTCTTGCCATATTGCTCACCCCTGTGTTTAACTTTCTGTTACCTTTTTGACCATATAAAATTATACGAGCTGATTTCATTTGATGTTATTGGATTCCATGAAATTATATCCTCCTGAGACCCGAAGAAAAAAATGTCTTACAATATATTTTCTTTGTGATTTTCTATCTATTTGGGCCTAAAAAACACCTTACAATTAAAAATTTCTTTGAATATATTTTTTTGTTTTAATTTCCCAGCACGTCCACTGTAGAAGACAACAGAACGATTTCTGTGTGAAAATTTAACAGAATTTAGAAAATAAAAAGGTGATATTAACCCAAGAACACGTTCAATTTGAT
>JBBPCY010000109.1:33141341-33151717 GCA_037974405.1 Brachyalestes nurse | reverse complement strand
TTTATTTTAACAGAACTACAAGCATTTGAAAACGCCAGGGGGTAAAAATGACCCCCTTGGCGGTTCTAGTGTTAAACCTGCAAATTTGTGGTCATTGGGTTCACAGGCAAGTGTTTTGTCCCCTAGGCTACTACCACCCAACACATTTAGTAGCTACACCACACATATCTAAATGTTCTGGTTGACCAGTAAGTGTCAGCTACCTCTCCTCACAATTATTAATAGCACTGGTCACATTTCTGCTGTGACTACATGAATAATGAGCGAGGCTCAGACTTGAAGACCCGTCGTCATGAACAGATCACTTAGTCCTACATTGAACAGCAATTTTGTGACAAGTGAATGAAAAACTAGTTTTTGAAAGAGTCTGTAACTAAACTGCCACAATTCTTCTGAACAAAACAAGTGTCTCTGGGAAGAATGAACAAATCTTTCCCTGAGATGACTCTTTACTCCCAAGTCATAGAAAAGAATCATTCAAAATGAACAGATCGTTCATAAAAGACACATCACTTTTTCAACTGTTTTTAATGGTAAAATAAATGAGCTGTTGATGTTGAACTTCTCATTATCTAGAGGTTATTATAGAGAACATTGAGAAGTATCCTCCTGCCTTTTCCCACCTTAATTAAACGATCAGCACTGCCGTCTAAAATTGATCCACAATGTTAAAAATGAATCATTATTTAAAAAACATTGGTGGCACATAATCAAAATACGACACACCAACATCTCCTGTCTTTATTTTTGCCAGTAAATGTGTTGATGTAATATACTTTGTTCATGTGCAACATCTTCATTAAACGGGATCTGCATAGTAACAAGTAGCTGAATGTCTGAGCGTGATGCCATTGTCTTAGTCTAATGTATTTCTTAGAAATGTTTTTGGTGTTCTTTACATATTTTTTTCTTCTTCTATGGTTGAATTGAACATTGTGCTCAGTTTTCCTGGTTTTTTATAGTTTTGCAGATACATTTTGTCCATTGCAAATTGGAAAAAAGTGAAAAATATCATGTATCATGCAAAAGCCCTTGAGCATCATGATGCAATGTTTTTGACATATTGCCCACCTTTACATGCCAGCAGTTCTGTAAAACACTATGCCATAATTCCTCCGTTCAAAACTCAGTTCTCAGCCTGCTTCTCAGCTAGCGGGATAAGAGCCAATCTAATGACTCCTCTATTTATATATGGCTTTCAACAGACAGCACAGGCCAGTGTCTTTCACCATTAACATTCATATGATTTACATGTCATACATTTTAGAGCATTTTCTTGTCCGAGGCGCATGTGTCTCAACTGCCTCGCTGTACATATTCAATTATGAATGTGGTCTAATAAAGGGCTTTTTTTGTGGACAGGGATTTTGTGGAGGAAAAGCTGGGCAGTAAATACGTGATGGGCCGCTCGGTGGACTTTGCCATCTCCTTTGAAGAATCTGGAGCTGCCACTCCCATATTCTTCATTCTCTCTCCCGGAGTTGATCCTCTGAAGGATGCGGAGAAGCACGGTACGATAGCTGTGAAGTGCATCTTTTCTTTTTTTTCAGAGAGCCCTTTTTTCCCTTTCAGTTTTGATATTAAAGCTAAACTTTTCAAAATGCTCTCATGGTTGTATCCATGGGTGGCTGCTTGTCTGTAGCACTGCGTTCTTCTCTCTGCAGACTGAATGCTTTCTGGCAAATGGCTGGCTGGTAAACAGCTCAGCTTTTGCTTTAGAGATAGACTTTTCATATCACTAGGCCGGCACTGGCTGTCCATGCATCATGTGATTTTTGAAAAAGTGGATCTCATAAGGCTCCTGGAGGAGTGTGGAGATCGATTAGGCATGCCTGACTCTGTAAGTGTGACTAATCAAATCATAGCCGGAGTGCACAGTAATCAATTGGTAAAGGCTGCCTGAGACTAAATGCTCTCTGAGAAGGAGACTGTACACAAAAATGTGTCTTAACTAACTTGCACTACTAGCAAATGTAATTATATTGGCCATATTTCTCTGAACACGTGTAAACCAGTGATCTGAAATCCCACATACACAGACATTTTTGGTACATTTTGCTCTTCATGCAGCAATACATTAAGCAAAAACGTGCTATCCTCTGAGGCCATTATTATGCATAATTGTTAACAATTATGCTCTCTTGGATTCCTGGCCACTCCTCTTGGGGATGGTGCTAGTATTTAGGTGGTTGTTCCATTGGCCAAGAAATTGAACTCTTGGGGATGGTGCTAATATTTACGTGGTTGTTCCACTGAGCAGTGAATGTTTTTATCAAAATGAATAAATTACTATTTTCATATGAATCCCAGAATTTAACTTACCATAACTGCTCATGTTAACCTAGTTTGTAACTTAGACATTTGATAGTGCTAAATAAAAGCTACATACCATAAACCTGCCACAATGTGGAATGTTTTACACTATAACCTTTAGCCCTAAAAGACTCAACGCCTAAGAAAAAGTTACAACAAATGTTCAAAAGGCAGTGCTGTTGTTTTTTTTATTTCTGAAAATGTTCTTACTTTTTACATTTAATTAGTATTTTGTTAGATATTGTCTTGTTTAGATTGATATTGTCTTGTCAGTTCTGTGCAGCACATTGCCAGAAATTGTATTTCACTGTATGTTGTACTAAGTAGGTCTGCATGTGACAAATAATACTCATGAACTCTTGAACTGTCTTGAACTGTGTAAAACTGATACAAAAGATACAAACATCCACTCCCTGTTAATGACATTTTGTCTTGCAGGCCGTAAGTTGGGCTACACATTTGACAACAGGAACTTCCACAATGTGTCCCTTGGTCAGGGGCAAGAGGTGGTGGCAGAGCAGACTCTGGATCTCGCTGCTAAAGAAGGTCACTGGGTCATATTACAGGTAAGTGGCATGCTGTGGCTCTGTCTTGCTCACACTGTTTACTTCAAACCTAAATAATCAGGGGCACAACCAGTTTCTTTTAGCCAGGTTAATTATTTTTTGTTCAAACAACCTATATGTCTCCTCTAATAATGAAAATGTAAACTTTGTTTCACCCACCAACTACAGACCATGTGAGGTCAGATGTTACAACTTATCACATAGGCCGGATTAATTGTAACAGGTACAAGTAAAAAAAAAAAAGGAAAAATGTTGATACAAAATTGCAGTTAATTCCACACAGTTCTATACTGTTTACAGCAGACAAGCTTTCCAATCTAACTCCATGAATTTATACACATCAGAATGAATCTCATTAGTCAAAAGAGCCTGCGCTAAATATAGATTTTTTTTTGCCCACACAGTAGATAAATAAATATGTTTCTGGTAAATGAATGCGTAAGTTTATGATAGGGGGTGTGAACTTCTCCCACTGTTTCTTTTGGGAGGTTGGTAAATTAACCCCGCCAGGTGGAGCCTGTACTTTAGCCTGGCAAGCTCTTACTGTGTGATGGTTATGTGCCTCGAAATAGTGCTGTGTTACAGCCACCAAGAGGGTGATTGAGTAATATAGGTGCGAACTTATACACACAGCTCATTAAAAAAAAAAACACAATGAATGAATTTACTTCATTGCCTTAATCTGTAGGGTGAATCTTGAAAAAAAAACAGTCAAATTGTTGTGAGAATTCTCAGATGATATTATGATGGGAATATAAAGAGATCATGTTCTATTTGGGCCTGTTAAGGTCCATAAAATGTTACATTTTTCCCAGTGTTAGGTTATACCCCAGTCTCCCCTTCTCGTCTGTTGGTGTCCGTTTGACCAGGGGTTTAGATAACAACAGTTAACCTACATTTAGGAGATGAGCACACTCACTGCTTGCAGCACTTGTGTGGGAATTCAATTCAGTTAACGTGTGTCCCAGTAGCCCAGGCTTCCTCTCTAGTGATTAATGGCCTGGTGGGCCACCTGGGGCGAGGGGGGGTGATGTGTCCTTAGTCCTAGCCGGGGTGATAGCCCACCCCAGGGAGAGAGATGCACTCCACTAATGAGTCCATTAGATTGCTTCTACTCCATCCAAATGTCAGTGCAAAAACACACTCCAGCCACAGCTGGTTATTATAAGCATTATAGACCAGCTTTGGAAAATTGCATATGGACCAAATGCATATGGTTTGGCTTCTGTAGCCGATGGATCAATATGTTTAGATAACAACTTTGACTCCATGTATTTTGATACATTTTGTGGTTACACTTCACAGAGAAAATGTACCCTTGCACATAGATCACACTGCCCTATCTCTGCATGCCAGGACTGCGTTTTACTTTCTAAAGAGGGACCTGTACAGAATCCTAATGTCTTTTATTGCCAGCTAGAAATGGCTGCAGTGGGCAAAACTGGAGCATTCTTTCTTTAAATCCTCGAGCCGCTCTAAACCATACCTTGTGCCTCGGGGGCCATGGAGACAAGCAGTTCTTTAATTACCTTTGCATACAAGTCCGGATCAATGCTTTCAGAGCGAGGCTCTCCTCCTGCGCCTCCCCTCCCCATCCTCCATCTGTCTGTCTGTCCATTTGTCTGTCCATCCTTGCCGGCCACCAGCCGGCCCTTGGCCCTGTCTCTCTCAGCCCCACTTACGAATTCAGGCTTTTGCCGGGAAGCTCACTGGGTCAATGGAAAGTTCCCCTCCAGTGAAGGTTAATTATATTGCAGCACACAGGGCTCCGGCAGACAAGAAATGCAGAAATCCACTTGCTGTGGAGAGGCAATCAATTGCTGAGATTGGAAGAGAAAATCCACAGTCCTGGGAATCAAGTGGCCTAAACTGGCCACCCCCCCTCCAGCCTCTCCTCCACCCCACCTCTTGTCTCAAAACATGCTCTTAAAGGCCTTCAATGAGAAGTGAATAGGAGAGCATCAAGAGGAACAAGGTGAGATCGCTCAGGACGGGAGCTATTATTGGAGAAGTGCCTGCCATGGCAGCACTGAACTTTTAATGACTTTTTGAGGAAAAAGAAATATGCTGCATGCTTCAGTTCACTCTTAGAGGCTATCACCTGCGGACTGCTGATCACGGTTATGTCCTCTTGCTTCAATGCCAGGAACATCAGTGAAAGTCTATGATAAACGTTTCACATTACCATAGATAGATAACACTTATCTGATGTGCTGATGTAAAGGTCCCAACGGTGCCATGGATGCCATTAATTTCTCCTCTTTAAAATGTACATCAGCAGTTCTAATTTGGGGTAAAGGTTCTGTAAGTGTTATGCTCACCAGAGTGACGTGACTTCACGTATGCATCTTTAACAAAATGATGTCTTCCTCACAGCCTCTATCCTCAAATCGGAAAACTAAGCGATCAAGCATAGCGGATCTATCTGCATGTCTGCTGTTTGTTCGTCCTTTTGCAGCAGTAGAGTGAATATTTAACATATCCAACACGTGTAAATAGAATGTGGAGATGTGTCCACCAGGCGCAGACTAGCGGGAGTGAGGCTAAAGAAGGAGATGCATGATGAAGGCTGGAGTTATCCCCAGAATAAGCATGCTTGTTGAGGCGCATGGTACAATAAAAAATAATCAGTCAATGTGTGTGTTAAGCTGGCTAGCTGTGCATTGTGAGTTATAAGCAACATTACTGACAGTAACACGAAACAATTCCAAAACATTCAACTGCTTCGCCAAACTAACTCTGAGTAGCTCGATAACAAACGATACTTATCAAGCCAAGACTCATATCAAACCATACAATATGATCCATCACAAACTTCTACAGCTAAAATCCAGAGCTGAGCTGCAAATATATGTGACATTAGTAATATTCACACATGTAAGTTTTAGATTGACCGAATTACATTTGAAGTACATGCTGCAAGCTAAGTGGCCACCGTATTCATTTTTTAATAAACAAGAGATCCATAATCTTCAGGCAAACAGGCTAGATTTTTGTACATTGCAGGTGAAAATCTTTCACCTTGTGGCACAAACGTAATATGTAGCATGCATATTAAAACACCTGATTATTTTCAGCAAGTATTTTCACCCAACAGAAGGTACATTTTTAGGGTTAATGCATTGTATTGTTCATGCTGTATAGTCAATTGCAACGTGTCGATTTCATCATTTTGTACAATTTCTCTAGCAATCATTGTCTTTCTTTTTCCATACAGATATACATACATACTGTGTACACACACACAC
Source organism: Brachyalestes nurse (assembly GCA_037974405.1). NCBI lineage: Eukaryota > Metazoa > Chordata > Actinopteri > Characiformes > Alestidae > Brachyalestes > Brachyalestes nurse. The sequence continues at coordinate 33,145,590 of JBBPCY010000109.1, read as the reverse complement.
ACACACACACACACACACACACACACACACACACACACACAGATGAACCACTTCATTTGGTACACATTTCATAGCTCCACTGACCATACAGGCACACTTTATAATTTACAGTTGCAGACTGCAGTCCATCTGTTTCTCTGCACCATTTGTTAGTCTCCTTTACTCCATTCATCAGTTGTCAGGACCCTCACAGGACCACCGGTGAGCAGGTGTTATTTGAGTGATGGTTCATTCTCAACACAGCTCTGACACTGACATGGTAGTGGCATGTTAGTGTGTGTGTTTGTGGGGAGGTGTGTGTGCTGCATAGAGTGGATCACACACTGGTGCTGCTAGGGGTCGCTAAGAGAGGAGAAAATGAATAATGTAGCCCCCTAGATTGTGAAAACAGCAGGCTGAAAAAGAGGAAGAAATGCTGCACATGCTGCCGTTCAAACAGCTGTTACCATTTGTTTACAGTAACATTTGCTTGTTTGTTGTGAATGGTTCAGGTTACTGACAAAATGAAGAACTACCTGACATTACGTTCATCAGGAGGATCCTAATTTCATTCGTCTCCTCGTAATCTGGTGAAATCAGTCATAGTGATGGTGACCTGATGTGTTATCGGTGTTTTGATTGGCTATTGATTAACTTTCTTCGCGAAGCTAAAATGCTTGCAGCTATTGCAGTGTTTCGAGTGAGTTACAGGATGCTTTCATTTGCCCAGCCCCTGTGAAATGTAGTTTCATGTGACTTTCCATGTGAAATCATAAGAGTCTTTACACCGGGGATGCATTTTGATGAAATTTCTAAATTAAGCTACACAATAGTATGTCCAGACTTGATCATGGACATGAGATGCAAGCTGTAGATACTTTCTATGTTCCCTAAGACATAAAAAAAAATGCATTCAAGACAAAATCCATTCATTTGAAGATGTCATCCTGTCTTAGATGTATCTTAGATGAAGTCCTGTCATGCCCAGGTTTTGGTTTTTTTTGTGTGCGTGTGTCTGATTATTTAATGATGTCTTTAACAGGTTATGCCTAATGAATCAGATACAGTAATTGTATAATCACTTCATGCAGCTCTAAAGCTGTTGATTGCAAACTCCGGCGCATCTCCTCTCCCGCGAGTGCACGCGCCGCAGCTGCAGTGTCCCTGCTGCGCCGGCGCTTGATAAGGCCGTCTGTTTCAGCCAGGGGAAGGCGAAAATAAGGACAGGGCGGCGAAACTCTCGTTAACCTGCAACAACAGCAAGAGTGCCATGTTAACAGCAATCAAAACACATCTTCTCAGACAGCGGTGGATAACTGTTCCTCCTCTCTCTGCTGAGAACAGTGGCGTTTTCTTTCATGAGGAATTCATTTGCACTCAGCGACAGCTCTCCACCGCTCTCTGTCCTCGAGGAAGAATGCTTTAATTTGCGCCAACGAGCTGCAAGTTAAGGCACCACTCTGTTTTGGTTTTCACTTGCGCTGACCCCTTCCAGCTCACTTTGCGCTCAGAAATGCGGATCCCCCGCCACCGTCCCTTGAAATCGGAAATATGTTTACGTGCTTTTTTGTTTTCTGTAGAAAATTATCTAGATCAAATAACCTGTGTGTTTTGACCACTGTTATTCAGCCTTGTTACATAAAGTCGACTGTAGGACCACTGTGCAAGCTCTTACAGCTGCTGGGAGATCATTATGCTCTTCACGGCTCACCCTGCTACCTTTTTTTTGTGCTACATCGACAAATGAACCAGGAGAAATGGGCCAAAAAGACTTGGAAATTAAACGTTGTCACATTAACATACAGTTAAGATGGTATTGTTTCCTATAAATATGCATTTTAGGAGGTGCAAGGTGAAGGAGAATACCAGTGATATTCAATATATGGAAACATATAGAATGAAGCTGTTGTATATGTCCTATTTTAAGCATAGTACAATCAAAAATGACACTCTGTTGGCTATTTTGCATTTTTCTCATACTGATACATACCTGGCTTCGTTAGAAAGCTCATTCAGCTCATCATTTACAGGCACTCAGGGAGCTTTGTTTGAGACGTTTATCTTATCTTCGTAGTATGGCAGCTTCATGGAACCCATGCATTGGTGATTGTAATTTGTCATTGTTATTCGAGTGCACTAAAGCAGTGCAGGTTTTTATGACTGCTGTGAGATCAGTATGCAGTTTGCAGTGTAGCCTGTCTCTGCTAAGACCTCTCTCGTGGTTTCTAAGCTGAGCTGTCACAAAAACGATCCTTTGTCCAGTACTTCAGGTTCTGTCCTTACGTGAGCTGTTGCACTGGCTGGTTAATTTGGTTTATTCTCAGTGGGCCATGTCCTCTGCCCAACAGAGGAAAGAGTGTAAACAAAGCATCTGGCTGTCAGATCAAACATGACAACATTCCGTTGGAAAGTCATTAGAAGTCATCTGCGTTTAACGTCATCTCGAGTGCTACTTGTAACAAGACTGTAGTGCGGTTTGAGCGAGGCTTTGCCTTGTAGTTTAGTATAATTAATGGACACCTTAAGACCCATTTTCATCCATTATTAACCTTAAACTGTGGGGTTATTATTAATCTGAAGACTTATTATTTAGAAACCACTGTGAATTATTCACAGTATGATGAGTCATGAACATAATATGAAACTGAGAACTTACTCATGTAAGTTATGTAGATATGAGAGTTAGTAATTGAACCCACCCACAGTTCCTGGCTGTTTAAAACCCGTTAAGCTTGGCGGATGTCCTCAGGCTTATTATTAAGTAACTACATGGAAGACGATGTAAAATTATTGAGCTATTAATAAGTTATGGGAGTCACTAATAGATATCTGGACCCTCCAGCAGGTCTTTGATTGTTAGGGGGTTAAGGGGGCTAGGATCCTGCTGTAGTTGCTTTCATATTAGGGAAGGACATTTAAGTCAAAAGTAATATTCGAATGAGGTTAAAGAGAATGTATCAAAAATATTAATTTACTATTGCATTGTTTAATACTTTTGTATCTATTCAAATATAAGGACTATAAGAATTATAGTCGTAACCTAGTTTTATCTAGTGGGTAAAACACTTGCCTGTGAACCCGATGACCACAAAGTTGCAGGTTCAAACCCTCACTTTCTTCCACTGTGTCCTTGAGCAAGGGGACTGTCCCTGTAACTAATGATTGTAAGTCACTCTGGAAAAGGGCCAAATGCCAAAAGGGTTAATGTAATGGTTGATGACACTGGGACATACCTGTCATGATTGTCATCTCTGTATCTTTTTCAATCTACTTCTGTGTCTCCATGTAATCCAGAACATCCACCTGGTGGCCAAGTGGCTGGGCACTCTGGAGAAGAAGCTGGAGCAGCATGGTGATGGAAGCCACCAGGATTTCCGAGTCTTTATCAGCGCTGAGCCTTCCTCAACCCCGGAGGGTCACATTATCCCACAGGGCATTCTGGAAAACTCCATCAAAATCACCAACGAGCCACCACTGGGCATGCATGCAAACCTGCACAAAGCCCTGGACAACTTCAACCAGGTATGTCTGGACAGCCTGCGGGCTCCACTGACACACCCTTGGAAGTAACATTTGGAATGACAACGTTATATTTTCAGTTTCCAGAGCCAGTCGAACAAAATCAGATCAGAAATGACTTTATGGTGCTTGTTTAGTACATTTCTTACATGCTATTAAGTACCTAGCTCCCTTAGAAAGGGTCTTGTCACTGCATTTGGCTTGTTGTTGAGTCACTTGAGTCATTTAGGATATTGCTGTGGCTAATGATAATTAAAAATCTGCACGTCTTATCAATGACACCCAATCTATGCCATTACCCTAGTGCTTGCTCTGGGCTAATTTTGTGCTCGCAGAGCTGATGGTTATCTCTCTGATAAGTGCTACCGCAACATACTGGTGGTTGTAGCTTTCTAGGAGGTTTCCTCGGGTAAATGACTTCCATTCTAGTCATGTACGCGCCCTGAAATCAAATCAATGGTATTGGGGAAGGGGAAAAAAACATGACCTAAACAGCTCACCAGCCCTAGAAAGCTGCAGTAATCCAGAAAACGACAGCTGCTTTCACATTGACCTTTTCAGCTGTGGTAGCAACCGGACAAAGTCAATTTTTTCCCTTTTTGTGGTACTCAAATTAGTGGATAGCAATAAACAGGCGATTTCTGTCCCTTTTAATGATTTGTTAGGAAGCAACATTGTCACATGCACGGATCAGGTGACGTGTCAAGGTCATGGGAATTAGCACGTCACCGGCTATTTAAACCGGAAACGG
>JBBPCY010000109.1:33124918-33141241 GCA_037974405.1 Brachyalestes nurse | reverse complement strand
CAAACCAGCCCTCTCGCTTCTATCCGCGCTTGGGCTCTTCCTTCACGCGACAAGGGCGAACTTCAACAGGCCAGATATTTCCGAGGTAAGTCCCATCTCCTCATGTCCCGTGACAAACATGCAGGGCTACATAACTAAAAAAGATTCAGAATTAAGATATCCTCCCTTTTTAAGGCTTTATTTTTACAAGCACACAAGAAGACTGCCTTGATGAGGAACGTGCCCACAAGCTGCAGTGTTTTAATCACAAGGATACCAGGGGAGTATGGATATGCATGCTTGATTAGCGTTTCTGAAATACCTTGCGTTTCTGCTGTTACTAGGTTCCTTTGTGAGGGCTTCAGCCGTGCCGTAGTGGAGAAATGCGGTGCTTTTAGCTGTATTCAGCCCAGCACTGCTGTGTGTGGAATCTTAATGTGCCCTGTGTCTGGATCAGAGGCTCCACACCTCCGCCTTTATCCAGCTCCTCAAGTCAGCTCCTGCGGCTCTGACAGACTAACCCAGTGAAAGCCTCCTATAGCATAAACCCAGCAGAATGCATCTATCCCTCACTATTTAGGCCAGCGTTGTTGGCATGCCTGTTTTAAGTGGTTCTCCCATGAGAGCGGGTTGCCATTTATTTCATTTTCCGCCCCCCCTTACTCATTTAAGTCATCTGAAATAATGAGCCTGGGGATAGAGGATTGTTGAAAGCTCTGACAAGCGCTGACAATTAAAGCGGATTCTCAGCCTTGGAATTTATTGGAATCCAGTCATCCTTTTGTCTATCGTAATGCTTATAGACCCCGCTGGGATCCCAGTGGTAAAGGAGAGTGGGTGACAATGGCAAATGATTGGGGGATGGGGTGTCACTTTCAACATTTGTTCATTTCTTTTAACTCTTAGCAGCCAAGAGTCATTACCATCCATGTGTAATACTATTCAAGGGTAATTACATACTTAATTACATAGTGAATTACACAGTCATTCCCATTTGCATCCAGTTTACATTCTATGTCATCAGGTTCAAAGTTGCACATTCATTTGAGGGATAAAATTACAAAAACATGGCAAAAACACAAAAGATTTTGGTATAAGACTGTATACACAGCAATAACTATTACTCATATTTGTATCATGATAAAAAGTCAAATGTACTAAAATGCCTATACTATTTACAAACACAGTGTGTTAATGCAGACTCTGCATTATATGTCAATATAATTTCCTTGCACAAGTATGTTTTTATTTTGCTGTGGATAACTGCAGCATCTAAGGGTTTAAGAGAGGTTGCCAGGTTTTTGATGCTACACACTGCTTTCTGACAGGACACCCTGGAAATGTGCGCCCGCGAGAATGAGTTCAAAAGCATCCTCTTCGCTCTTTGTTACTTCCACGCCGTGGTGGCAGAAAGACGCAAATTTGGCCCTCAAGGGTGGAACAGGAGCTACCCCTTCAACACCGGGGACCTCACCATCTCCATCAACGTCCTCTACAACTACCTGGAGGCCAACAGTAAGGTGAGGCAGCCACTGTCAGAGACACAAACATGAGGAAAAAAAGGAGAGTGTGAAAATGGAGAGGGAGAAAGACGAGAGAGAAAGGAGGGAGAGAGAGAGAGAGAGAGAGAGAGAGAGAGAGAGTAAAAGCACGGCTTGTTGACATACGCACCGCCTGTAGAAAAGCAAGCCACACTTTTGCTGAAGCCACTGAAATTATCCATCTTCACCCACGCTCCAACCTGCACTAGACCGAATATTTCTGTTTCTTTACTGCACCAAGACATCCCATATTGAATATGCTGCTCATATAGAGACATTGCACTGCAAATTATTCTTCTTACATTTCCATGATCCTCATTTATATGGTGAAGTCCTTCAACAGTTTCACTCTAAAAATGACCAGCCCAGAATTCAGGGAGAATGGGGGAGTAATAGCTGAATAAAGCATCCGGCAAAAATTTGACAGTGCAATGTATACATTAGCCACAAACAACACTTGGCTTTCTTCTGAGCAGCATCACTTCAAACTGATCAGAGACAGTCAAACCCAGTGGTCCGCCCACTTAAATGTTTTATCCAGGCAACAACAGGAAGGGTATTGTGTAATACCTGACCAGTGACGGAGTAAAAACATTAAAACATCAGAAGCTCTAGGAACTCTTGCTATCTAGCTATTTATAAAGGTCTGATTAAATTAAGATGTCCAAAAACTGAGGGATCAAGAGGGAAGGTTTCAAATAATTTGTAATAGGTTCTAAACCAAAAAAACTATTTTAAATGTGTCCAGAATGATGAGCAGAGCTGTATGAAAGTGGAATGACTGAGAAAACTGAGTGATGTCTAGATCGAGTTTACAATAAAATCAACAATGTGTCATCTTTGCAAAATAGTGATTAGATAATGTGATTATCTACATTATTATAAAAACAAAATAAAAGCCAATAAAATGACCAGTGATTCCAAATACGAACCACCGTCATTTCTTCACTTATTTCGTACAAGCAAACAAAGGATGCAGCAGTGTGTTGAATTAAGCCTTGGGTATACATCTATAAAGTTTTTTTGCGCCAGTCAGATTCACCACAAGTGTTCCCCACCTACTTCATCTTAAATGGGTCATAGGACTCATAACACACACCTCTCACCTGGGAACAGCTCTGCGCCGGCGCGCCACATATTAGCTTAATCGCATTACACTCGAATATAGCCCACAGAGGAGCCGCAGAGTGCTGGACCACTGCTGGCCAAGTCCACAGGCAGCCATCTTTATAGACACATGTCTTGGCATGCCTGAATGAAATTATGTTTTTAATCTTAAAGACAATTTGGACTACAGATTTAATGCTTAAAAGAAGTTTGTTGCTAGGACAGATGAAGAGTTTTGCCAGTTGTTGGGTATATTAAGTTTTTGATAAGAAGAACACAATTTGACTTCTCTTATGAAAGAGGTATTAATATAGAATTGACACTTCTTGTATGTCTAAGGCCCACTCCCAAAAATGTAAACCACTAAAGATAATATGCTTGGATTACACCACTGACTTCCAATTCTGTTGCATCTGTTGCATTGATGGCTGCAGCACCACCGGGGATCGAGTTGCCGATCTCCCGATGATGATGCCAGCGCGAGCCTAGGATGAATTATATAGAATATAGGATGAAGAAAACACACAATTTTTAAATGAGCAAATGAACAAAATGTTTATCCAACATCAGTGTCTCATCTGGAAGAATACTTACTCCCTTAGTTGCTCAATCAACCAAAATTTAGATAAACCCAGTTGGGAGTAATTAGACTAGACGCAACCAGGTTTCATTATTAAAGCTCTGTTGAATCTCAACAGAACTAAACTGACATTTTCCAGCAATGTGAAAATAGACTGAAACGTCTCAACAAGCAGCATCTCACTTTGGAATTTCAAAAGAAATTCCGAAAGATCAGAAAGGGAGTTATTAAAATATGAGTCTGGAAAGAGTTACAGAGTCATTTCTAATGCTCTGGGGCTCCAGCTAACCACAGTGAGAGGCATTATCTCCTACATGGAGAAAACTTGAAACAGTAGTGAATCTTCCCAGAAATAACCAGCAACAGCTCAGGAGTTCACACAAGAATCTACAGTATGTCTAAGGAACTGTAGGCCTTATTGCCCTCAGATAAGGTCTGCGTTAATGATTCTACCATTAGAACCAGACTGGGCAAAATAGTATCCATGGAAGAGTTGGAAGGATGAAAAGCACCGCTAACTAAGTGACACATGAAAGTTCGTCTCACATTTGCCAAAAAAACAGCTTAATGACTCTTTTGGAATAATGTTCTGTGGACTGAGGAGCCAAAAGTGGAACTTTTTAGAAGACAGGGTCCTGTTACATCTGGTGTAAAAATAACAGCGTTGCACAATAACAACAAGAGTCAAAAATGGCGGTGATGATGTGAGCTGACCTTGCCATACTTGAGAAGAATGTCTGGTCAACAGTCCATGATCTAAAACATTGGGTTATGCAGCATAGCAATAGCCAAGTCTTGACCTGGACCCCATTGAGATGCAGTGGCAGGACCTTAAACAGTTTATAGCTTGAAAGCTCTTCAGTGTAGTTGAATTAAAGCAGTTATTTTAAGAAGTAGTAGGAAATCTTTAGTAATAGGAAAGGTTGTGGCTGCTAAAGTTGGAACCAACCAGTTATGTTGTGGGGTGGTGGGGGCAATTGGGATAAATACGTTGAAATTAAATAATTATTTAATTATTGTGTTTTGTGTTTCCCCAATGTCTCCTTGTCTCCTCTTTTTCCTTTATGGAAACTGTTTGACTACCACTGGAGTAATACTGTTACTATTATTCAGTAGCTAACCCGCAGACGTGCTGCAGTGATGTAAAGAGTGTGTATTGGAGAGAGGTGGTTCATCAGTGACTTGTGACTGGGTTTGTTGTTGTTGTAGGTGCCGTATGACGACTTGCGGTATCTCTTTGGGGAGATAATGTACGGCGGTCATATCACTGATGACTGGGACCGCAGGCTGTGCCGCACCTATCTAGAGGAGTTCATCAAGCCGGAGATGATGGAGGGAGAGCTGCACCTGGCCCCGGGCTTCCCCCTGCCTGGCAACATGGATTATAACGGCTATCACCAGGTAAAGCCACACCACGCTGCCCTCCCGCTGAAAAGTGCGCGCAAACAGAATGAAAGCAAGGAATCTCTGAAGGTTTATGCACCTGAAGTTATTTTAGCAGGCAGAAATGACTGTGAAAAGAATGGCAGCGAGACTTGTTATTCTAACAGCACAGCAGGCTTCACGGGGCACAGACACTAAAGGAGAAATGCAAAAATGCTCTTGAAACAGGACTTTACCGAGGGCTTACTTTTTTCCGTGAACGATTCCTGTAAATAAGTCAAAATTTCAAATCTTCTCATCAAAAAGTCAAATTATTCAGAGAGACTTCCATGAGCCGCATACTTAAACCACATTTACATGCTGAGAATAGTGGGATTCTGATTAAAAGTCAGAATAAAAATAGTAAGCAGTTTATGCATCTAAAAATTCAGGGTTTGCTGCAACTCCTAACCTTAAGTTCCAGGCATCTGGATTCATATAATCACTGCTGTAGAATCAACCCTCCTTGATGGATGCTTTTTTCTCCTTGATTGAAGCCATGCAAGGGTTTGTTTATAAAATGAGGTGGGAAATTCAAATGGAATGGAGCTGATAAATGCTTTGAATTAATGAATCAATTGAATCTATTTTACCTTTGAAGAGGCAACCATAACTCTTCTATCTGCCTTCATGTTATAGTCATAAGCAAAAGTTTGGACTCCAAATTATAGTTTTTTTTTCTTTTCTGCATAAAAGCAAATGCACAAGGTGCTATATTTAAGTGTGATCCCTGTAAAGGATGTATTCACACCAACAGAACCCTTTACTTGGAATGTTCGGACTTCTGCATACTACTGTTTGTATGAAACTGAGGCTTAAACCTAAACAGAATACATTTCTCTCTGTCATCTGTATGCATTTGAGAAAGGATTGCACAAAACATGAGAAGATCTTGCAGAAACTGGGTAGAGATACTGAAACTAGATTTTGGAATTCTAGGTATTTTTTTTTTACATATTCCTCTTAGTTTATCAAAGATTTACCTGCATTTTTCTCTTCAAAATTAGGCATAAATTTGTGTCCATGTATCAACAGTGTTGCCGGGTGGCTTATTTGTTGGAGCCTCGAAGGTCAGATGTACAAGTGTGGTGAAGGTGAAATGCAAAGTGTTTGCAGTCTGTGTTATTGTTCCCTAAATTCTACTTTGGTGGAAAAGAGCTTCATTTGTTTACACTGTCGTCAGTGACCTTTCATTTTTGTCATCAAGACGTACATCTGGTCTCCTGTGCAGTTGTATATGCGGGACTTTTTTGCAGACAAACAAGCAATGAGAGCCACTGCACCCAGTCAGATCCACTCTATTCGCTTCTAAAATTAGCATTGTCAGTAATCAGGCCTCATTGCAGAACTCAGTGTGTCTTGTACCAAGACTATAGTTCTCTCAATAACATCCTGTAACCTGTCAGTCAGCTTGACTGTGAGGTTTTCTTGGAACTCTTCCCATTTCACATGCTTGCAACATTTTATATCATTTTACTGGCAATTTGGGAGATTTTTTTCCGGGAAGGCTGTTGCCCTGCCCATCTTGTTGGAAAATGTCAAATGATAAACGTTGTGGTTTCATCAGACTATTTCTCTGCACCCAAGAGTACACCAGTTTGATGTTTTTGGGTGTAAACATAGACGACATCCCTGCTGCTTCAATAGAAGTACTTGCTTCTTAATAGAACAAATGCCTATTACCGGAGGGGCATCTCCTAAGCCCACCAGCTGTGTTACTAGACACTTAAGAATTGTGGTCTGGGGCTTTTTGTGGTCTGTGTAGTTGTGTGCTCAGATTGCCCTCATCCAAGTCTTAGTCAAAAGCACAAAGAACACTTGTAGTGCGCAAGTACCGAGATTGAAAAATGGCTTAGTTCTCTGCGTGCAATAGCACTGCTTCCCTCAGCAGCAACCCTCCCACCCCGCTCCCCCTCTCCCCCCTCTCTTCTGCTGCTGCAATATGCACATAATTCTTTATTGGTTTAAACATAATCAAGGTCATGCTTGTTTTATGTGATTGATAATTTGTTACAGCTCCAAGGCCATAATTTATGGCTGCCTTTTTTCACTTGTGTGGCGACAAACAGCCAAGATTTGAATCAGTGCTATTTAATTAGCCTCGCTTCTGTCAGCGCTCAGGCCGTCCACAGCGTCGGCTCCTTAGGGAAGGAGAAGAGCAACCTTATTTTCAGCCCAAGTGCTGCTCATTTGGCTTGTGTATACTGACACACACGCCAGTACAATACATGCTAGATGACAGTGTTACACTTTTGGCTAGGGAGTTAGAGGGGTGAAAATGCTCTTGCCTCTCCAGAGGGTAAAAAAAAAACCCCTACCATCTCTCTTAGTCTGTTTCTTTCCCTTTCTTTCTTTCTTTCTTTCTTCCCCTCTCTCTCTCTCTCTCGCTCTCTCTCCTTGTTTTTCTTTTTCCTCTCTTTCACCCCCACCTCCCCCACCTCTCCAAGCCATCTGCAGGGCTTTGAAGCAGACTCAGTGAGCATGGCTGCCCTGTAAACATGCCCATTCACATAGCTGTCTGTAGGCCTGGTTCAGCGGAACCTCAGGGCGATGTCCATTCCCTTAAAGCCGGTGTTTGTGTACGTCCTCTCTGCACTGTTCTCTGGCTGTGGTTTCATAACAGAAAGACAGCCAAACAATCTGTTTCTATACAATCACATACAGTCTATCCACAAACTATCTACTGCTGCCTTTATAGTGAGCTATTTTGACTTTAATCTGTTCAGAAAGGCAGAAACTACCCATTAAAAGTTATATCTTGGCGTCTTTTTAAATATAGATTACTTCCTATTACTGTGCAGTTATATCAGATCAAATATCAGCCCATTATTACTATTACATATTACATTTACATTTATGGCATTTGGCAGACAGTCTTATCCCGAAGGATGTACATCAGTGCTTCATACCTGTAAAGCTAGACTCAACTCAACACCTGCTTTTAACCAAGTTACTGCCAGCCATGTTACACACCTTAAGAAACCCAGTCAAAAAGAAAAGTCAGAGGTTACAGTATAGTTAGCAACAAAAATTCTAGCAGCATTATAAATATTTATTAATGCACTGAGCATATTCTGCCGCACTCAGCTAATCAAAGTGTTCTCGTTGGTAAAGAGCGTGTTGTGCCTTAATACTATTTGACAGTTTGAAATGAAAACAGTTCGCAGTAATTTGAAAAAGGAGTACTTAAAATTAGACATGGCACTCTTACCTCTTTTTACCCTCTCAAATTAATCCTGAAGGCAAGTGTCGGGCAGTGCCGATCCAATCATTTTTCTTTCTGTAACAACCTTTTAAATGTGCTGTTTTTAATTGAGCTGTTTTATTTCAAATGAGCATCTAAGAGCAGGCTCGTCCTCAAAATACTAAAACACTTTACTGCCCCAGAGGAAGGAATACACAGCTGACAGCATGACATCACACCGCGTGAGTGTGTGCTGTTTCAGGCTACATTTGTTACAGGACTGGTTTATTCTATATCAGATTTATTCTGTTTTCCTTTTTGATACCCGACCCAGCGTTTTCTGCTGATTTCAGCTCAATATAGTTGCAGATCTGTGCCTTCTCTACTTAAAAGTTGAAAATATTGAAAATCTTTTGGCCCAAGGCACCGGAATGTTTTACAAGTTCTTTTCATTATCAGTTTTGCTTTAGTGTGATGAATTTTGTCCTGTTTCCTTGCAGTACATTGATGATGCGCTGCCTCCTGAATCGCCGTATCTGTATGGCTTGCACCCTAACGCGGAGATCGGCTTCCTTACTCAGACTTCAGAGAAGCTCTTCCGCACCGTGCTGGAGATGCAGCCCAGAGACGGAGGCTCCGGAGAAGGCAGTGGCACTTCACGAGATGAGAAGGTACCTGGGAACATGCACCAATTTACACACACACTCACACACACCTTTTTGTATTTATATATACATATATACTTTTTGTGTTCGATTTATTGTCCAGATGTGGGTCATACATACACTATGCCCTAAATGTTTTATATACAGCCTTATTCAAACGTTTTAACACCCCTGGTTAAAAGGCAGGGAAAAAGAATACACATTCTCTATAAACGACTCATATATTCTTTTTTATTTATTATATATTATGAGTGATATATTGTATCTTGCATTCAGCAAATAAACAGGAGTGTGTCAAAATATACAGAAGTATGTTCTCTGTAAAGAAGGTCTAGTTTCACCTACAAATTCAGCAAAAAAACAAAAGCATGTCATGTGACCAGGAATGCCCGGATTTTGCATATGACTGTATATGTAAGATTAAAAAACAGCTTTTTTAAAAAAGACCAGGAGTCCTTTGTAAATGGCTTTTTTTTCTGAATACATCCCTGTTTTCCTGCTTAGTTCATCTGAAACTCAAGAGCAGCACCTAAAGTGAAATCTTCTCTTTATTTTAGTTTCTATATTAAAAGAAGCTTTGGTGAGCATTTCTGTTATTATTGGCATCGGTATATTTTGTGTGTTTGTTTCCTGGACATAATACAGTTAAATAGAACACACTTCAGAACACTAAGGAAGCTCTTGCGTCTCACCCTTGATTGCTTGTGCTGCAGTCCAGAAAACTTTTCTGTTGTCATTGCCTCCCGTCTCCTTTCCTGATTGCATTCTGCGCCCATTACCAATCATAATTCATCATAATACATCGTCATCAGTGTACGTCAGCTTCTTTATTTAGGCCCATTACCCTCATCAGCGGACACAAAGGATGTGAGTCCATCTCCTATATCGTCCTCTACTATGGGCGCTCTTAAAAGGGTCAGTCTAATTGCACTGTCATATTCAAAGCCCAAGACTGGGAGGCCCACTTGTGTCTGAAGAGGTTAAATGGAGCTAATTCCACAGAAGCGGGTTGGGTTCGGTGGCTCTGACATTTCAAAGATTAGATATGGGAGCTGTGGAAGTGTGTCTGGAAGCATTATGACAGCTGACCTTTTTCAGTTAAGAGATTTGTAAGCAATGACCACTTTGCATTAAACTGATCATGTAAGTGACAGAGAAAAATAGATCTTTTTGGAAAATATTGATCACGCTGACTACTCCCTTGTGCTGTTTTATCTCTGTGAATTTCATGTTATTGCGACTTTCGTCTGTCTTTAGGGAGACTCTTCAGAAATGTGTTTCTAATGTTCAAAACAGATGCCTAAAGTATTAGCTCAGTGAAAATCACTAATGCAGTCATTTAACCAGTTCACCATTAGACATGTGTACTGCATGTCTGCTGAACAGCTCAGCATGGTTTTGAGGGAAGTGGTTGATGATTTCAACATGTAGGTTGCCCAATGCTAATAGCAGTTCAAAGTTTCTATTATGTGTTAAACCGCAACTATTAGAGCTAGGCCTTCAGTTCAGACTATAAAGCATATCAACAACTAGGAAATAACACACTTCTAAGACACACCTAAATTCTGTTAATGTAATTTTGGGACTCTAGCAGTATGTTATCGCTAAGCTCACAGCTTTGCACATTAATACTTTTTGAAAATTAGTAAATTAAAAAATAATTTATAATTTTGTAACAGAAATATTAACGTAAATTCAGCTACATTTCCATATAAAATATAACTATAAAATTTTGGGTACTGTGGAGAGAAACACAAAGAAAGCGCGTCTTGTGATGGTGAAATACCGCGGGAGGTTTGAAAGTAGCCAATCCGAGAACGCTATTTATTTCTCCTTGTTGCTAATTGGCTGCTGCCCTTTGACGCAGCTGCAGTGCAGAATTTCCCCTGTGGAGCGTCTCGAGTGTTCTCGTATTTTTCGTTTTGTTCTTCTAAATTAAATGAATTTATTACAGTATTTACCTGCTTATACAAAAGAAAATGACGGCGCATACCAAAGAAAACACCTGTGCATGAATTACAGTACAGTCTATACAGTGGTAACATCTGTATTTACATTCTAGCACTGCGGGAGTTCAGTGTAAACTGTACAGTACGGACACTGGTTTACCTTTACCTTTAATGTATTAAACTGAATTTAATATGAAAATAAAGGGGTTTGGGAGCATATTTGGGGGAATATTTAGGCGTTCTTTTTTTTAACCACATCACATATTTGCGTTTTTTCACTATATGCGGGTGCTCTTGGAATGTATATATATATATTAGATTAGATTAGAATAAAATTCTTTATTGTCATTGTGCTTAAAGAACAATGAAATTATGTGCAATTCCATTCAGTGCAAAGTAAAAGAGAGCAGAAAGTTTAAGAACAATGATTCTGATATGTATACATATATATGTGTATGTTTGTGTGTGCTGTATGTACTGTATATATGTATATGTATGTATGTATGTATACATATATACACACACATACATACATATACTTATATACAGTACATACAGCACACACAAACACACATACATACATACGTGTATGTATGTATATGTATATGTATATATATATATATCAGAGCAATCAGAGCAATTGTTGCTGATCTACAGCTAGGCTATTACAAACCTTAGGCTCTCAGGGACCAACAGAAAATGCTATTTATGACCAAATACATAATAATACACACCTGCAGCTGCTCAAAGCATTCCAAGAAACAAAAAGAAAGCACACACCCAAAACGAACAATGCCACATCAGCATTCATTTCTGCTGCACCGCGTTCGTCCTTGAAATGAAATCTATGAGATAAACAGTGAGCAAACAGTGTAAGTGTCCTACATCCACAGCCCGTGCTCCGTGCCATCACAAGCCTCTTTTCATCAGAGCTTCTTGAAGTTAATGGCCTTCTCTTGCAGATGGCTTAGAAGAAATCATCACCGCCCAGAGGTGGCTTAGACCCAGATCTATAGACCCAGATTAGGACTTAAAACTATTGCAAAGGCATCTTAGGACAGTTTTAGACTTAGGAAAATCAGGTTGTACATCATATATTAAAACACAGTCCCTATATGTTGATAAAAAAGCCTAATTTCGTCTAGGATCCTGATTTTGAAAATAAAAATGGTAAGCTGTAATCATAAAGCCAGGTGTGAAAGTCATAGAAATCTGTCCGAAGACCATACAAATAAAATACATCAACACAGTTATTGCCAAATAAGAAAACTGAAAATTGAAAGTGTGCTGGTGTATGTGTGTTTTTTTCTCTTAAAGCATATGATGAAATGGTCACTGTTGGTCTGGTGAGAAGTTCCTTTTCCATTCCTTTTATCCTGAGCAGTACTAACACACTCGGTCCCTGGTGTGGATGTGTGTTGTATATTACAGGCTTGTTTAGCTGCTGTGGTGGGGCTGCTTTCATCATTATTACACTGCATGTGGTACTGGATCTTCAAACTGCAGGACTAATCTGGACTGTGCAAGCTTTGGCCACCAGCTCGCCTTATTCTTATTTATTTCCTCACTGTAAACTGTCTTGTTTTGCCTTATCTCCTGGCTGAGCCACCGGGTGACCTACAGGATCCTGACTCATCCTCTCCAGCAGCTCAGCAACACAGACTGACCCCAATGCAGGCCAGCAGAGCTGAGTCTTCTAAAGCAGAGAGGCTGCTCTCCTAATTGTCAATGCATGCTTCATTTAATGTGCTTCTCTTTTTTGTGTATGGTGACTGGGAGTCTGTTACTGCACCTGATCAGAATCAGTGTGTTCTGCATCCCATTTGTGTGGAGAAATACCTTTTTTCATTCATTAGAGAACAAATGGCTCTTGTCTGCAGTGCTGCTGAAATGCTCCAGCAGGTTTGTATTTACAAACAGCCCCAGCAGCCCCGATCCAAACCGGTTCATGATCATACAATAACACTCTTGCACTGGGTCCTTAAATGCAACACTTTTAATGGCACTGTGGTGCAGGTGACATGCAGCCTTTGCAGTGATTTACTCACCATCAAATCCGTCCTTATCCAGCCAGGCGTCCTAACCTGCCCCTTCACGCCTCGAACATCCCTGTAGACGGACAAAGGCAGACCATTTCTTTCCTTCCCCCTCCCTCTTTGTTTCTAATATTGTCCTGTCTCTTCTCTATCCGCATCTGGACTCTTTCTGGTTCCGACTGTGTCCCGGTGTCTCTTCTCTCTCTCTGTGCTCTATTGTCTGGGCTCAGCAGCTCCTGATCCCAAATCAAAGCTTCACAGAGCTGCTGACGGGCCACGCCCTCCGGCACGCTCCAGCCAATAGAAGTTCTCGGCTCGCTTGCCAGAAGCCACACCCACTGCGAGTCTCCTCCCGTCTCTTCTTTAGAAAGCTGAGGAAAGCCCCGCCTTCTACGATTATCCACCAATAGCAGCGTCCACGAGCTGCAAAAATCCACACCCTCAAACCCCTCACCCAATGATAAACAGATCACAGGCCGCGCGATGCCTGTTGTCTGCTAATAAGCTTTTTATTGTGTAAACACCAAAGTCCATGGAGTAGTAAACAATATGTCCCTTATTAGAGTCTATTAATGTCCCTTATTAGAGTCTGTTAATGTCCATATTTCGAATGTGAAATGTCATTTTATCCACTTTCTCATATCTGTAGAAATGTTCCGCCTATGAATTAGGTTATTAGGTTAAATACAGCATTTTCTTCATGTGGAAGTATAGATTTTTAAATCAAATTTGATTGTTATTAAAGTAATCAATGTATAACAATACACAGTTGAATCATTTTCAACTTTTTTTTTTGTCTTTGGCCCCATTTGTGGATAAAGCGTAGTGTCCATTTCTCATACATAAAGGTTTAAGTCCTGGGATTCAAACCCACAGCCTTCAAATTGCACGAGCAGATCCCTAACTACTAGGCCACAACAGTATGTGTCACTCTATGAATGTATGCTTCTTTAAACACTAGATTCAACTCATTAGCCTTATTAGCAAGTTCAATAGCTCATAAATAAAATGTAAAAGGCAGAGGGACATCAGCGCTGAGGAATATATGCAGAAGCGTGGCCGATTTTGTGTTAGGTCGGTATGCTACAGTTGGATGTCAATGTTTTTATCCTCTCTTTCTTGCTGAAATAAAATAATGTTATTAAGGAGATGCAACTTTAGAGGCTGAACTTCAAGGGCCCTTTATCACATTGATGCCTCTGCCAAACTGCTGTAACCTAATTCAGTGGGCCTGTTACTCAGTGGTTGCATCACAACTGAAGTAAAGCTTTAAAGTTCATCACCATGTTATGCAGACGCTCAACACAATACGTTTCAAAGGAAACATTCTTCATTTCCACTGAAAGTGCAATGAGTGTAATATATATTTCTTAGATACTAAGAAATATATATATCACATTAGAAATATTGAAAGTTAACTACCAGATTACTCACATTACAAGATAACTAAATTCACATGTTGCAACACAACTTGATGACAATGACACACATGATGAAATTATGAAAACAACTAGTAATGATTTCCCTTAATGTTGGATCAGAAAATGCATTTAAGAACAGTAAGCACAGAACTTTGTTGCTGAGTTGCTTCATCCTACCTACAAAGACATCTGAGTACACTCATCAATATTTTTTACTTTGTTTAAAAAAAAAAGATACACTGTTCAAGATCACTTATCAACAATGATCACTTTAATGCTTACTTTTAATTAAGATAAAAACAATCATAAACACGTTTAGGCTCAGTAACAGAAGAAAGATGAATGCATGCAGTTTTGTTCTAATTTTTGTGGTGAATATAAATTAATATGAAGTAGATTTCTAAAATGTAATTGTCAAAACGTAAAAGCAATCTGACCTATTCAAATACAGTGGCCTGAATAAAATAAGAAAGGCTCAAAACACACGACGGTACGATGTCTAAAACAATTTTTTTAGAAGGAATAACACATCTTACTTGTTACGCCATACAGTGTGAATGTGTAAAAGTGGTGAGTTGTATTAATATCAGTGCACTCACTGACAGAAGTAAGAACACCAAGTTAAAAACTATAAAACATTACAGAGCTACACAAACAAAAACAGTTCCAGTGTTTTGGAATGTAGGTGCTGAGCGAGGTTTTTGATGCGACAGAGGCGGACGTTTTGGGAATCTCCAGCTCCGTACACTCTGTATATGTGGTACTTCTCCTTCTCCTTCAGTGCAAAGTCCAGCTCGTTGGCTGACAGGTAGATAAAGTGCTTCTCCCGCTTCACTGTCGTCTTGACTTCCACAAAAACCTCTCGCATGCCGCCCTGGCCATCTGCAAAGGTCAGCTTGAAGTCGCATGGTTGGCCGGTCTCGCCACTTTGGTTGTACCAGGTGATCTCTCTGGGTCCGCTGCCGCTTTCTCTCCAGTGTGTGAGGAACGAGTGGACCAGCTGCTCTCCCCATTTGCCAATATCAGCCGTGTCATCATAGTCCTCCGGCAGCTGCAAGGACTGAGGCAAGCTGCAGTCCAGCACCAGGTCCTCTAAAACTGTTTCTGCCGTCACCGGTTTGGTCCACACTGCGCTGTCTAGTAGAATGGGTGGACGTTGAGGACTGCCTCCCTGGAACTGGCTAGCCACTATCTCTGGAGGCTGGACTGGTTTATGAACTCTAAAAAAAGAGAATACAATGGATTTGAAGGAGTTAAAGACTTCGCATGGACAAAAAAAATGCTGCATGGAGCAACACAAAAACAATACAACGTACTGCTGTGAAGGATTTGATGTGTTCTGTTCCTCTTCTGCTGCAATCGCATTGTTGGTGGTCTTGTCCACACTGTGGTCAGGCTGCTGGACAGGAGCTCCACTGGGCAAAGCTTGGGGTTCACGGGGTTCAGCATCCACACACTGTACTACCTGCACAGTGGGTTCCAGTCTTTGTTCAGTGGAACCTGGAAGATATAGGGACAACTGAAGTCAGTAAAAGTTGTAGGGGTTTAAAGATACGCTTATGCTGAGTTTCAATACATTTTTTTATTATTGCTGTTTCATTTTTTGATCATTATTAGCACCTGTAAAATGTATCATGATATATTTTTCCATTTCATTCAATACTGATTATCAATAATTATGCGTATTTCCTAAAGCTTTTCAGTCTATATAGTTTTGTGAACCCAAAAGAAAATAGGGGTTAGCTAACTACAAATGAAGACACGACAATATATATTACATATAAAATTATATGAGAATGTAACCAGCTAGCTAACACACTAAACCCACTATTAAGCCAGTTTGTGCTGTTATGCATGAATGGCTAGACTTCTTCTTATTCCTTCTAGCAAGTGAAAGGTTCATAAAAGCTTCATTGTGTGAATGAAAGTAGCAAGTATTTATCATCTTTACTGATACAAGAATGTGGAATGTGGGATTTCAGTACAAAAATTCAGCCCTTCAAGAGTCTTTGTCTATTATAAGCACAGACCTGCTGGGTGTGGGGCACAACCACTTGACTTGGGTGCTTGAACATGTGGAGTGCCAGGAGGAGTTTCCTGTGGACGGAACTCTCCCATGTGCTCTTGAGTGCTTGTACTGGAGGAGCTTCTGTCAGCTCCCGATCCACGATGAACTGAAGGTGCAGGAGGCGCTGTAGAAGTGAGAGGTGCTGGAGGAGGCCACATTTTCATCACTGCCTCTACTGCCTGGCTTCCTGCCCCTGCATGTACATAATTGTAGACATGACACACATTAACCTGTTCACTGTCCATGGGGCTTCATCCCATATTTGGGATGGAGGCAAGATCAGCCCAGAAATATAAATTTTTTGCTATAATTTGAGGTTTTCTCTTGCACATGAAACCTCAGGGTCTTAGCTTTCAAATGAGACCAACCAC
>JBBPCY010000109.1:33069050-33108702 GCA_037974405.1 Brachyalestes nurse | reverse complement strand
GGGAGGAGGATGCTGAGGAGAGACTGAGTGTGTTGGGAGGAGGATGTTGAGGAGAGACTGAGTGTGTTGGGAGAAGGCTGCTGAGGAGAGACTGAGTGTGGTAGGAGGAGGATGCTGATGATGGATCTGCAGGGAAGAGTAGAAGAGGAAGGCCTAATAGGAGGTTTATGAATGTGGTGAAGGAGGAGATGCAGGCAGCTGGTGTGAGAGAAGAAGATCCAGAAAATCTGGAAATGGAAATGGATGCAGATGATCCACGGTGGTGACCTCTAATTGGGAGCAGCCAAAAGTAGAAGGAGAAGAAGAGCTTACACATTATAGTAATGTGTTTACTTTTTGCAAGATGTTATGACAGTACAAACAATCCCATTAAATTTATAAACTGAATCTTGATTATGTTTCTTGTGTTACTCAGATGAACAGTATTATTTTCTCCCAAACTATTTTCTCAGTATTGTTTTCTCCAAAAACGAATGAAGTAACATTCAAACATCAAACATGTTTTTTTGTCGGCTACATTTGGGAAAGGGAAGAACTTTGTACATCTGATTTTTGGCTGGACTACGGCTTTAAGCTCCGACTGTCCCCTACTGTACTTCACTGGTTTGACTTCAGGGAACCTGCCATCATTCTCTTGTTTAATGTCCTGGAATACAGGCCTGCATGATTTCTCCAGGTCCTCCTTTACACTCCGAAATGACGAGAAGCACGCTGTACAGAGATTTGACGGCTGATTAAATTCTGATACCTGAAGGACTACTGCTTCTGCATCACGAGTTCCAGATTGGAACAGGCTACATGGCATAAGGGTCCCTTTTCCACACTAAACCAAATCTAAGTGACATTCAGACTTAGAGGCATTATTGCTGTTTTGCTTATATATTTGATGTAATGCAGATTGATTTAGACAGATTAGAGGCTGCACATCTGACAATTTTTCTGTTTTTCATTGACATAAATGTGCTTTTTGCTAAATGATTAAAAAAATATTGCGCAAGATTTTTTAATTTTTATTTTATAAACAGAATACACATCTGTCATGTCCTGTCTTCATGGGCTGCAATACACAACACAAAGAAACATGCAAAAATTAAAGAACAGTAATTCCTGTAGTCTCATTCCCAGCTGTAACATGAGATCTATTTAAGCTTTTCATGACAACTGAACAAATCTCAATTAAAAAGTCAAAAAGCATTGTTTTTAAGGCCCTATAATCAGGTTAACTCCAGAATATTTATATAGGTTTATGTTCTCATGATGTCCTCATATAAGTATAATGTATCACAACTGACAGCAATATTTTGAGATTGACAGTTTTGCTTATGTCAAAAAATGATTCTTTAAACAAGTGAAATTATTTGGACAATAAGACAGTTTCACTTGTAAAAGGAATGGTGATATTTCCATTGAGCAACAGTCTCAGATCAGCTACTTTCACACTCGTGTGCTTCGTAAAATGGCCTCATTTGGAGAACTAGTTTTATCATTATTTCCCATGTACAAATCATGTAATGTGTTGTTCCAAACCTCTCTGTTGCTCTCTTTTCAAATTTTCAAATTGTGTCTTACAACTCTTCACAGTTTTATTAAATGTGCACCTGCACATTCAACCTCAAACAGAATCCCGTTGCACAAGCCCGATTAACCTTACTGAAAGGGCTCCTGAGTGGTGCAACTGGGGATGGCCCTACCTCTTTCTACATCACTCACTGCAGTGCTACCCAGCCAAGGTGAGCTTCCCCTGTGTTTGAGTGGTTAGGGAAGTGGGCTGGCAAGTGTTCTGAGTTGAAACCCTACTAAAGGCAGACTTTGGGGCAGCTGGTTGGTTAGGGAGTTGCTTGTGATCAGAAGGTCATGGGTTCAATTTTCAGGCCTGCTATTGCCACTGAGGTACGCTTGGTACTGTCCCCACGCAATGCTCCTCGGATGCTGCGTTGCTAGCTGCCCACTGCCTCACTTGGTAAATGAGTTAAAGTAAAGTAAACTGGCCCCTTATAGTCACGCATGAACACACCACAGCACACAATGTGAAATTCTTTCTCTACATTTAACCCATTCACCAAGTGAAGCCAACGAGGGGCACCCGGGGAGCAGTGTGGTACCTTGCTCAAGGGTACCTCAGAGTGCTGGGATTTGAACCCACAACCTCCTAATACAGCGGCAAAGTCACCAGTTGCCTCAAATGTCCCAAAAGTTAAATGTTGAGAACAGTTTTGTGTTGTCCGCCAACAAATGCTTCTGGTGCCCATGGTCAAACAGAAACCCACGGCTCGAGCTAATTTAATCTTGGTCAGAATCCTGTGGAGCACATGTGACCTTGAGTGTAATTCTGTGGCTGGAACACATTTAATATTTGTTTTCACTGTAACAGGTAATCGAATCCCATGGTACAAGCACATCCATAGCTATGTAACTATGTATCCTTTACACTCAGTCATTGCCCTTTTCAGGTTTGCTTATATAGATGCATTGGCCCTGCTGACAGCCTATCCAGCGGGTGGTAAACAGTGGCAGGTTTGTTTACTTGTCCTTTTCAAATGGAGCTTCTGCAATCCAAGTATTGACTGGATCTCATTTCCCTGCACAGTATTGACAATTTAAAATCTGTCATGTACGTTTGCACAGTGGCCTCAACTTAAGCACAGTCAAAACAAAAATATGTGTTAAATGGCAGGTGCTGTACAGAAAAAATGAAATAATGAAAGAATAAATGAAAATGTTAAGAGTTAAGAGTTAAGAGCGAGAAAAACGAACCCTTTGCAAGACTTACTGGCCTCTTCATAGTTTCTGTGGGATGCTGGAGACCCAGTATATCTTCTCCTTTCAGATGACCATTTTCATTGTTATGTGTAATGATCAAAAAGCAAGTGCAGTATAGCTTCACTGCTGGATCAAAATGGGCCATATTATTTTCTTTAAATAGAACCGTTTTACTTGATTCACTGAAATGAAAATCATGAGCATGAATGCAAATGCTCAGACTGCAGAGACTAATATTGGCAGGCATTTGATACCAGGTGGGCAACATCAATGCCCATTCTAGATGGATTTTAAAAGAATTGAACCAGTGCTCATTTTCTGAACAAGCTTGTTTAATCAGTGACTTTGTTGATTGTTTTTGTTTTGTTAAGTGGGAGAGGGTGTGTTATGCTGACCATTTTGCGTACTTTCGTTTTACTGGGAGTGCTTTTGTTTTGTGGATTGATTTGTTGTTATTTTATTCGCCATGATGTGGTTTTGGCGCAGCCAGCTGCCACAGAGAAATGTTACTAACAGAAATACTGAGTTTTAAAGGCAGCTGTACTTGTTCGAGACGAACTAGAATATTTGGTCATCATTGACTAAAAATATAACCAAATATAACCTGTTTGATATCAAGGCAGTGGATTTACTCCATACATTATTTTGCTCAAAACAAGTGAAAGTGTACAAAAGTATGGAGACATATAACTTGGAAAACACTGTTGCAGATTTTCACCTGGAGGAACAGCCTTTCTTTCATTGCCTTAAAAAATCTCTTGACGCTAACAATATGGTTGGTTACTTAACATAGGTTAATCACTTTCAAAGGCCCAGTTAAGCACCTCTAAAGATTTGGATCATCATCTAAACAAGACTATAAAGTCATTGTAGCTCATTGCAGTTGCATGGTGGGGAAGTTATTTACATTAATAAGGCAACAGGGTGGCCCAAAACTATAAGGTTGCACCCTGCACTGTGTAATTAGCTAGTGCTATTTATTGTTGCTACATATTGTTGCTCAATTACAGGGGTACAAGCTGCAACAAAGCAAAAAAAGCCAGATCATAAATATAAGTTACATTACTTTTAACAACGTGGTCACTGCATAGACAAGCATTATTCAGTTTCTCCCAACTGCAGACAAAGGTTCGCAGGCCATTTTTGCCATCAGTCTTCAGTCAGTTTCTTGCCATCGGCAACAGGTGGCCCAGTGGATAGCAGCTCAGATGAGGGATGGATGGATGGGTTTGTTCAATTTGAGTAAGTGTAAATGACACAAACCATAGACGCTTTAAGAGCTTGTTGAGAACAATAAAAATATTCATTTAGAGGACAAAAAGGCCAGCGACACTGGAATGAATGCTAGTGTAATTGCCTTAATGAGGCCTTTCAGTGTCTAATGTTATTTATACACTTATAAGTTATTCATCCATGGATTTGTGTATGCTTTTATCTCGTGACGTCTCATGATTTACTGCGGATGTGGCCCGAAAAGCCTCTCTTGCAGAAGTTATGTAAGAGCTGAAGGGGAAAGAAAAAGTAAAGCTAAAATAACATCCACGACGGCCAACAGCGAAACCCCTGCAAATGTTTAAAGCTGATCTGAAGTGACATAATGTCTGTCAGCTTAGACAGAAAACAACAGAAATAACACAGAGGTGAAAGCTGCTGCCCTGCATGACTGGTGAACAGTCTTTCTTAGGAGATGTGAACCAAAAGAAAAGAAAAAAAAACACAAATGTGGAAACATTACACTAATTATTCAGCTGACGGCAACATGATTGGAAGAAAGCTAGGTGTATGTGTGCATTTGTGTGTGTGTGTGTTTGTGTGAGAGAGAGAGAGAGAGAGAGAGAGAGAGAGAGACAGAGTGGCAGACTATGGGTGCGTGGAATGACAAAGCACAAGTAAGCGCATGCACACAGCAGAGAAATTCTCCATGGAAAATGGCAAATCTTTCCCACAATGGACCCAATACAGAGGCAATCCACCACCATACTTCACTTGGTCATAGTCCTTTCTTTGTATGTACCGACTATCCATTGTACACTGAGAGGCCACTTTAATAGGCTTCCTTACCCTGTATTTTCACTCATTGTCCATTTTAGCAGCTCCACTGACCATACAGGTGTACTTGTTTGCAATTACAAACTGTAGTCTACGTGTTTCTCTTTATCATTTGTTAACCCCCTTTACACCCTTACTCAGTGATCAGAATTCTGACAGGACCACCAGTGAGCAGATATTATTTGCATGGTGGACAATTCTTAGCACAGCAGTGATAAAGACATGGTTGTATATGCGTGTGCGTATTTTAAAACCTTCAGTGTCACTGCTGGACAGGGAAAAGTCCACTATCTAAAAATATCCAGGCCGCAGTGTCCTGTGGCCAGAAATTGAACACTGTTAAAAGACTAGAGCAGAGGTGGGCAACTCCGGTCTTGGAGGGCCGGTGTCCAGCACAGTTTGATGGTGGTTCCCCTCAAACACATTCACTAAACCTGACAATTAACTGGTGAGTTGAACCAGGCATTTCTAAACAGGGAAATCACCAAAACGTGCTGGACGAATGAACCCAAATAATGCAGAGAAGAGTACAGACTACAGTTGTAGCTATTGTAAACTACATACCTGTCTCATGAGTGCACTTTTTGTAAATTAAAACTGTTTTGTCTTTCACTACTTTGTTAGCTTCATAAGGAAAATAATTCATCTTCATATCACTTATTTTTATTAATTCTTAATTTTATTTGGACATTTATTGCTCAGTTGGTTTGTCATTTTGTATTTATTTGTATTTAAAGGACCCATGAAAATCCCATGCATTCAAATAAAGGATTTTTATGTAAAATTTGTAAACATTATCAATGAATTCAATACAGCTATTTTTGCTGATGAGTTGTTAGGGACTAATTTCATTGAATGGATCAGCTGCTACCCAACCCAGTGGGGCTCAACAAAATATTGATTATCGACAAAAGTTTGGGCCTATTTTCAGATGCAACACAACATTTTTGTTTTCTTTTTTCTGTTTTCTGTGTTATGCGTTCCTCGTTCTCTCTCTCTCTCTCTCTCTCATTATGTTAGCTGGCCTTGCAGCTGGTTTGAGGAGTGGGAGAGCGTGCAGCAGTGAAAGGACCTTTAGAGGAGGGTGGATGCTGTTCTCTGTCAGGTATAATTAGCAGTTCCACAAATTACACTGATAATAAACACAGTAAGTGTATTACAGAACGTTTTCAGTCATTCAAGCAACTCAAACCCTTAGTAATTAAGTGTAAAACTCTGTATAACTGAAGCAATGATAATCCATCTTGGTTAGCATGTGCAAGCAAGTTTGGGTCAAGCTTATCAGTACCAGTCAGCTCTTAAACAAACGGGCTTCAGTTTTAATATCCGTCCAGTTCTGTATAGCCAATCTTAGAGGTCATTTAGTTTTAAAGGTGCAGTGACAAAAACAGCCTTTTTAATTCTAAGAGATAAAGAGAGGCATGCAAAAATGGAAACACAAACTTCATGTGGAAAAAATAAAGTACGATTTTAGACCTTTAAATAAATACACTGTACATTTTAAATATCAGCAACAGAAAAATACAGAAAAAGATGATTCACACACACATGCACAGAGGCAATAAATGAAACCACAAGTCAGCATCATCTTTACAGCCCCCTATCTCAAGCTCCTCATGCTCAGCTATAATTTGTAGTCGATGCAGCACATCCGCTGCTTTCTTTCTTCAGCAAGAGAGAAAAAATGCTTGAGGAAATCAACGGCTATATAAAAACACAGAAAACTATAGTGCATATTTGCCACAAAAACCCTGGAGTAAAGAACAACGGTACATTTACATTTGCATTGTATTGTTTACGTGTGTGTGTGTATGTGTGCATATATATATATATATATATATATATGCACACACACAGCTCTTTTGCACTTCTTCTTTCCTAGCGTTTGTCCCGCGTTGATGCAGGGTCTGCTTTTCGGCATAGTCTTCTCCACTTAGACCGATCCAGGGCATCTTCAGGGGTGGTGTTAACTTCCTTCATGTCCGCTTTGATTCTGTCCATCCATCTCTTCTTAGGTCGCTCACATGGTCATAGTCCTTCTATGTTGAGTCGCATTGCTCGACGCGCCACTGATTCTTCTGCATTGCAAACCACATGACCGTACCATCGGAGCCTGGCTTCCCTCATCTTCTCGGTTATTGTGGCCACCTTCATTATCTTCCTTACATCTTCGTTCATGACTCGGTCAAACCTAGTCAACCCGAGCGACCATCGCAGCATCCGCATCTCCATGGTGTGAAGAGTCTGATGATGTTTGGTTGTTGCTGGCCAACACTCAGCTCCATAGAGTGCGACTGGTCGGACTACGGTCTTGTAAACCTTTGCTTTCAGGTGTACTGGCATTCTCTGGTCACATAGCACTCCAGCGACTTGGCACCACTTCAGCCAAGCTGCGTTGACCCATGCTCTCGCATCCGGATGGGTGTCCCCGTTTGCTGACAGTGTAGACCCAAGGTCCTTGAAGTGTTCTGTCTTCTTCAGGTCCAGTCCATTGATGCTGATTGAGCCTTCAGTTTGTGGACCGCACTCCATGTACTCTTGTTTTCTGAAGATTGAGGTGCATTCCGTTCTCCTCCCATCGGCTTTTCCACTGGCGCATCAGCCGTCGCTGTATCCATGCAGAGGATGGACAGAAGTGGAGAGAGGGCCGATCATTGGTGCACTTCAACGCTCACCTTGAAAGCTGGCGAGATTCCCACAGGGCACCGAACGGCACTGGTGGTGTCTTAATACAGCGTTTGCATCCATCAGACGTACTCCTCCGGGACTTTGTGCGTTCTGAGCACATGCCAGATGAGGTTGTGGGGCACTTGGTCGAATGCTCTCTG
This sequence comes from Brachyalestes nurse, assembly GCA_037974405.1. Classification (NCBI taxonomy): domain Eukaryota; kingdom Metazoa; phylum Chordata; class Actinopteri; order Characiformes; family Alestidae; genus Brachyalestes; species Brachyalestes nurse. The sequence continues at coordinate 33,101,065 of JBBPCY010000109.1, read as the reverse complement.
TAAGTCTAGGAATGTAAGATGGGCTTGTCTGTTCTTCTCCCGGTGTTTTCCCGTGAGGAGCCGGCTAGCGTGGATTGCATCAGTTGTTCCACACCCCTTGACAAAGCCGCATTGTTTGGGGGTGATTTTGATGATGTTTCTGAGGCGTCGATCAAGGACCCGTTCAAAGATTTTCATTGTGTGGCAAAGCAGACGAATGGGACGGTAGTTGGTGCATTCGGTCGCATCGCCTTTTGCCTTCCATATTGGCACGGTGACACAGGTCTTCCAGGCTTTGGGTGTTACTCCCTCTGTGGTGATTTGGTTGAAGAGGTCTGCAAGTATCTCAGTGCCTTTCCGGCCCATTATCTTCCAAGCTTCGGCTGGGATGTCATCGGGTCCCGTTGCTTTACCATTCTTCATCTACTGGATGGCTGCCATTACTTCTGGCACAGTAATTGGCGGCACTGTAATTGCTAGGATCCGTGCAGATGATTCCAGCTGATCAAGCGGTGATCAGTATACTGGTGGTGCTGAATGTTGAGTGGTTTGAACCTTTGTATCTTTAGGCTCTTTGCAGAAAAATACACACATTATGAATGAGGATTCTTAGCACAATTGTGTGTAAGTGTGCACAAAACAATGTAATCTTACGCTGGTACCATGGATGCGGTTTTGGGAGAATGACTGACGATAAACTGTGGGGACAGAATTGTGCTGCCAATTTGTCAGCTAGACTCAGGGCTGGACTGGGACAAAAAATCAAACCGGGCATTTTGAGCCAAGACCGGCCCACGAGGCTGTCGTTCCGGGGGTGGGGGTGCTGTGCTGGTGGGATTCTGTGGCGGCCCACAATTACAAAACATTTTTCTGTCAGAGTTTCTCTGCTTTCTTTAGCCATATGATGAAATCTAACCCAGCTAACTTGTTAGAGATGGCCTGGTACACCTTTGCATTTCTTACAGCGTCAAAGATAAAGTTGCACGCATCATAGAAAACTCCCACTGAAATGCATCTCCAGGCGAAACAGATAGTAGTGCTTGTACTTTATCGACTTCCCAGTTACTAGTTTGTTTCTTCATTGTTGTTTTTCTGTGGGCAGTAAAAACACAATGGCCTCTTTCCATGCTGTGATGACAACATTTCAACCAATCAGAAAGCAGTGACACAGTCAGATGTAGCCTGCTTTTGTCTGTGACAGCACAGTTGTGGCTTGGGTACAGCTTGCTTTATTTGTAATGGAAAAACATTTTTTCACGATGTGGCATGAGGAAAAGCACCAAGCTGGGCCCAAGAATCCAAAAAATAGTTTTTTGTTTGTTGTATATTATCCTTTTGTCTGTGTGTGTGTGGATTATTTGAATACAGCTGCTACACCTGTACCAGAACATCATTGCATGAATATGTCTGACTCCTTGTGCTGAATAATCCTTTGCCGTCTACTTCATTCAATACATGTTATTTAAAAATTTACGTATTTTTTCATTCACCATCTATACAATATTTATTGCCGATATTGTATAGATTTCAATGTGCTTGTGTGTTTCATATGTTTAGCTTACCCTACAGAGTCTGAAATTCAGGTCATAAAAGGCTACAGAAAACAGACAATTTGGGTAAAGAACTCAGAATCAGCCATAAAAAAAAATCACTGCATCCCTAGAGGATATTAGCTGAATATAGGCAACATGCCTTTCGAGATGGCTGCTTTCAGATCATTTGTATCGTTATATACTGTTTATACACTGTGGCCGGCTACTGGACAGAATGTAAAAACATGCTTAAAGGGAAATACCTAATGCAATGACTGAGACTTAAGCAACGTAATTTAGCTGGTTTGATGTGCGAAGGTTAATTGTAGAGAAATGGCCTCGGATTTCATTACAGTGATGATAAATTACAGTGATTACAGTGATGATAAATGGAACCAGGAGCCCTAATGTCTCCAACACAAATACAGCTATTTTATTTATTATTCACAACCACCAGTAAACCTACACATATCTTCTGAATTTTAGATGTAATGTTCATATTGGTGAAATGGTGAAAAATAATGTAACTCCATGTGACCCCTTGGCCATGAATTTTTTTTAAAATATCTTTTGGATTAAGTTATGATAAAACAATGTCTCAAGTCAGCATATTCATAACCATTTTATGTCGTAACTTCTTGTGAGTTGGCTGTCTGGTTCCATTCACCACTGTGAAGCTATTCTGACTTGGGAGCATTTCTGACCAGACCACTCACAATAGCTGTATATGTTTTATGAAGTTAATTATGAATTTAGAAAAAACTGTAAACCCCCTTTCAAAATTATGATTATGAAATTATGAAAAAGAAATCTTGTTTAAGGGGTAATATTTGCATTTCAGAGGCACAGAGTACTCATAATGTGAAATACTGTTTTTGGAGAATCTGCCCATTCTCAAGAACGGCTGACCAAGTTACACTCTGTGTCCTCAAACTGAGTGTCTGACCGGACTCCCACAGACATACAGGCTGCTCTTTTACTCCAGGTCCTCCCTTCCGTGGCTCCGCTGTGCCTGAGGCACCGTCCTGGGGCACAATTACCTTCAGGCCAGCTGGAGGTAAGTGTGGGAGTCACTGTGCTCAGAAACAGAGCAGCTCTACACATACACACACAGCAAAGTATGAAAGTATATAGGTGAAGTTTAAGGTTTTTAAATTATAATCCCACTGGCACTAAAGGTGGGTTGCATCAGTATGGATTAAACCTAAACTTGGTTTATCTGTTGATCCAGTTTCACTAAACTTTAAGGATGAGACAATGCTTAGTAGTTCTAGATTTCCATCCTTCATTCTTGAAAAAGAGCCATCCACACAAGCAGTTGTTTTAGTTTGAGTTGTTTTAGCAGGATTGGGGATTAACCAGTATATATTTTTGAGAAAAAAAATGTATGTCATATATTGGTTTCCTTAGATATAATTATGTGTTTCGAAGACTTAAGGTTTTTTCCAAGTGGGTGTTATTAGCACTCAAATTGCAGCTTTTGCATGCATCAGCAGCAAAGAAATTCCCTACGGCAACAGAGCAGCAGGATCTCTATAATGCTTGTCTGTCTGCAGTTACAAATTGTTTATTTATAAAGGAAACTACTGAAAATACAAACCTACATCAGGTGAGAGTGCAGTACAGCATGACAAGCCCTGCAGATGCAAACAGGCTGCAGTACTCCTCCAATTCATATTCAAAATGATGTGTTTGGTTATTTATGAAGGATTACAGTAAACATGCATACAGATCATGTTACTTGCTCTATTAAATGTTAAACCCAGAAAAGTGACAAACCGGCATTAGCATAATGAATGAGGTGGAGGGGGCTGATAAATTGTGCAGCCACAGATGGGCTGCATTCTGCAACTGTACACCTATACAGTAGGCCTATAAAGTGAGTGAAGCTCATAAAGTGGACAATAAGTGGAAGCATAATTGTGGCTGCTGTGTATAAGAGATACAGCATGCATGAGAATGAACGAACAAGACAGAGAGAGATGGCTTGGGGCAAATCTCCAGGTTTCTCTGCCTGAGAATCTCTCAGAAGCTGTCTGGCTCTCTCTGAATGGGAAAGGAATTCATGAATCTACCTTCACCATTTTTACTACACAAACAGAGCATCATTGCTACTCACTATTCAACACTGAGTGCATTCCTCCACCAAACAAATCCAGCAAGTATCTCAGAGGAGCCTACCTAATAGACATAGATCAAGGACCAGTCACATACACTGGGGTTGTAAAGATGATACGCACTCCAACCTTGGAGAGATGCTACATTGTACCTTAAAATTCCCTCAGATCTCTTAGTTTTATCTCTAATTGTTGAACATTGAACTTGCTCAGGAATTGCACAATACACCCCATTTATTTTTTAGCAGAGGGGCCTAACCAGTGGTTTTGCACTTTGCTAAAGAAGTCACTCTAGAAATGCATCATAACAAGGTAAAATACATTAACCACAACTTTAACAGCAGATCATTTAAGTCCTGTAAGTTGCAACGTGGGGCCTAAATGAGCACAAGCCTCAAATAAAATTTGGAGACTTTTTTGGCCGGGTCAACATTGTGGCAGGTGGCATTATTCACTGTCATTAGGAAACACCACTACCATCCAAGGGGTGTACTTGGTCTGCTGTAATGTGTAGGTAGGTGGTACGTGTCAAAATGGCGTTTCTAATCCAGACACATTTGGTAAATTTTATGGGGCCGTGAATCCTTTTGCAAAACAGTGAAGGTGTGACTGTGAGAGGTTCATTAAGTGACTGGCAGCTGATAACATTAATGGTTGGTCAAACAGATTAACGTGACTTAAAAAGAACTAAATTGAATTAGTCAAAACCCGAAGATACCTCTGTAAGACATATTGTAAATGATCATTTTTTTGCACTTTTTACTACAGAGAGCTTGGAGGGTATGTCCACATGTAGGAGATTTTACCTGTTGAATATTTAATGACTGTTTTGGTATGAAACTGTACTTTGCCATGCAAAACATTGCAAGGATCATTTTATTATTTATTGCATTCGTAAGGCTAAATCTCTCCTTGCCTTAATGTGTTTTCACAGCGAGGTTATAGAGATGGAAGCTGTGGAATTTTTTAGGGTGCCTGAAACAATTTATGGCGGGTCATTAATTGTTTGCTGTGTAACCATGCAGCTATTTCACCTTGTCTCTTTCCACTCTCCTAATCTGAACACATTCAGCTATGAAGTGAAAGAAAGTGAAAGTGACCATTCTGTCATACATGAACACACCACAGCTCACCACCTGAATGTAAATCTTGACCCCCCAGTGATTCTGGTCTTTGCTCTCTCATTCAAATTTACGCAACTTCTACCAACTTTACTTGAGACATGTTCCATCTCTGTTTGCGTGACCTGGAACACGTGCTGCTCTGAGCAGGGAATAATGAACAGAAATCCACTTTTGGATCAGCCAGTACCACCTGGGCACATTAGCATGTGTCTGTACTCAAGGACAGACAGAACAAGCCAAACTGTGCAGCTAAAAAGCAGATACATGAGCTGGCAGCCATATTCACAACTCTTCCCTCTGTTCATCCCTCATTATTTCCAGAAAAGTGCATCTGTGTCCAGGTTGCCAGTTCTACACAAAAAATGTCTTAAAGATACTTGTGCCTTTTGCTCCTGCCTTCAAATCAATTGTTAAAAAGTGCTTTTTCCCACAACATTTAGTTCCGACGACACAGCTTGACTGGTCGAAAAGCGCTTCATAGTACCTGTATCATTCTGCTCCAGTTGCCAAGTAACAACTTGCTTTATGCTGAAGCAAATTACTACAGTAAATTTCTAGCATACAAAAAAGAAAACAAACAACCTTGGTAGTCTGTTTAAGATTCCCCACCACAGCCCATTTGGTCTAATTCTAAAGAAGTCTGTTTTGGTGGGCAGTCATGATGGCAGAACAACTAACTTAATGTTCAGCAAAACACAATGGGCTGTGAAACACTTTACAGACTACCTGAACTAAAAACCCATTCAGGGAAATCTGCAAAAAACTGAAAAAGATGGCATGCATGAGTAATGTAAGGCTCTACTTTTTGATAGAAGGAACCACTAGCTTTCTAGAACCTTACAAAACAATTTGCTTTGCTTGATTTTGTTGTAGAACTGTTGTATGAAAAACATTCAAGGTTATGTTTAATCACCAGCTTATGTGACTTATTTGAGTTCTGCTGCTTATACAATGTCACTTTCTGCAAAAAATAAGTTGAGGGAATTTTGATTTATCAAATAAAAATAATTACAATGTTGCATGAAGCATATACACAGCCATTACTTTTAAACCACCACCTAATATTGTGTATTAATACCAGTTTTGCTCAGCCCATTGGGGCATAGACTCTGCAAGACCTCTGAAGGTGCGCTATGGTATCTGCACCAAGGCGTTATCAGCAAATCCATTCAATTCTTCAAGCTGTGAGGTGGGGCCTTCATAGAAGTTTGACCACAGATACATGATCCCACAGATAAATTAAATTAAAGAGAAATTTGAAAAAGCTCAAACTAATAAAACTACATTTTCTACTTTTGGCTGTTCCCAATTAGAGGTCACCACTGCGGATCAGTGGTCACCATTTCCTTCTCTCCTCTGTATCTTCCTCTCTCACACCAACTGCCTGCATGTCCTCCCTCACCACATCCATAATCCTCCTACTAGGCCTACTTTCTCTTCTCCTCTTTCCTGGCAGCTTCATCCCCAACATACTCAGAGTCTTTCCTCAGCACATGTCCAAACCAACTTAACCTCGCCTCTGTAATCTTTCCTCCAAAGGTCCAAATTAAACTGTCCCTCTAACAAACTCGTCCCTGATCCTGTCCATCTTCGTCAATCTGCTCTGCCACCTCCAGCTCTGCTTCCTTTTTTTTTGTCAGTGCCAGTGTCTCCAAACCATACAACATGGTCTCACTACTGTCTTGTGCATCATCCCTTTCACTATTTCTGGTACATGCCTGTCACAAATCCCTCCTGCCACTCTTCTCCACCCATTCCACCCTGCCTGCACTCTCTTCCTCACCCTTCTCTCACACTTCACATTACTCTAGACTGTTAATTACAAGTATTTGAAGTCCTCCACCTTTGTCAGCTCTACTCCCTGCATACTCACCATTCTACTGTATTCCTTCTCATTTTTGCCAAGGTTTTCTGAAAAGGTCCTACTGAGCTTCATTCCTCTCCTTTCCAGAGCATATCTTCATCTCTCCAGGGTCATCTCTGCTATCTTTTCTCACTACAGATCACAATGTCATCTGCAAACAGTATAGTCCATGGGGACTCCTGTCTAATCTCATCTGTCAACCTATCCATCGGCATAGCAAACAAGAAAGGGCTCAGAGCTGATCCTTGGTGTAAAGCCACCTCCACCTTGAACGCATCAGTCACTCCTACCGCAGACCTCACTGCTGTCACACTGCCCTCGTACATATCCTGTGCCACTCTCTCATACTTCTCTGCCACTCCTGACTTCCTCATTCAATACCACAACTCCTCCCTATGCCTGTCATATGCTTTCTCCAAGTCCACATTGACACAGTGCTAATCCTTCTGACCTTCTCTGTATTAATCCACCAGCACTTTCAGACCAAATATTGCATCTGTATAGTGCTTTCCCACCATGAAACTATACTGTTGCTCCTAGCACCTTTCTAGTTGTGTTCCCTACTACTTCTGCAGAAGCAGCTCAGTTATTTGGCAACTCACTGGTATTTTCTAAAATAAGGGTGATGTGCAGAACTACAGAGGGATGAAGTTGATCAGTCACAGCATAAAGTTATGGGAAAGAGTGGTGGAAGCAATGGCATAATCAGTGAGCTGCTAGACAGCTGGGCAGCTTCTGCAGAAGTAGTAAGGAAGGCAGCTAAAAAGGCACAACGGCTGACATCTGGACAGAGGAAAGAGGTCAAGGAAACCTGGTGGTGGAATGAGGAAGGTAGGAGGTAGGTGAAGAAGAAGTGGGAAAGTCAGAGACTGGAGTAAAAGGAGTATAAGGTGATGAACCGTAAGATAAAGTGAAAGGTGGCAAAGGCTAAAGCTAAGGCATAAAGCGAGTTGTATGAGAGGTTGGACACAAGGGAGGGAGAAAAGGAGCCGTGTTGATTGGAGGGACTGAGCTGGGAAAGGTGGTAAAGGTTAGGGTGATAAAATATAACAATAGAAATGTACTCACTGGTAGGGAGAGTGTGTTGAGCAAATGGATGGAGCACTTTGAAGGACCAATGAATAAGGAATAATAATCCAGCTCCTTACACTAGGCTCTACGAAACCAAACACCTTAAATTTACCCCTTAAAATTACCTTTATTCTGACCTTAATTTGCCATACAGGAAAGTTAAGGGAAAAGGTGCACAGATTAAGGCTGATTAAGGGGTAAAACTACTGAATTTTCACCTTTTTCAAATTTGCCTCTTGAATGAGTGCCTTAAATTTAAGGGTTTCACACCTTAAATCTAATTTTAAGTTCAAATTAAGGGGTTGTTTCACAAATTAATGGTCATGTAATTTAGATTAAGAGGTTGGATGTTTTTTCAGGGGTAAATTAAGGTAGGATTAAGCACATTTTAAGTACATTGTGTTTCGTAGTAAGGAAAACACTAATGCTCCTCTGTTCTTGACTATAGATGGGTATGGGTTTTACTGATACTGATATTGATACTGCATTTCCTGTATATATTTGTTACAGGCATTTGCTACAGATGTCTCGCAGAAGCACTACAATGACCCTGAGCACACCTGAAGTGCTGCATATGACCTTATACAGTCTTCAGGCAGTTTGGCCCTGTACCTTCTTACATTGTTAAAGCACCATTATATACTCACATGTGTAAAAGGAAGGATTTGTGACCTAGATCCCTTCTTTGTATTGATTATGAATTTTAATCTTGCTGTTTGTGTGCAAACATCAAACATGAATCAATCTATTGTGTGTGTAAAAGGAGACGGCCTCTCTGCCTCCCTTCGATCTGAGCTCTCCACTGCTGTTTACACTGGTTTCATATTCAATTATTCAGCAGGATGCTCCTGCTCTTGGGAGGACAGATTCCCTGTGTATCATCCTGGAGTGTGTGTGTATGTGTGACTGAGAAGGTCCCAGTGTGCCTTCACTTTTCACTGCTACTGTTCTGTGGACTCGTCCTACCTCAAGCATGAACTAAAAAGCTAGCGAAAGAGAGACGGTGTTGCTACACAAGACTTGGGGCATGGAAAGGTTTTTTACAACACCTACATCATTAAAATTCATGAATCACTTGGTGAACCACTCTGTCAGTGAAAGACCAGTCAGTGCAGGATACATTCCTGGAAAGAGTTACAGCAGGCTGTTTGCAGCCATGTGAATGGAAATTGTGAAAGCAGATTAGAGAGGTTTGAATGTTATTACAATCACTTACCCTGTTTACACCTGGTATCTGTATATGTCCTGATCAGGTAAAAAATAATTTACATACCCTTCCAATCAGCCAGACTGAAATTCAGTCACTATGTGGTGACTATGCAAGCCAGCTCATATACAAAAACCAGTTGCCTGTGCTGCTCATTATTCTGTTCTAGATAAACGAAAAGAGCACAAGGAGGCGCTGTTTAGAATGATCTTTCCGTCATCCCCATCATGAACTATTTGCATTAAAACAGTGAGGTGGTGAAAATGGCAAGACAAATTAAGTAAAATCCTGCTTTAGTGAAATTAGCTGGCTCATCCATACTGGGAAAATTAGCTAATGTCAGGAGATGAACTTAAAGAACAATGATCCCCACGACTTGCTAACGGGTGGTCTCTTCCTCTTAAATGCATCTTGGGTGCATTTACACCTGCAATTTTATGTGGCTTTGCTTATCCAGGTATAATCCTAACACTGAAGATGCAAGAAGTTGACCAGATTTAAATGGGAGCAAAGTTATGCTAATTATACCAGTGTTAACTATGGAAAGCAGCCGTGAGGGTAACACAGGCTGGGTTAAGCTCAGTGACCGCTACAGAGAATGAATGGAGGTACAGGTCTGTCTGAACGTGATGAGGACCACCACAGAACAAACCATGATTATACCTGCACTTAACACTCTCCTTGTGATCAGATCACCCAGGATGCATGTTTAAGCTTTGTGTAAACAAGCCCATAGACTGGCTGCGGGTTGTGGCCTAACCCCACATTTCCATCCAAGCCGATCTCTACGCATGTTCAGGGAGAGGACTGCTTCCTCTGATGCAGCCTGAGCCTGTTAAGTGAATTTGACAGCTAAGTGGTTCCACATGGTCCTTGCACCAAAGAGACCTAAACTTAAATGATGGGTGTGGACAAAAACCCTAATTCCCGAGCAACGTCAGTGGGAGGGAACAGATTTTTCTCCTTTAGGGATGATGCTTTTGAGTAAACATGACAGTGATCTGCCTTTTCAGGCCAGGGTTAGTCTCAAAAGTGTCAGTGTAAACTGTAACATGTCATCCCAAAGCTCATCTCGCATCACCTTTAAAGAAACAGGTAAAGAAAGAACTGGATGGATGGATGGCTGGCTGAAAGTTTGTGAGAACCTGTGCTTTCACGGATGTGTCTTAAATACTTTAATGGTTGATTCCAGCGTCAGCATCAAGAAATGTGTAATATCACAGGCATGTCAGAATAATCAGCTTTGACGACAGATAAGCATGTTTACCATGCTATGTGAATTTATAAAGTTGTGTACTTCCAGGTACATGAAAATGTGTTATTTGGCTGTTTGTAATCATTCAACAACTCAGAACTCACAGGGGCTAAATGGCAAATATATTCAAAAATTATTACAGGCACAACCTACTGCACGTTTACAACGAGCCTTTTTTTAAACAAGACATTAAAACATATCTTTAGATTATTTTTTCCTTAAAGGCAAAGAAAGCATCATCTTAACATCTGATGAGTAGTGAAAGCAGTCAAGTGCTCACAAAGTGCAGAGATCACTCATTTCAAAATAGCAGAGAAATCAATTAAAACAGCACAGAAATTTTAGAAAGGCCCACAACAGCAAGAGTTCAAGGTTTATAGTCCTCAGGGTTCTGAAGGGTGTAGGTTGCTATGGTATCCAACAGCCAACCACGAGTCACCACTGTTGCTTTCTTCTGCAGAGCTAAAAGACACAGGAAAAAAGGATATTAATGAAAAGAAAGGTAAATAACATCTTCGTGACACATTAGGCAGCCAGTTTCCAAACCTGTGTGTAGTGGAGTTATTACCCAACAGCCAGTGTGTACTGACTAGGGAGGAGACATGATTTTCGAATAGTCGAATATTCGATATACATTCGTTTTAGCCATATCTCACTTAAGGGATTCCGAAAAACACGGAACAGAAATGAAGACGTTTCCCAAACAATATTTCATGTAATGCATTAATTCAGCCTGAAGGTGTCGAACAGTCAAACTCCCTACAGGCACAGTAGACTAGGCCTTCTTAGCTCATAGGCTAAAATAACAGAAGAAGAAATTTTACCGTGCGGCACAGGGCCGGCGTCAGAGCGGATCTATCGGGCTGGCATCTAACTGACTGGCTATCGGTCGTGAACTATACTGGGCCTGGACTTTCTTTACCAGCTCGGCCGAGGTTCCAGGGGGTGAGGCCAGCTCATAGGTGAGTTCCTCAGTGATGATTTGGAAGGTTCGGAAAGAAAGCCATGCACAAGTTTTAAAAATCAAACAAAGAGTAAAAAGGGCTCTGTTCAGAAGCCTAAAAAGCACTCTGTTATTGGCGCCAATGTACATCATATTTACGTTAAACGGGGGTGTCGTGTGATTAAACAGTTTGTGGAAAAATACCTGTTCCACACACTCTGTCATCGTGTGTGTGCGCGTGCATGAGTGTGGGCGGGTGAGGGGATTGATTTTCGAATAAAATTAGAATAGTTCTCATCGATTTTTCGAATAGTGTTTTTGCCAAAAACTCTCATTCCTATATAACATACTGGGAGAAGAAGGAATGGTCCTTTGAAAAAAAAAAACGAGGAGTACAACACACAGCACACTCCTAAAACAGACTTCTAGACACTACAGCTCAGGTCAGTTCTATAAAAAGATATGTGACTGTCTTTTTATGATCCCCCTGTGAATGCTGCTGCATGTTCAGCCGTACCCATAAATGGCTTGGTTAGAGCCAGCGAACTCCAGTGGCGCAGGTTAGAGCACAGACGAGTGGGGTTCGAGACTTTGTGGGCAGGATTTTTTAAAACATTTTTTCCCCAATAATTGGATGTCTCTGATTTCATAGCACTGGTTTTATAGCAACCACACAAGCACACTTTCCATTTTCTCGCGGAAATGCATCTTCTAGTTATGATTGAAAGGCAACATGGCTTAACATCATACGAGCCTGTAAAAATGTGTTGGCTTTAATCAAACTACACCTGTTCTGCTGTGTTTGTACAGTAGTTTCAGTATAACACATGGTGACTGGGAATAATCCACCACCAGTGCAGCAGTGCATCATCGTAAACCACACAAAGTGCAACTACAGTGTAGAACTGTAACCTTTTTATTTATATATGAGGGTTAGGTTTTGGAGTAAGGTTAGATTTAATAGAACATATTACATTCAAATTAATGTTCAGTTGTATTTAAGTTATTTGAATGATAATTAGCATCTACAAAACATCTGCAGGGGCCACTCAAGATATCAACTTTAGGCTATTATTATACTGTCTGTTTTATTTTGCCTTTCCTCATGATGTGCTACAAGTAATTCTTAGATATTTCAGGCTAGATTTATTACATAGTCAGGTCAAATAAAATTTTTCCTTCCTCTGATATCTGATGCAAGATTTTATGCTGGTATCAGTCTGATACCCATATTCATTTATAGATCAAGGCCAACCACATTTATAATTTCATTAAAAATCAGATCCCAGAAATATTAGTAGAACAAGTTAAGGGCTACATCTAACAACATGTTCAGCAGTTGATTAAACAGTCCTTTCTGACTTTTAATAATATGTTAGATTAAAATGATATTAGTTCGATAAAAGAAAAAGTGCAAGAAGTATGTCAGTAATGAAATATTTTGTGTTGTGATTAATGTGACAAATTTTTACTGGTGTGAAGCCAAAACAAAAAACAAACATGATAGTGCAAGTGCTATAATAGAGGTAGGTTGGCTCTACAACTACATTGAATTTCATATTGAAAGGTGAATTAAAAATCTCCACTTTCAGGAAACTAAAATGTTTTTTTTTCCCAGAGTCTGGGCCAAAATGCAGATAAGAAAACTGTTTTCAAATGTGAACGAAAGCAATTCGCACACAAGCAGTCGTGATAACTGATGAGTAGGGCTGTAACGACATACCAAACCCACGATTCGGTTCATTTCGTGATTTTTGACTCACGATTCATTTGCGGTGAAAGAGAGGAGAAATTCTGAGGCGCCATTTTGTTTGGAGACACCTTTTCTTTACCACAAAATTATAAACCAATAAACACTTCAATACCGCTTCTTTTCCATTCCTTCTGAGGACAAGGCTTCGGTGAACCGCACGAGGAGTCGAGTTGGAGGAGTCGACACGTCTCTCTCGGTTCACCGCTCAAAAAAACGCTCCGCCCAGCTGCCCGGAGGCCACAAAACTCGCTCAAAACACAATAAAACAATTACACAGAAACTGTTACAAAGCAGTTTATTGCAACCCAGCCAGTTTATAGACACTTTTAATCCCAGTGTCATAACTTACATGTACTCACAGCGAATCAATTCAGCAAACAAAGAGTACGTCTGTGCTTGTATGTTTGTAAACTTGTGGGAGGGCTCTTGGAAACCCTAAGACCCTCCGCTATTGGTTAAAGAAAAGAAACGGACGTGAAAATCCTCCTATTACCGCGAAAAACTTATGTTTCTGGACGGACACTATATACGGGAAGGAGTTATACGGGAAGGGGTGTGTCGCGATTCACCCTCCTCACACCGCGACACGGGTTCGTGGCACTGAGTGTCGCGAATTCGGTTTTGTATCGTATATCGTTACAGCCCTAGTGTATACAAATGGCTGGCATAATATTTCTAGAAACTCCACACGACCAAATTTGTCCATGTTGTTCTGCTGCTGCTCAAACTGTTTGAACGCTGAGGTGGAGATGTGAGGGGAGCTACAGAAAGATACAGCATTTGTAATCACTATTCATCCATTACCAAATTTCCATTACCAAATCACACGTAACTGTGAGTGTTGGTTGGTTGTCAAAATCTAGCCTTGTTCTGGCAAAGTTTCAGTGCATCCGTGTCATAAACAAATCTTTTCATCTTCCAAAATGTAATCTTACATTTAATTTAAATTGACTGTTCTTACCTGAGAGTGCTGCAGGCGCTCCTGGGACAGCAGGCGCTCCTGGGAGTGGATGCGGTCCTGCGAGTAGTGGCGGTCCTGCGAGTGCAAGCGGTCCTGTGAGATGAGGCGCTCGTGGGATCGCAGACGCTCAGCTGAGAGCAGCTGCTCGTCGGACAGGATGCGCCCCCCATACTGGGACATGCCGTAGGGGGACATGGGGTACTCTTGCGCATAGCCGCGTTCAGGGGAGAGCACACGGTCCTGGGACATGGCTCTCTGGACACGGCGCGGACGCTGCCGTGGAGGCTGCTGCTGCTGCTGTTGCTGCTGTTGGACCTGCTGACTGCTCTGCGACTCCTGGTTCATCTGATTCATTTTTATCATGTGGAGGGGGAGGGTGCCTCGCGCCGCCAGGTCTGGAAGGTGCCTCTTGCGGCTGTAGTAGTCGTCCATGTCCTTGTCCGCTGTGGAGAAGCAAAGTTAGGTTACTGCCCAAGCCCGCATGGTGCCTAAGTGGGTCCACACGATCTCCATGCAATGTGTAACCACGTTTGAATCATTCAAGCTGGACTAATTTTACCAGGGCTGGTTCAGTGAGGTAATCTGCAAGACTGGCAAATTCATCTAAAAGGAAATAAAATTCCCCAGATTACTACAGATAGTCCAACATCGTAGCCTGGACGTACATCAGTGTTATGCGATTCAGTAGCAACGACAGCATGGTGCATAGCCATATCTGTCTCAGATCTTTTATCAGGTTTTGTTATTTCATTTCCGCAAGGTTGATGGATCAGGGCTGCTGTTAAAGTTAACTGAATCACAGAGGGTAACTGACACATTATGTAAGACTTAAACATTACAGCACCTCTAAAGGGACAATTAACCTTTTTTTGTGCATAGGGTCCACGTAAGTATACATCCATATTTACAAGTAGGGAACGCTACTTGACATGAGAAATTGCTCTGGTCTGCTTTTTCGACATCCGGCCAAGCCTGTTATTACTGCTGCGGACGTATGCCAGCACGGCTGAAAAGAACCTAATAATGCTCATGTGTGCAGAACCTAATACACTTGTTAAAATCAAACATTACTTCTTGCAACAGTAAACTGTTCAGTTAAACCAGAGTAGAAATCAATTGCCAGGTGAGAAAAGTTACTAGCAGTTCTAGTACAACTGCAACAAGTAATTGTGAAGTGATTTCACCAGCTAGCAACCTGTTTATCTTGTGTTATCGATTATACTGTTGATCTTTACCATGCACAGGCTGCAGGAATTTGGGGGATGTTTTTATAAGAAAGGCCTGTGCACATAGCTTTGTTAGTGGCAACACTCCAGCCCTAAAATTTTGACAAGTGGCATGTATTTCTCATAAACAGTATCACATCTGCTGTCTGGCCCTATGAGGCTGACAACTAACCAATTACCAGCTGAGGGCTCTAATGGCTTTCTTTACTGGCTTTTTTGTTGATGTTAAAATCAAAATATCTTTCTGTATCTACAAAAACAGATCAAAGATTCTACTGTGCATACACACGCGCGCACACACACACACACACACACACACACACACACACAAATGCATAAGTAACTACTGTATCCATAACTGAATGATTAGAGATGGAAATAATTAAATTATGGTCTCCTCCGAAATGCATTAAATGCGGTCTGGAGGAGCCGATGACCTTGAGATCTCTATTACACTACACACATTCTGCTGAGAGAATTGAAGTGCATCACTTTGGGGAGGAATAAAACCGCATTCAAGAAAATTAAAACCTCAAATCAAAGAATTGGAAGCTAAACACCTGTGCTGTGTTTGTATTTGTGTTTGTGTTTGTGTGTGTGTGTGTGTGTGTGTGTGTGTATAGCCGACCAAAGTTGCAGGTTTGCAGTGAAGGGCCGCATTTGGGATTACTCTTTGTTTTTGAAAAGCTGCCTCTTGTAAAGGGATTACATAAACTATATGGTATAAAAGCACAAAATAATATCATTCTTTTAGAATCCATTAACAGTAAGTCGTAAGTTCTGGAGATTAGAGATGTATTGTTTTTAATTATGAAAGCAGTTCACTTGAGCACAGCAATATGTGGGACATGATTGCATGAGACTATTCAACACGAAAAGTCGTTTAAGCTCAGAGACTCATGTGCTTTTCTTTGATTTATTAATAAGGGCAGGGCGTCTAAACTACTATGCAAAAATAGAGGGTATTTTTCTGCTCGCTGCACTGTACAAGATCCTTCCATGAGAATGCCACTTCCAAACGCAGACATAGCTAAACCTTTCGGCTATCCCCTACTACAAATAATACGCTTTAAAAGCATAACTGAAATATTAGGGTGGCAATGCCTGAGGATGTTTTCTGAGGATGATCTGGTGCCAGGAATTATTGAGTGTTATATGCATGTTTTTTCCGGACGTGGCCTTGGGCAATGGAGAGGGAATAGCGGATGAGAAGTGGGGGCGGGCGATATAAGCTGTACTTCTCAATATCACAATATTCTTCACGATCTGGACGCTAACAACATGATATTATGACATAATTTAAATTTATTTTATCGGTCTTGCAAAAATATTTAAGGTTTGTTAATCAGAACTAAATGAGTAAGATGAGACAGATTTGCAACTGCTTTCTGCAGAGACTTTCTTTCTTTTACTGTTCCAGTTTATCTTGTTCCTGGGGTTTTCAATGGGTGGAAATTAGTCCCTAGTATTTCCACCTTTAGATACTGCTATTCACTTTTATACTGAACCGCCTCCTACCCCCTGGGGTGCATATCTTCTCCAACAGCCAGTCGGTTTTAACTTGCGATGCCTCTGACAGGTGTGTGGAAGAGTTTGGACCAGGGCTCACGTCTACTGAAGGTTTAAGAATGTCTAATAGTACACCTGACTGCGGAGCCAGATTTTTCTAAGCTGTTATATCTGCAATCACACAGCCTTTTAGATGTATTTACTTTTCACTTAGGGAACGTTAAGGCTTGAGACGTTATTATACAGCACAAATCTACCATTATCTAGATCAATAGAACATTGGACCGAGACCACAAAAAAGTTATCTGCAGCAATACAAGCAAAACGAAACAGTGGTGGCGGTTAATCACCAGCCTTGCCTCTGAATGCCAGTAATCTTCACTTTAAAGAGGGTTTTTGAACTCTGGTTTTAACAAGGCTCAAGCTGTCTGACAAGGATAATAGGCCTATGAAATATGTGTCCTCCTTCGCAGAATGCTATGAATGTGCATATATAATAAAGGTATGTCTCCCTCTCTTCACTGGTAGCTTTAGTTCAATATTCTTCCAACAGACAATATTTCTGCTTTTTGCTCTGAAAGCACATGATAAGGATGTGACGCGTGGACTAAGATGGCAGATCAGAGCAGAAAACATAAAAAAGTGTCTCCTAACA
Organism: Brachyalestes nurse; assembly: GCA_037974405.1. Lineage (NCBI taxonomy): Eukaryota > Metazoa > Chordata > Actinopteri > Characiformes > Alestidae > Brachyalestes > Brachyalestes nurse. Next base: position 33,083,869 of record JBBPCY010000109.1, on the reverse strand, counting down.
GATCTCCAAGCCTAATAGAACACCATCGGCATCGAAAAACCTTTGCTGTTTAGCTAAGGCTTGTGAGACTGGCACTGGGACCAACGGCAAGGCAACAGGCAAATTATCTCAAAGAGCATGCCTGGCACAGACTACAAACACAAACGCTGACTGTTAGGCACTATCAGAATGCAATGTTGGAATCAATTCCGACAATTCACGGAGATAAATTCAATTTACACTGTGAATGAAATTAATTGTTTTCAGAAGCTTCTTAGAAATGTATCAGCGCATTTCAATTATGAGACGAATTCCATCTCATCAGCTGAATTGCTGAGACTGAACTGAATGCGTTTAAAAGAAAGTGATCCCAACCCCTTGAGCTCAACCGCGTGCAGAATGAGAAACTGGCTCTTACTGAGTCTTTTCAGTGAGGAGTACTTGTTGAGGTCGGCCTTCATGGCGGACTCGTAGGAAGGAGGCAGGTGTGAGAGGCTTTGGAAAGAGCGGGAGAAGGACAGATCGTACGGCTCCGTCTGCGACGTGAGGATGGTGTTCATGCGTGTGCTCTCTGGAGGATGACAAAACAGCAAACCAAAGACATATCAAGAGAAAGACGCAAGGGGGGATGAGAGAAGCTGTAAAGGAATACTCCAGCTCTACCTGATGCATCTGTAGCGTGTGGTTGATTGCTATGCATCGAGACACGTTTCCACTACTTGGAACAAGACAGAAAAGGCAAACTCGAGGCAAACTTAAAAGCTAATGAGCAGTTGCTAAATGAAATGTTAATGTGAAACACATTTTTGTAGAATGTTTGAATTATTCAGCTGAATATGTCTGTAAATGGTTAGATGTAATCCGTGCAATGCATTATTTCTGAGTTAGGCCTAACTTGTAGTAGCACAACTTGTAGTAGCACAAGAAAAAAAATTATTAGGGAAAGCAAAAAGAGGTGCAACTGCTTTTTTATGTTAGTCCAATGGTCAAAAGTTAGGGTTAGGGTTAGGGTTAGGGTTATATAGGGTCATGTCATATGTTAAACATTTGATCATGTAGTTCAACAACTACTGAATGGCGGTGTGTTTTGAGTCAAGAAGGATCATTAGGCTGTTTGATTTCAGAAATTCTGGTGTTGGCTCTGATTCTGATTACAAGTGTTGGAAATCAATGGCCATAATTCCATACAATTCTCGATTTTTAATAGGAAGGCCCTCTGCACCCCTGTGCTTTTAAAAGGTTATTTAACAGTATGAGGTAAAGTTGCGGTCAAAATACTAGGAAGATTGGCGTGGCAATTTACCTTCAAAAGACCTAGTACAATTCCAGCAGAATTTCCAGGAATGGTCATGTGTGAACAGAAACCAATACGTCTTGATTATGGCGAGCAAAGCTCAATGTTTCTGGGCTGGTTTTGGTTTGTAATGTTGATACGTCATGTTTCATAAAAGAAAAATATTACTGGTGCGTATTCTATACACGCTTCTAGTGGCAAATGGGTCAAGAAAAGTGGCAGAATTTGTCCTTTGAGCATGCACGCCTGCTACTGCCCAAACGTAAGACAGCGTATGCTACTCTTGGAATCTACTCCTATCCCTAACTTTTCTGATCCTCAATTGCTCTCCCATTTTGTCATGTCAAATTCCTCCCACTGGCTACGACTACACCTGATCACAAAATGCTACCAATACTTTGAGAGTGAACAGTAGCTTGTGCTTTCTACAAGTCACATGGAGTGCCTCGACATCTATTGCGAAGTGTCACTAACGCAATGTCATTGGAATGCTCAACACGCTCGGACTGCCAATTCTGTAATGTTATATAACAGACGCCCGCGCTGGTTAAAATCGTGTAGGGCTATGGAGGGAGAAGGCCATCCTACCCACCCAGAGAGAAGCCAACTGTGGTCTCTTGAGGACCCGGCCACAGATGGCCGTGGCACTGCTGGGATCAAACTTGCGATCTCCTGATGATAGAGCCAACACTTAGACAGTTTCACCTTTCAGAAGACCCCTCAGCTGTTTACAGGTCCAAAGTACAAAGTACTATGCTGTGTGGCAGCTACAGTGGAGATGCAGCAAAAAAACTCTGGAGTATTCCTTTAACGTTCAAACTGTATCTATTTTCATACTTTCAAGACAAAGCCTATGTAGGAGATATGACACACTGCAGTAGTGTGAGTGCCATAAACGAAGTCTGGACTATCAGTGCAGGGGAATCAGTGGACGACCACTATGACCTGAAGGTTAAAATGGGCCATTGTGAGAAAATGGCTCAGTTATGTCCTGGCTGATGGCCTTCCAGCTCCTCCTTGGTGAATGACCCTTGTTTTTTGAGTGATGCGATGTGAGTGAGAGCTGTGGAGGAGGACACACCACCTCTGCCCTCCCCCCGTTCCCCGTGGGCTGTGTGCCCGTCACGCCAGCCTAGACTCTGACAGGGCGGGCAAGGATCGAGCCCTGGTTAAAAATAGGGCAGGGACGGCTGCCGCAGAACGCGGGTCGGGGACAAATACGGCACACCAGGGAGCTGGGAGGGGTGAGTGTTTACACAACACCGCTCACACCACTTTACACTCTGTTCAGCACATGCTGTGGGTTTGCTTCTTTTAATCCGGCTACAGCTGGCAAAGTGGATGGCAAAGGCATTCATCTTTATTTAAATGAGGAGAAGGAGGAGGAGGATGAGGAATAGGTGTGGGTTTGGAAGGTGGGGGTGAGGGGCATCAAGTGTAATTCTGCTGTAAAGAACAACTTACCATGCCTTAGAGATCTGTGAGCTAGCGAAAAAAAATATGCATTTCAGTAAGGATGCTATGCTGAAGAACGTAGGGATGCAGCGATCCAGCTTTCTCAGGCAATGATGCAATTTTTTAACCATAATTTAAGGAAAAAATTTATTACATGTGGACTGAAGTCCAATTCGCTTCATAAGATTGATATGGGTGCGCAGTATACTGGCCGGTATACTGGATCGTTGCATCACTACAAGACAGAACACACTGCAGCCAAGACTAAACCGGCTTTAGTGCTTTTGCAATGCTGCAGGTTCCTCTTTTCAGGATTAAACATTGTTATTAACATGATATTTTCAGTTTTTTAATTATATCAAAACGTCTCAAAGGTTATGGCAAATATCAGATACAAATGTTACCGCAGTAAAATGAGACACTACACTGCGGCGTTCCTGAGAGAAAGTTCTTTAACCATAAACAGAATTAGCCTCGCTGAGAAAAGAGCAGTAACAGGCTTTGTCATATAACAACCAATCTGCTGAAAAATCTTTGGAGCTTGTTAGGGAGTGCCATCCATCTTCTCACTCCCCTCCGGTCGAATAGAAGCGGCTCACCAAAGGCTGTGATTTAATCGTTTCACTAACAAGATGAGCAGTCACTGCTCGCTAGTGAGAGCATCTCTAGCGTCTGCATTTTGAGGTTGCCAGTCAAGAGCTTTATCCGAGCACACGCACATTCCCTGCTCTCCCCTCAGCTGTTGATCAGTGTGTGTTCATTAGGTGAGGAAAAAACGCCGATAGAGTACGAATGCTGTGTGTCAGCTTGCTTTTACAGATGTCATCCCTGCATGACTTAAATTGTTCATCTGCCTCAACTGATGCTCTAAGTGCGTGCAGTGCATGCAGTGAGTGCACTGCAGCGAGTCTAATGGCTGTAACTAGCCCCTTTCCAAACTGGAGTGAGATTGCAAAGGCAAAAAGTTGACTCCAAGTAAAAGGCATTTGAACTGAGAGAGATGGTTTAAGTGGCAGATCATTTTAACTGCCTCCCCTGGGTGATGTTCAACAAATAATGGTCTAAAAAAAGATTTTTTTTCCCTCACTGTCTTTCTGTTATATTCCTGTTTTTCTCTTCATATCGTGCCTAGCGCCAGATTCTCCCAAACAGTAGAGTTCTTTTGATTAAGGCTGTCACTACTGAGTGACAAATCTGATCATTTTCATGATTAATTGAGTAATCCGGAAAGGTCAAGCTATGAAAAAAATGATAGACTTTTAAACGCCGAAATACTTTACTGACAAAAGATAGAACACTAGAAGAACTATGTGGCAAAATCGGTCTATTAGGCTCTTTTTCCACATGTGGGAGAGAGCAGTAGAAGTCAAAAATATGCATTGTTTTTAAAATCCGCATTAGCATTATGCAAATAAGAAACGAATAACTGGCGATTCATTGAAAAACTATATTGGAGTCAGTTATGTTTTCTGAATAACTCGAGTAACTTAACCCTTAGACCCTGGAGGCTATAATTTTGTATTCTGTATTTCTGCCGAGAACAGGACGTCCTGAATTTGGATTCTGAGGGTACAATATCACCGAAGGACTATATGTGGCTTGTTAGCTGTGAACCGGTAGAATGGCCAGGTGAAGCATTTGAATTCCAAGCACCTCGCCGGCCTGCAGAGTGGTCCGTGTCCTCCACAGAACATTAACTCAAATCAAGGTTCACTGTGCTTTCCTGCTGCTGACACTGTGGAAGATGGACAGCGCCACTGGCCTGTTCAAAGAACCATTTGGGTAGGAGGCAGACGGTCACAAAATAACAAGACGCTCAGAAAAACAATATAGTGAAAGACATGCTTCGCTCAGCAGTGCATTGGTTTCTGCGGTATGGTATGCGGGCACAGCGATTCTTACCATTTTTGGGCGTTCGAGTAGGGCTACTGAGACCCACATGGTTGTAGTTGTGTTGATGGGTGCCTGCAGAAGAAGCAATGACAGGTCTGATTTGCTGGTGAAATCAGGAAACCAAACCACGATCCAAAATGGACTCTTATCCAGAACATGAATGTCCAGATAGGAGAAATGAACCATTAGGGAAAGACAGGGTTAATGTTCATCATTATAAGCAGAATGGGTCCGCACATATACATTAAAGCAGCAATGGCAGTGGAAATGTGTACCGCTAATCATGTAGATGCAATCAAGGGCGATTTACATTCTACATGACACAGATGAAAAAGCTGGAAAAGCTGGAAAAGTTAACACAGGAGGAACAGAAAGTTACAAAGTTATTGTGCTGACACAACAAGCACAATATCACACTGGAAAACGTGTAGAATATTTACAACACATTCACAGGCCACAATGAATTGTTTAAAGGGAGGGTCCAAAATGTTGGCATAATTAAATCAAGCAAAGTCATTCAGAGTAGTTTGATGGGAAATGTGCAATTGTAGAAAAACGCTCAGTCAGAACTGTCCACAAGGAGTGACATGACGAGCAAATAATCAATCTGATTTTAGCGATAATCCATTCAACACGTTTACAAGCGCTGGCTTAATCCGCAACTCTGATTCTACATGAGTAATCAGATTTCTTTCTAAATACTCAATGTTTACTAACAAACTCACCAGCAAAATGATGAAAAATTCAATCTCGCCCCAGAGACAGTGCTTCCTCTGGTAAATATTTATTTGGGACTTAATATGACAAATGGCACACAATGCATCATTTGCCACCGCTTCACAGTTGTAGCATTGGAATTAGTGTTTTGTGTCCACTATTTCCCAGGAAGCTAATATTCATCTGGTTCTATTTCACGGGTCATTTTAGAGATTAAGTAAAATTGCCATTTTTGTGTAATAGACATTGTGACCCCTTTCACCAGTGTAAAGAAGTCCTCTACAATTAATCATTCCACACCAAACGACTCCGATTGTACAAGGATAAAATGATGGAGAAGTTTTGAAAAGCCCATGGGAATCCCTTTTACAGACGTTCATCATGTTTAACCCCTTACTTCAGAGAAAAAGAAAGAGATAGCGACTGTTTCTGTCTTTCAGTCTATCTTCCTGATTTAATAATGTGATATCTAAGAGTGATGTAGCATTTAATAATGTGATATCTCAGAGTGATGTAACATTTAAGATTAAGAGGTATTTTCATATACAAGGACCACATTTTAATAACAGTGGAAAAAAAAAAACATTGTCATAATCTATCTATTTGAACAGGAAAACCCACCAGCTGGAATATATAATATCTTTTTTTCATAACCTTGATGAAAGAACCTCTGAATGTGTGTGCATGCTCACTCAGACATTATAACAGCGCAACCAACAATAAGGGCAGCATTGTGATTCTTTAATGTAGCGATAAGAAACATGGTTGCAGCACACAGTAAGCACCAGTTCCACATGCTGATACATTTTACTTCTGAACGTGGACATGCACGCATCCCATCTATTCATGCTAAAGTAGACAAAGTGGAAGTCTCTGAATATATCATTGATAATTTGTTAGTTAAGCCACATTATTAAGACAGTCTTCAAAGCGAACTCAAGTGCTGAATTGTATTGTTCTGTCTTTTACCCGCTTGGATTCGATCTGTCGTCTGTCAACATGCCTGTTGGTTTGGAGAGTGTGTGCGCGTGTGTTGTGTGTGTACACTGCAGGAGGTAGATGCAGGCAGCAGCAGACTGACTTATGATGAGCGAGTGTTCAGGCATCAGTAGTGTAGTGTGTGACTTTTGCAGAGGCCATGGAGGTATAGCGGCAGGGCTGGGCACTCTCTGTGCCGTGTCGCGAGCCATGATGAATGGCAGCTATTCTGAGCTGGCAATGACAGCCCCGTTAAGAGCCCGTGATAAATGTCTGCATTCTGGCATGCACCCTGTGCCACGCTCTTGGGGGTTATTGCCATTGTACCTGTTTAAAATACAGCCGAGTTACTACTTAAACAGTCATTTACATCGGCCACGTAGTTCATTTTTGTAAATGTTTACACAGCAAGACGTGTTCGGCCAAACACAATAACTTTCAGTTTCAACGGATGCTTTGCTCTCTCTTTCTTTAAAGGTAAAGTAGTGTGGATTTTCCTAGAGATGATTTCTGGAGTGTGACATATATCAGCTTCTGCCTGTGGTGGTTTATAGACTGACCACAGAAATAGGCACTAGGCCTGGGAGATGACGTAATTAGATATCAGTGATGATTGACAAGTAACCAATAGACACATTATATGATAATGGCTAAAATGGCAGATATATCAATAATATAATAACTGGCTAACGTTAAAAAAAAACATGCATGTCCGTTTACTGTTAAAACAATAGATTGTTACATAGAATTCACTACGAAACACAATGTGCTTAAAATGTGCTTAATCTACCCCTGAAAATACACCAAAGCCCTTAATTTGAATTAAGTGGCCATTCATTTGTGAACCAATCCCTTAATTTTACCTTAAAAGTGGATTTAAGGCATGAGTGTGAAACCCCTTAATCCTAAACATAAGGCATTAATTCGGGAGGTTCGATTATTTTAAAAAGGTTTCAAAAAGTAAGGCAAATATTCTGTATTTTATCCCTTAATCAGCCTTAATCTGTGCACTTTTCCCCTTAATTTACCTTAATTCCTTGGAAATTAAGGTAAAAATGAAGGTAATTTTAAGGGGTAAAATTAAGGGGTTTGGTTTCGTAGTGATTATTATGCGACAACAGTACAGTATATTATCCACTTTCTCTGCTATGGGATTCTCATACTGCAACATAACCTCAGCATTTTGTTACAGCTTCTGTGTACCAATGCTTCAGATGAGTTGTAGAATACTGGCGAAGGGTACAGAAGTGTTCCTGAGATAACATGTTTAATCCTCGATGACACCAAAGTCATCTTTGCCCATTACTGCTCTCTGGTTTCCTACGGTCATCTACAGCTACATTCAATATCGTTTCTGTTTTCTCAACAAGGGGGACTTATTATTATTATATTACACAGATGCCCATTTTGTGTGTTCAATAATTTTAACCACATGCCAGCAGGATCTTCTGAATGCCTGTGATTCAAAATAAGAAGTGAAATAGTTCTCAGGCAGAGATGATTTACATTTCATCATATATTTCATCATCCTTTCATTACAGATTTTTTTTTGCATTACAATGACTAGGAGGGCTAAGCTGCAGTGGACCATGTGTGTTTTTCTGCTGTAGCTTGGGGAAATATTTTAAATATCGCCCACTCCTGTCACTATGTCCAAATACCTTGGTACAATTGTGCATTACATTTTTGACACACAATCATGCAAGATCAATTTACAGCATTTTGTGTTATATGGCTGTCTGGGTTGGAAACCTAAGCTGAAAGCTTGTCTATATGTCTGTCAGTCTAAAAAAGTAAAGTCCTGGGGAAAAAAAAAAAAAAAAAACTCTGAAAATTCTGCAGCTGCCAGTCTGGCACCATAACATCTTGTAATTAAAACCGGCAAAGTTAAAATGATGAAAAGTCTAGGGACCGTTTAAGAGGCCGCCACGCTTCCCAAATAAAACATGTATCAGGTAAACGGGCTCGGGCACGATAAAGGCGGATAAGAAACCGGAGCCCGAAACTTGGTGGTGAGGCCTAATTAATAGGAAGCATGGTCCAGTTCAGTGGTCTCGCTTTAATCTGGGGACCAATTAGCTGCTTTTGAGAAGACGGGGAGCTGAAGCCTCGGCTGGTGCCGGAGGTCTGCTCTCCCAGTCTGACACGCTGTCACACTCGCAGCCTCAGTCTGACCAAGAGCCCACAAAAGTCATTTAAGCAACAAGGAGGAGACACAAAAGAGCAGCTGTGACGTGGCGCTGGGGTCACGGGGTTAATGATGAACTTAAAGCACTCCTGGAGTGCCTGTCTATTAACGTGAGTTTCCTTTCCTGGAGCAGCGAGCTGGAGAAATGTGAAATTTAATCAGAGAAGAGTTGGCTTTTGTTATGTAGATGCTTCCCTTTTCCTTTGAGGGTGCACAGGTAAGTAAGCAAGCTGCGAGGTTTTTCTTTGTTTTGTTCATGGTGTGTACGCTCCAAGAGAGCAGATGATCAGTCAACATCACATGATTTTCTCTAGAAATGACTCAATAGGCAGCCTCTTAGGGCTGTTCCCAAACAACAGTTCTGCATGACACCAGACATGTGAGCTCATTTTCAACAGAAAACATGTCCTCATCAATATGGCAGGTCTACCACACTTCAAGATAATTGTTGCAATGGCATCTACAAAAGAAGACAATAGGAAAAACCTTTTTACGCAGGAATAATAATCGTGCATTCTCACTGGTCCAGAGCAGCAATAGACATGAATGCACCCCCACCTCCCTCAGTTGGCATCATATGGGTGTTATGAAGGCACTGCCTTCAATATCCGATTGAAATTAAGTCTTGCTAAGGCAATATTTATGTAATTAATTTTTTTAACAATCAGAAGGTTCACATGTTGTGTATCACCAGGGTTAATATTTTCCTAAATCCTGACATAGTTAACATCACTATATGTTGGTCCGATTAGGATTTGCAGTCAATATAGTAATTTCCAGTAACTCTAGTTGCTCACACAATATAAACACCATCTGCCTCTTGACTGATGCACAGATTGATTTGCATGAAGTTCAGCTCTACCCAACATTTCAAATGCACTGCACCACCCACGTGACCATATCTGACAAAAGCAATGTTTCCCATTGAAAAAGAATGTGATCTGTTATTGTGCCAGACCACTGTAAATGCACTGCCAGGAGAGTATACTGTCAATAACTGCTACTTTTGAAAATCAAGCCTTATTTGTTACAGAAAAATCAGTGCTTTCTGCTCAGTAAACAATAATCTTGTTTGCAAACGAGCCAAATCAGATTGACTTGTTGCTGCTAGTAGTACTCCTCAAATTAAATATCTCAGACATTTATTTAATCTGGGCTATGAGTCAGAAAGATGGGTTATGATTTAAGACAAGCCTTCTTCAGCATTGGTTTCCGTGACTCCTTGATGTGGGCCTGAAACCCTGGCAACACATTTTATACAATATAAAATATATACTTGATGTAGGATTTTTTTTTTCTTACTTGTGCTTGCAAAATTCTTTCAGTTCAGAAATATTCACAGGTTGTCTTGTATGTAAAACAATTTTTAATCACACATTCAAGTCAGGGGATGGTGATGCTAATATCAAAACCATACGTTTCTAGAACATCGTGATTTTTATGAATGTTCTGGATCACTGTCTTGTAATATCCAAGCTATTTTCTCCTTCAGTTTCTTCACTAATTGTGTGACATTTACTTCCAGGATTTTGTGGCAATTGGAAAAATTCTTGCTCCCACACAACTCGAAAGCAAGATACATAGCTTGGATATCCACCCTCATGTGTAAGTGTCAGGCAAGGTGTTGTATTAAAAAAACGCTCCTCCAAACATTGATGGTTGTAGCTAAAGAGTTATTTTTTTTCACCAGACTCAATTCCAGATTGCATGTGGTTTGAATGTACCCATTACATACTTTCGCTAACTTCTGGGACGAGATCACAGTAAAGGTTACCTTTTCATAATCATTTAAATGATGTTTGTGCAACATGATGGGCCAGTGAATTACTATTCCCATGACGGTTCGTCCTTTAGATCCTTGGAAGTAATGTGGGGGTCTCCTTAACTGTCACTTCTTAAATACATTTTAAACCATGAAAAATTACAACCAGAAAGTGTCTGGACATCTTTTATAGTCTTCTCTTACTTTGTATGAGTTAATTATTTTGTTTCAGGTCTTCAATCAGCCACTTAGATAAGTCCATGGCTATTGAGTGTAAGACCCTGAAAGGTCTAAAAGGTCACATCATTTATTATACTCTGAAATTGTCTGCACCTTACCTGGATTAAGGCCTAAATGAGTACAAATAAGCTCTGAGACTTCAGAAAAAAAAGAAAACTAAACGTTATGAAAACCACATAATAGCACATTCTATTAGTTTAATATAATATATTCTAATATATTCATTTAGCCAATACAATGTGCCTTATAATTAGACAAAATGTCATGCTTAGGTTTGCCCCATGCTTATTACAATACATCCTGCAAACGCCTCAGAGGATTTGGGGAAACATGTGATTTCTAGGATCTAAAAAATATGTCAAACTTTTATTTATAACAAAATTATGTGTATTATGTGTAAACTTTATAAGTATTACTCTTATTTCATTATGAAAATTTAAGTGGAAACTAAAGGGTTAACATGTTGAAACAGCCGGTCTCTGTGGTATCAAGGCAGATCCAGCCACAAGCCTGGGTAGGATTTCGGTTAGGATTTTATGTTAGACGAATTTAAAGATCTGTATAATTAATCACAATGATGCTACAACATCATTTAGAAGAGACAGTGAGGTCAGCCAGTCACTGTGCACTTGTCAAGGTGGGTTTTTTCTCATTTTTGTCTAAGTTTTGACATTTAGGGCCCAAAATGAAGGCTCTAATAGCCAGGATTCACAACCATTACTTCAGTTTTGATTTTGTATTAGCATGCTAACAGTAATGACAGTAATGCTTGCTACTGGACCTAAAAAAAGCCGGACATCACTAGGCGATGCTTCTTAGAGGGAGGAAAACAGAACTTCAGTGGCAGTGTTAAAGATCTGACTTCAGCTGAAGGAGGGGACCTTTTGGGTCCAGAGGCCTGATGCGGTCAAACCATTGCCATGAGTCATCGTTTTCACAGAGACGTTAAAAACGGTTCTGAAAACATTCACAGAGGCCCTGCCAGTGTTTTGGAGTTAGAGTCGCCCTTGTTTTGCCATGCGGTCTACTTTGTTGTGAATCATGTACAGCCCACGTTGTTGATGGGCTTGGCCTTTCAAAACAAAAACAGTATAGAGAGCACTGATCGCTGATCCAGCGCCTACGGCAAATGAATCCTCGCATCGCGCACATTCCTGTTTCACACCTAATACATCCTGACAACAACACTCCTGCCAGCACGCATAATATCCAGATGGTACACCAATGATTCAGTAGTCTGACATTTCTGTTGCATATTCACAAGAGGAAAAACTGCATCGCCATCACAAAGAGTGATGTGATTGATATGTAAAGCTAGATTCCTGTAGGAATATTAGTCTTCTGGAATATTTTCCAAAACAAATGATTTTTTTTGCTGTTTGAAAGTTCTTTGCTTATTTCACCTTTAATTCCTGTTTAGGAAAGTTCAGGTAAGGCTAGAAGGCTTCTAGTCCATTAGCTCTGTATAGATGCACAAACCTTATCAGATGAAAATTAAACCAAACAAAGTAACAAAAAACATCCATCTATGACTTGCATAAGCAATTACCTCAAAACCTTTTTTTTTAAGAAAAAAAAAATCATTTTACAAGAATCCTTACAACTCTTAAAAATATTAATGACTATCAAATCAGAATTTTGTTGCAAGCAAATAAACGTGCAAGCAAATAAACGTGCAAGCAAATAAACGTGCAAGCAAATAAACAAGGTCATAAAGCAACATTTGCATGAACAGCTGTGTAGCCTCCAGTGTTGTGTTCCCTGCCGTCACCCCCAGGCCAACCCAGGCTTGTCTGGATGCAACTGCAACACAAAATTGCCTCCTTAATAACCACAACATGCCCTAGTCTGAAGTCAGGATAAAGTCTTCTACTGCAGCACGTCTTGTAAAAACAACATTATTTCTCTGACTGACAAGAACAACATAGTTGTTTTGCCTTTGATTAAAGATGAAATGTATTGTAAAAGAAAACTCAGAGCCATCTGCTCTAAAGATCTGCATATGAAAAACTCTGAAACTACTAACTGATATGTCATTGGCCATGGGTTGTAGAGATTGGTCTCTTAATTTTTTTTGTGTGCTTTCTTTTCTGCTGGACATTAACGATCCAGCATGCGGACCAGACCAAGTTGACCAAGGGAGCAGAAGTACTCCCGTCTTTTACAAGCCTAACCTTTTTGGTTCTGTTGGTTTTTCCCCTTGCCACCATGCAAACTAAATGGCCGTGCCATTTAATTACCAAAGCCATGTGTGATATGTGGGGTAGGGCTGGGCAAAGCACGGGGTCCGGCCCCACTGGGCATGTTGACAGGCCGAATGCAGTCAGCCTGCCCTTCTCCTCCTGCTCTGATAGACAGAGGGGCCAGTGAGCCACTGGGGGTTGGCATTTAGCGACTGACAAAGAGTATTAACATTTAATTGCAAAATGTTAAATGCCATAATGGTCATGCATGCAGGCAGATTTTGGCCTGAAAACTAAGTGCTGTTTAGTCTGGCAGTCTAAATTCCCTCAGTGTCTGACTCTGTCCTACTACAAAGTGGGAAAAAAAACAGTGCATGCCTCCAATACCATGAGCCTGGCCTGGTCAACTTGATGAGGGCTTTTGGATCATGAGATGTAACAGTCAGTAATAATAAGAGTACCTAGGTCTCCTTTCATTATAGCCACTCATTGTCTGAGAAACAGGGCAACCCCAGGGCAATCAAGGTGAAAGAGCTTGATGTGTAAATAATAGTCTGGGCTTGCCTGCAAAGTGCTTTATCCCATACTGACAAATGCACCCAGATAGGCTCTTGGAGTGACTATATCTCAAGGGGTCAGAATGAGCTGTACACCAATGGCTCATTTAACAATATCACGGGCATGCAAGTAATATAATGGACATTGACCCATAACCCGGCGCACTGACGCCATGCTAATTCATGCCAAAGACTCTCAGCACTCAATGTCATGAACGCTCACAGCCCACTGCATGTTTACTCGTTTGTTTTTAATTCACTTGGCTTAAATGTCTTATATAAAATCAATAATGTCATTATGAAACCAACAACCTTCTTTTTTCTCGAACAGACAATGTACAGCACTTGAAAAACCTCTTTTCTTGTTGCAAGCAGCTGTCACACATACCAGATTTGTTAAGAAGATCCCAAGGCCAAGATGGTCCCTCGATGTAGAGCACTGTTGAGTCGCTAACAAGGATAAGCACAGATTTATCTGATGTCTTCTTTTATTAACAAGAAGTAACATCATCAATAAAGCTGTCTTTATCCCTGCATAGACGCCGACGTCCAAAGCTTGTGAAAGAGATTCCAGGAAGACAGAGAAGAGTCCAGAGGAACAGAGACACAGTTGGGGAGGGGAGGGCAGGTTAAGCAGAAGGAGATGTTGGACTTTCCATGACGTTAAAAATAACAAACAGAATGAAAACAGCACAGATCTAACTGATTGCTTGCACAGATTCTACATGATGAGGAGTGGGTGTACACAGACTTACATAGCCACCACAAACACAGACAGTGGCCAGCGTCAGAGGCCAAAGAGGGAGAACACACTCAACTACACAGAATTGCCATTCCTACCATGGTGACTCTGAGACCGCACCGGCCAGTGCCTCTCCCCTAGAAGACACAACCAAGTAGAGCGAGGCGGTGAGTGGGAGATAGGCCATCGGCACCAAACACAAACAAACACACTGTTTAGAAATCAGCCTTTCACTGCATTCTGTCTCTCTGACAGATAGAAACTCAAATGGTTACATTTTCAGAGAGAGGTTAGTTAAAATTCATAGAGAAAAAAAAAATCAATATTTTTTCGCTCTGTTCAGTAAACAGAGATTTGTGCTAAATTAATTAGGACAGAATAAATGATCATGCTGATAATAAGGGGAAGCAGAGAAATACACCCAGTTCAACTTAAATGTGCTACATGTAATATTTTTCACTTCAAAACACTAAGGATCACACAGAACAGTTTGTTTTGATGTGCTCTCTGTTCGACACAGATCATGTATTCCCTTGTAATTTGCAAAAAACAACTGGCTGGCTCACATCATTCAATCATGTTTGCATCCGATAAGAGATAAACGTGCAAGAAAAACGGTAACACTTTATTCACAGATTCATGCATTGTATTAGATCTAAGTCCGATAATCAACTTCAAACCTGAACAAAAATAAATAAATTAAAAAAAAAAAAAAATTATATATATATATATATATATATACACACTACCAGTCAAATGTTTGGACACACCTTCTCATTCAATGTTTTTTCTTTGTTTTTATTATTTTCTATATTGTAGAATTAATATTGA
>JBBPCY010000109.1:33011697-33044877 GCA_037974405.1 Brachyalestes nurse | reverse complement strand
TATCTGACTTCACACTGAAAATATTGAAACAGTTACTTGATTGGTGCCTGCAGTTTAATAAAAACCACATGCAAGTCCATTGCAAATCAAATATTACTCATAATTCAAGAAGTTGATGTGACTGAAAAAAACTGAAAGCAGATCTGAAATCAGCATGAAAAGCTGGTTCAGAAAAGTGTGTTGTGGTTTCTGATGATTACAATTTTTTTTTGTTGACCTGTGTTATAAAATAACTGTTGAGTCACACCTTTTCACAATGTTCCACATGATATCTTTATCTTTTGCACTAAATGATGGGGAATAGTATTAATAAGAGTATCGATAAGTATTGGTAGAGTATCGATAGAGTATCAGTACCAATAAAAAAGTAATGATTTTCATCTCTACTGCTCAAACAGCATTAGATATTCATTGCAAAAGTGATAAGAAAGTGGGACCACATTCAAGTGAACTGTAATTAGTACAAAACAGCAGAAAATCAATTACGCATCTGTCACATTGATACAATGTTCTGAACTACTGTTGAGACCATTGTTTGGTGACACATAGAATTTTGAAAAATAAATCGGTTATAAATAGCATATAATAACATAATATATATATTAATGTGAAATTATTGTACTAAGATAATTTATGAAACTCTAATGCAAGTGAGCATGAAAAACAAGATTCATAAACCATCACAGTTTCCTCTACAAAGCAAATAGAAGTACTGTATCAAGACAAGAACCCGATGAAGCCCATTTAAAATATAAAATGTGCTCATAATGAGAAACTGATGCTCCTAATCTCAAAGCACCAGACTTTTATTCAGAGTTGAACTGCCATTACTCTTTTATCTCTTTTGTGGTATTTCCTTATTTAAATTACAGTTTCATCAACCAGACATGCTTCAAAATAGAAAACTGACAGTGCCCAATTGTCAAAAGTCTGACTTAAAGACCTCCCTGTAGCAATAGGCTGTGATTTTTTATTCTGGAACAGTCAGTTTTCACGGTCAGATTCCTTTACAACTAATTAGAATACATTAGTTATGCCCTGTTAAAATACTGGCTAAAATCCCCCAGAGAACTGTTATAGAAGAGCATCTTTTCTACTGATGTCAATCAACAAAATCAAACTACCTCAGGAGTATACAGCGATCCTTATTAATCAGTCAAACAAAATAACAGTCTGTATAAAATAAGTGTATTAATTAATTCCAAACACCATTAGATACATATCTAAAGAAAGCATACAATGTAATATAACATAGAGAAACACCAGAGTATAGAGTAATGGCTGCTTTGAGAAGGTTAATAGTGTTGTTGTTTTATAGTGACCCTAAATCAGTCACGCTGCATTCATCTAGTGCTGAAATTAGTAATGTAGCACTAAAGAAAAAACATATTTTATTAGGCAATAAAAATGCTAATCACCAGCAACAAACCATGCTTTGCTTGGTGTGGTAAACAAGACCTTTGAAGCACAGAAATGCATATAAACCCACTCTCAAATATGCCCTATCAGGGAAACTAGCAACGAATCACTGCTAATACAGGAAATGAAGAAAGTACTAGTGATTTTTAACTGACTAATCTAGGTCAATCATGCAATTAAGTTCTGTGGAGTTCAACTGTGCAGTCGAGTTTAAACATGAGATCCAGATTAATCATCCAATGAAATTCAATCATGTAACCAAATTGTGTGATTGTGAAATCAAGTTTAATTCTAAACAAGTTTAATCCGGCAATCGAGTTTAATCATGAAATCTGCTAACTGTTATCATGATATCTGCCTCTGCAATACTAAAATTGCAGATGGCTGCAATATACAAATAGGCCTCTAGCCAATCAGAGAGATTCTGACAGGGTGACCAATTATAGCTCCCGGTGAGTTCCTGGGCATTCTGATGTATCGAGGTCTTCATGTCATTTAACAAGTCTAATTTTTAACCAGAAAATGTGTTGGCGAATTGGTGCAAAACTGTTGCAACCAGAATAAAAAGATATATGCTGTATTGTTGTAATGTGTATATATATATATATATATATATATATATATATATCACAAGAATACAGCATGCCACCCTCACAAAATATTTTCTCCTTGTGTTAAAACGTCTCACCTGCCTTTCATCCCAATCTCACCTGCCATAAACATTCACGGAGTGTTGACAAATTTTACTCTGCTTTTTCTTCAAAGCTTAAGAAAACATCAAAAATGCTTGCTACTGCAGGGTGTACTGCCATTGGTGTGGGACTGCATACAGCTATATATTGTCATATACTGTATATTTAAATAGTATAACAATGACAGTAACTAGATTTCTAAGGGTTGACATGAGTGATCTACGGTTTGAAGGTCATGACGGATGAACGGCTACATGCCACTAAGACCCTAAGGAACATGGCTAAGAGGCCAGTGGGACAGCACGAAAAGTCTGAGACTTCAGCGCCAAAGTTTAAGCACCCCAAGGCACCCTCCTGATGCATGACTGGCTTCCTCAAGTTTAATTAAATATTTTCATGCTTGCCTAGACAGAGCTGAATCTCTTGCAGGAAGTGGGCTCGGTAGTGACAGTGCAGGCTGCAGATAGCATTTCTCTCACACAGCTGACAAAGCAGTCGCCATTCGCTGTGAGACAGCAGGATCTTACACTCCGAGCTGTTCCTCAGAAGGTTAAAACAATTCTAATTACATCCGATCATGACTGCGCATGTAGTGTTCTGGCATGAGTGTGTCTAGTGTTCTGGATCGGAATGGGCGCTCAGCATGCACATCCCTCCGCTCTTGCAATGTGAGCCATTCAGAACTGAAATGAGAGAGGTAATACAGGTGTGAGATGAATATAATGCACATTTAGATTTCAAAAAAGTTAGTAGTCATTATACGATTCAAACGGAATTACATATTCAGCTTCATGATTATATATAGATTACTGCGCAGAAGTCTTCAGCCGCCTCTCAGTTCTTTACATATTGCTTTACAATCATCCATCCTGTTAAACTGTCTTTATCTTTAGCATATTGAGTAGATTAAATTAAAGAGCTGGAGAGAAATGTTTTACAGAAACAGGCTGCAAAGTGCCTAAAGATACAAGGTGTCTAAATAAAGGTGTTCCAACCACTCAGCATTCAGCACCATCAGTATACTGATCACCGCCTGATCATCTGAAATCATCTGTACCTGTTTCTTCACTTGTCAGACCTTAGGCGATGGCTTTGTTAAGTTTGTATGATTCATTTGTAGCTCACTATGTGGCGTAACAAACAAAAAACATTCACAAGAAACTGGTCAGGTTCAGGGATTGGACTGAAAATGTGTTAGGAGTGTTAGCAGTAACAGAGTACAAAGTCACACAACACAATAATGCAATTACCTTTTCCAGTTACAAAGTACTGCAATGTGTTACGGTTGAAATTCTTGCAATCACATTACATTTTCTGACACATTACAGTTACTGACATTGTTACTTGTGTTACTCATCTCTCTTTAAAAGCACTACATGGGTTACATATGATGCATTTAAAACATACATTTGGTGCTTATTTTTCGTATCTGGTACTGCAAAACTGTCTGCATCAGCTTACCCTGTGATTTGGATTGTGAACATGAGCACTGCACTGCAAGTAAGGGGATAATGAAAAACACTTAAACTACAAGACTAATTTATTGAAGCATCTGATCCTGCTAAAATGACAAATCCCAAGCTAAAGAACAGAGAGCACCAATTGCACCTGACGGGCTCATGCAAACCAGCTCTGCAATCTTAATTTTATTCATAAAGGTTTATTTCCCAGTGCTCATTTTTTAAACTATTTTAAAGGTCTACACAAATATAAAATTTAAGCCCACACCCAATCTGTACCCTATGTGGCTCGATTGGTAAAGTTACATTTAAAACTTTAACCCTTTAGTGCTCGTACGCACCAGCGTCAATAACTAAGATGGCAATCGGTTATCACCAGAGATGGTTGTTACTCACTGTAATAACTGAGATGAATCTTCAAAGATGTGAAATTAGAGAGCGTTATTTAATCATTAAGCACATGAGTGTATTGTCAAAAAAAAATGTTTTGCTGGGATGAATAGGTATTTTATATATCTGTAATATACTCAGTGTTAAATATCAGCGCATTTTTGAGGGTTTGCTGCCTGTACCTGGTGAAGAACAGCATCCTCTCTCCAACTGTTACCTGCCCTGCAATAAATGTGCTTCTTCTACTGCTAACCAGCTGTTCACAAAACTGCTTGGACAAACCTAACAAGCAAGAGAGTGCAGACGGAGGGTGTGCAGGAAGAATGGGCCCAAATCTGGCCCAAAACATGGCATTTTGGCTTTTCGGTCTGACAGGAGACCTTAAAAACTATTTTCACTGTACTAAATTGTCGCCTTTCTGATTGGCTGTTTCATTCTATTTTCAGTCTAAGTCCTGACAGGAGAAGTGGGTTTTCCTTCAGCTGTCCAACTGGTACAGGTTTGCATGGGTTTAACAGAGAAATAAACACGCATAGTAAGAGTATTACTTTTTCATAGAAATAATCAGTAAAGAAATCCCATTACGATCTGAGAAAAAGCGGCCCCTTATAGTCACGTGTGAACACACCACAGAACAGAGTGAACATTTTTCTCTTCATTTAACCCATTCCCCAAGTGAAGCAGTGGGCAGCCACCATTGATGGGCGCCCAGGGAACAGTGTGTGGGGACAATACCTTGCTCAAGGGTACCTCAGTGAGGACACTAGGAGTTTTGGGAATTGAACCCATGACCTTCTGATTGCAGGGGCAAATCTCTAACCACTAGACCACCATGCTTCATTCCTATGAGTGGGAATAATTATTAACAAATTGTAACATGCTTTTGCTCCTGCTAGCTTCTAAGCTAGCATCTACCTGGACATCCTGTGTCATTATAGATTCATACTCAGTGGATTCAAACTGTACAGCAGTTTCGGTGCATCTTTTATCATGGGATGAGTAGAAATGGGTTGAAAATAACTGTGATTGGAGCACTCCTGAATAACAGCTGGCTACCTGCAGGCCCGTCTCAGCCTCAGAGGGTGGTGGAATCTGTTACTAGTTACAAAGTTGTTTAAATGAGCCAGACGGGATATTAATAGAGCAGGGACAGCCGGCAACACTCTCACAGGAAATAAATCAATATGGTGCCTTTGAGATGCGTTTGAGACGCATTAAAAAAAAGGCTGCTTGTGCAGTACAATACTGATGTGATGTAGGAATAGAGACACGATGCACAGCGAGCAGCTCAAACTGCAAAGTCAGTTATTCTGACGGTGACAGATAATAAAATTATTCTCATTCTGCTAACAATAAGAAGCTGTATTAAGGCGGCTGGATGCAAAAATCCGTAATACAAGCTTGCTATTGTGAAACAGTGTGGGGAATTTGTGCACAGCTCTATCCACAAAAAGGCCTGAGCGTAGATTAGACAGCAGCTGTGGAACTGAGAATGAAAGTGGCACTGTGGCAGAGAGAGATTCTTTCTCCTCATGTCTCCGCTGAACTCAGCCCCCAGGGTCAGAGTAGCTGAGAGAGAAGCTGAGCACTCAAGGGAACCAACCTTGCTGCCATACAGTCTGACAGCCAAACAAACCTCCCACAGCCAAAACACAAATGTCTGTACCAGCTTCCATTTTGTAAAAAAAAAAAAAGAAAGAAAAAAGGATCAGTTAAAAAAATAAGAACACAAGCAAGGCAAAAACCTTATTAATAGTGATATCCATGCCTGGTTTGTTGGGCATATTTGTCAATGGACTATCTGTCTAGACTCTAGTAGAAAACAGAGAATGATACACCCTCTCACAAGCCAGATTTCTGACTACGAGCATTGAGTTCAGGAGGTCCTCTTGTTCAATATAGCCAAGTACTGCCCAGACTGATGGTAGGTAATCGTGTGACTGATATGACAAATAACCACAGTGGACAGTTGTTTTTGTGTGACATGTAGGGCAAAGTCACTGTGGTCCTGCAGCAAAAATATACCCACAAGAAACCAAGAGTTATATCGGCTGGCATATGAGGTATCTCTTATTACTAACTGCAATTACAGATGCTGTTTTTCAGTTCTCTCATAAAAAAGTTGGTCTGAAAGGATTATCGTTGTCACAGTGTATACAACAGGCAACTGCTCGCTAGCTCAATAAACAAAAGCTTGTTTCCCATAGGCTTGAAAAAAAAGTGCATACACATTCTAGTTCAAACAGTCAGTATGACAAAATTCTAAAGTTATCTTTGCATTCAATACAGTTTATATGCTGAGACTACATCTGTGACACAAAGTACTTGATGATAAGCCCTGTCATTGACAATCCAATGGACAAAAACCCATGCATGGATAGGCTTGTACATTCACCCTCCACCATGTTCCCCGATGGACTGGACACAACAGCAAAGCCCTGCATTTGAGAGCCACATTCAAACCTCAACGTGCAGCTCTTTCAGTTATATTGTGCTGGCCAGCAGGGTTTCTCTCCAAGGGCCCATCTCTCTCCTCCCCTTTCTTGCATTACCAACCTATTGAGAGCTTTCCAACACATCCCGGTTGAGATATGCTTTTATCCAGCTTTAATGTTAACCTCTACCTGCCTCCTACAGCTAGCGCTGTAAGAAAAGTGTGGACTTCCATTCCACAGACTTCAGCTAGAGAATACAAATGGGAATAAACCCTTCACAGCCATGGTACCTCAGTAGTGATGGTGAGATAGAGAGCCTGGATTTCACATGGTAACGTAGCATTCATTGTTTATAGAGATGATACCTTTCAGTGACATGACCATCATCTTTTAGCATATTCTACAAATATACTAAAATATAAATATAATATGAATGTAAAGCTGTCACTACTAATCATGTTAGTCATTAAGTAATGTACTAATAATTCTGTCAATTTTGTCAAAATGGCAAACATTGATTTAAAAGTATTTATGGAAAAAAGCCAAACAAGGAAGTCTTTAAAGCTTAAATTAACAAATATTGTGTGGGGTAAAAATGCATATACAGTTGTAGGCAAAAACGTGTACCACTGATCAAATGACATTTTATAAGTCTACACATTTTAATACACAATTACTTTTTTTTGCTAAATTTAATGATAAAAAATGATACATAAAATGATTAAAAATAGAGCATAAAAGATTTTTCACAGTGCATTAACCTGAGCAAAAATTTGCACTAAAAATAGCTGAAAAATACATGAATTAAGCTCTCCGTATAGGTGGTGTATATACTCTCTCTTTGAATATCAATAAAATGTCATTTATCTGGCATGTTGTTTTGCATACAACTGTAAATAGATGTATCCATTTCTTATTATCCTAGTAGACCAACACAATTTACGTAAGGCATTAACATAAGGCAAATTGCTGATTCATTAAGAAGGGTCCGTTTTAACTGATGAATTTTCAAGTAGTCAAGCAGTTGCGACAGCGCTATTGGTGCATAAACAGGAAAGATATTAGAACACTACACTTTTCATCTCTTTCTCTGATTATGTTAGTGGTCTTCACTTTATCTGGTTGGGTTTTTTTTGTCAAAATCAATACTATGGGCCCTGTACAAAAAGGTCCTCCATCCATTAACCTACATACTGCATTGACTCCCAGCAGGAGGCTGATCAGCAAACACTTCTCCCCAAGCTCCCTCCTGCCATTTATTACCTCTGAACAGTCAGTTATGCAACAAGTACCTTCAAGCAATGGCAAACAAGAGGGTACCTATAGCCACTGTTGGCATTGGGCAAGTTAGGCAATACCACTATAACTGCATAAAGCCCATTTGGCACAAGATACAAATTAAATTCTTAGAGGTTGAGTTATTAAGTTGATTATGTTTTGCTACATTACTCAAAAGTAATTACGCACCTGCATTGTAAATTACACTTTTAAGTATATACAGAATTGCATTTGCATTACATTTATATTCTGAAGTTGTGTCTGGACGACTGAAGTAATGTTTTTTTTTTTCTCACAGAGGAGTGCACAACATCCTGCACAGGTCTTTTAAAGATTTTGAGCAATTACAAAAAGGCTACCAGTGAGAAATGTAATGAAGCAATTACCCAAAGGCTGCTCCAACCAGGCACAACAGAGGCTTACCCCCCACCACTCCAGCCCACTGCTCTCCATCAGCCACCTTCCAGCTCACGCAGCAACAACGACATACTCAAGCCACATATATCTCACATTTAGTGAGTCTCATCATTACGACGCTTAATCCTCTAGCAGTCACAGCTGGAGCACGTTAAACTGATTAGGGTTCCACCTGTGTGGACGATGAAGCCATATGTAATGCAGGCAGTCTGACTGCTTGGGATGGCAGGATGCAATGCTGGCATTCAGGGGAAGCGCCACCGAGTCTGGTTCAACAACCTCCACGCATGGCACAACGCCCTGGTAAATCAGAATGAGCGGCAGACGAAAGAGCCGAAATGGTCTTTATAATTCATACTCCCCCTCCGTTTCTAATCTTCGCTGAATGGATTTGCGGATGAATCATACCTGAAGCTGTTAAATTCTAATTTGATTCCCGTGCTGCGTTACTTACATAAAAACCACGGCTGACTCTGGGCATGGTGTGCCCGGAATGACAAGGCTGGTTTCCATTCCAGACAGAATGGCAAATTTCGCACACAACAAAGGGCAATCATTCCATTTGTATGCCCTTACAATAGCGCCAGAGAATGGGATGGTGGGGGGAGAGAGGGGGGTGTCGAGAAAACAGCGATCTGCCTTCCACAGTCTCCTTTCCTGCCGCTTCCATATGAATAATAGATTACAAACGAAAACAAGAGTTTGCGTCACACGTGGTGCACATAACGCACAGAAGGTCAAGGAAATACCCTTGAGAATTATGGATGATCATCATTCAGATTTGGTTCTTTTCATTTGCTAGGTCCAATAACGCATTTTCAGCTTGTAGACAAGGTGGACATTTTTGACGGTTTATGTGTTTCACACCAAATAGTTCGATTATTGTTGCGATTCCAGCTGTATCTAGGTCACCTTGTACCCCAGCATGCACTCGGTTCATTAAATCATGGCTTTGTTACACAAAAATCCATCAGGAAGAGCTCTGCTTGCCGGGCAAGAGTTCAGTTCAATAAAAAGTTGGATCTATTAACACTAGCCCGAACAGCCATGAAGGACAGAAGTGTGTCAGTATAAAACAGAAACAAATTCAGGCTTCCTGCCTTGGATTTCAAGTACCATTGCATTCACCAGGGAGCCCCGCTGTAGGAGAGATGTTTGCAGAGAGCTCAAGAGTTCATTTTTCATCCCAGTCTGAGGCATGTTGGGTAATCTTACCTGCCTGGTCTCTTACTGAGACGCACATTCTAGGGCACTGAGATGCTTTTCTGAGGCCGGCTTTGTCGCCTCTAGGTTATTAACCAGAAGTTTTATGAAGCCCCAAACAAGACTGACCTCAGACCAGAATAAAATATTCACTAAAAACAACACACTGAGTTTCAGAGTTAAGAGACGTGTAAGGAAAGATCCAATCTGATCCTATTAGCAGGGATAATGAATAATTTCAGAGTTAGATGCTAGTTTCGCAAACACGGAATGCATTATTAAGGCGCAACGTTACAAAATACAATTCACAAGAGCTGTAGAAAGACAAACCACTTGAGGTGAACTGGAAGAATATAATATGCACTGAGACATCCAATTGGTAATTTTCTCTCTAGAAATAACTGCATCAGATCAGATTAACTAAATGATGGAAGAGAAGGTCTTAGGCTATGTTCATATTACAAGCTTCATTGCTCTATTCTGATTTTTTGCTCAGATTCAACCCTTAAAATGAGCTGGTTCATGTTTGTGTGGGTATGTATCTGTCTTTAGTGTGAACACACCTGCGCCCTGAAATGACTCACATCCAAATCAATAGCAAAACATGAATGAAGTAAGTGCTTTGTGGTAAAGCTTATTCCCAAATGGCTGTCTACTCCCCAGTACACTCTGTGAGTCATGAAACTATGGACTCTACATCCAAAACATGCACTGTATGCCCAGTGGGGATCTCGGCACAAGGACGGAATCCAAAATGACTCTTTGTAAGAGAAATGACGCTGAATACAGACGCCCCTATTAATATGTAGTGCATTACAGAGGGAGTATTGAGCCATTTGAGATCTTAGTAGAGGCAAAAATCATTTATTCTGAACAGCTCCATTTACTATTAGAGCAAGAGAAATTACCATCATAGCTTCATTAAGGTCAAAGGGTCAAGAATAGGATATGCAGCTGATTTAGGACCACATATGAAAGTGTCAATCTCAGATGTGTGTGTTTACACAGCTCTGAAAAAAATCTGACCTATGCCACATTAGGGCAAAAAAAAAAAACAGAATTGTGCCACTTAGCCTCACAGATATGAACACAGCCTTACAGAGCACTACTATCTGGCATTTGTATACAGCAACATTTACATAACAGAATTAAGAGGTCTTATACACACATACCTCCAATAATACTATGTAAAGCTCACTTTACCAATCCTTCTATGTTCTAGGTATTAATTGGGTAAGTGTACAGTACAAAAACTGTGTCATAATCACTTTAGGTAACGTGAATTCCAAGAAAGTCATACCAAATTGCACTGAAATGCCAATAGGTTGTAGCCATTACTCAGATAAAGGACAAATATCTAATAACTGGAGTTGTACTGACATCCTCACAGTACAATTTCGCTGTAATGTCACACGTTTAACAAGGTAACTAAACTGGAAAAGCCTTCTTATGTCCCTTTCTATTACACGCACTCTTAAAAGTAATGGTACCAGAATGGGTTCTTTGCATGATACAGTAGAGAATAAAGTTGTTTCAGATTTACATTACATTGATGTTATTTATACGTTTAACAGGTTCGTCACTCACACATCTTCTCTAGAGAACTCAAATTTTTCCACGGCAAAGGTCACCAACCCTCCTACTGGAAAGCTACTCTCCTGCCATGTTTTTCATCTACTTAACTCCAACCTGCATCGAACACACTACACCCTCTTTCTAACTAACACTCCAACCAATCAGGCGCTTCTGAAGAAACTCATTAGCCAGAGCAGGTGTGGCTGGAGCTAGACTTTTCAATAGGGTAAATCTCCAAGATCAAGACGAATCTGGGTTGTGATTGATTCTTTGTGTGGTTTTACTAATTCAACGTTCCACCTAAACATTGTGTGCATACATTAAAAATTGTGGAATTTTTTGAACCACCTTGTAACACAATTACCCAATTTTTATACATTTTCTGAGATATCTTATAATGCACTATATCTGTTTAATGGCTAGAACATGCTAGGCATTACAGAGTCATTTATTTAGACTGTATATAATTCCTTGTCATCTCTAATAGTCACAAAGCACTTTGGAGTTCATACCACACCCTTACCTGGAACTTTTTTTCAGTGTAATTTACATCAATGGTCTTGTTACCTCCCACCTTAAAATAATTACTTGGTATTTTGTGTGATGTACAAAAAAGGCAGCACAGAAGAAGTTCTGCATAGAAACGCAACATTAATTAAAGTAATCCAGTATGTGTTACATATTTGCGACTTGGAAAAGGCGCGACAAGTATGAAGGCGGCGCGCTCAATTACAGTGACACACTAATCTTGCTGTATTTCAACACGTGTGTCAAGATTCATGAAAATGGTCCCTCTCCTTGATCCACAGATCCCTCAAAGATAATAAATAACAAATATATGAGAGGAAAATTAGCATAAGAAAGTCCTTACATTTCGGCTGATGCATAAAATATCTGCACTTACTCTAATGAGCTCTGATAAAAAGTTGCCTCCTCGTGTCGAGGAGAACATCCTGATTGATGTTGCACATTAACGGGTGGCCTATGCGACCAAACATCAAAGCGTTCCCTATTTCTTTGTCCTCTGTTTCTCTTTGCGCTTTTCCATTTAGCTGGTAAATAAAAGGCAGGCTGTTTGTTTTATCCACCTAGCAGCAAGATAAATAGTTTAGTGGTCCAGGCATTTCCAAGTAGACAGCTGAAGTCACCGCTGAATTATGGATGGTGGATTTAAAAAATGTGAGAGATGTTTGTCAATATTAAACAAACATTATTAATATATGAACTCCATTTCAATGTTAAACAGAGCATAAAATCGCTGTTGAACTGTAGTCATTCTTCCTTATACACTTCAAAACCTGTGGGTCGCTAACCACTTTATATTCAGAAGGATATAAGGAACCGAGCGCTGTAATGAAAAGCAGGGGGGAAAAAATCAGCCTTTCCACTCAAGCTTATCAAAGAAAGAGTAGGAAAGTGGAATGAAATAGTGTGTCAGACCATTTCCTGAGAGATTGGTCATTGGTTTTGGACATGCGCCCATCATAAGTAGGCAGTAGGAGATTCTGACTCTCAGTTGCTTCAATCAGAGATGAGCACAAAAGCTTTCATATAGTCACATAAATAGTCATATAAAAAGCCTGGAATAAATATATGTTCATTTTATAGCTTCTTGCTGCTCTAGGTCATACCTCCTTCTATGCCCATTCATTCTGGTCTATATAAGCAATATATTAGAAAGAGCTTTTTACAGCCCCAAATCTCCTTCTCTATTTACATTAATGCAGGCTTTGGGGGATTTTAGGACTTGCTTAGCTAGCTGTTCAGCAAATTCCACCTCCAAACCAGAGTTATGGTGGAACCCAGAGGACCTGAAAAAAAAAGCATTGATCAAGACTAAGTTTGAGTCACAAGAGAGAGTGTGAGAGGTTTACTGATGTAAACTGCTTTAAATAAAAAGCTATAAGGCTTTGTTCATCGACAAAACTGCAACAAACACCAAAGAGCAACACCAAAAATGGATTATGTGTGCTTAAAAATCAATATGAAGCCAACCTCCCTCTATAAACTATAAACTATGCAAACAAGCTCTCCTAGCTCCCACACGCCGTATATACTTTGGACTCCTGCATTTTGTTTGATTATACCACCCTCCCTCAACAATGAAATAACTGAAGAAATTCTGGATTGTTAATAGGCCTGTCACAGTTTTTACATAATAGCCACAGTTAGTGGTGATTTTTCACAATCACATTTTTATTACACAATACGAACTGAGTGTATTTTCACCTGTTGGGTTAAAGCAAGTGCATATGAATATAAGGAAGCAGAAATTGCATTTATTGAAACACATTACAGACTTTACGAAAACAACAAGCGTCAGTGTCCTAGACGTGTTCCTCTCGATGGAAAATCTCTATTTTAAATACTGTGTAGTCCAAGACCAGGAGCTACATACTGACAGTAACAAAGCAACACGGTTTATCAAAGTTGGCCACTTTTAGTTTAAGCTTTAATAGCTACATGCTGTGACAAAAAAAATACAAATTCTGATAGTATGCTAATATAAAAACACACAAAATATAGAATTCTCTGGCACTAACATTTATTTCAAAGTAAAAGTAACACAACAACCACACAGTTTAGCTGTAATGACTGAACCAAACTAAAAAAACAACAGCAATAACAAAAACAATAACTCTAGACAACAATAAGTCCAAAGTTATGAGGGCTAAGGAAGCGGTAGCTATGAAAGCCATGTATCTGGCTGAAAACAGGCTTCAGAGGAGTCTATGTGCTATGAGAGCTGGCAATAGGAGGGGAGAGGCAAGGTTAGGTGGATATTGGAAGTGACTTCACTAGCATTTTCCTCGTGGGCTCAGAGACAGGGCTCTGGGCACACAGGGGGTATTGAGTGAGACAGCTGGACCAGAGGAGCAGGAGGATGACTGGGCTGACATTTAGAGACTTTGCTGTTTATGGAATCAGTGGGAGGCATTTCCTGTTTGTTGTCACACTAATGAATTTGCTGGTAAGGATTCTGACAGCACAGGCAAGTCACCTGCCCACAGATCTTAATCACTGGCTCATCTCTGACCAATGCACAAATACACTCACACACACACACACACACACGCACAAACACATCCACACACACACACACACGCACGCACACATACACACACAAACATCTGTCAGAGGTGCTGAAAGCAGTGTGATGGAAATAGCACCCTCATAGCTTCACAAGAAGGGGAAATAACATCCCACAGGAAGGATGAAGAGTAATTACTAAATTGACGCTAATAATCTCCTGCTCTCTGTGTTCAAGCTGAAACCTGCTAGCTCAGAAAGTGCATTGTTTGAGGAGTAAAATGATCAAATCTATTTGCGCTACTCAAAATACAGCAGCCATTTCGGCCCAGCAAATAGCCGTCAATTTCCAAACGCTGGCAGGTAATCCACTGCAAATCTACTCCCCTTGAATAAAAAACACGCTCATTGAGTGGCACCAGATTCCACTGGGATGTCAGTGACTCACTCAGTATTTTGGCTGTGAAATTGAAGTTGCTTCATATTTCCATACGATAATAAACAGCAATCAGGAAAGTGCGGGCTTTCCATCCTTCTTTGTGCACATAAGCAAAGCAGTGTGTGTTAATGTCTTTCCAAGCATACATAAATCACTTAAGTCCATCAAACATCTCAGGCTACCAGTTATGCTGAGTGTCAACCGCATCCATCAGCTTTAAACATGTAATCAAATGCTGCCCACTGCTATTGAAAACAATCAACAAAGTAACTGAATCCAAGCCTTGGGAGACCGTGTGCATGCCGAGGTAGAAATGATACTCTAAAGCAACTATTGCCGTTTTAAACACAGGGTGAAGGCAGATAAATAAAAGTAATAATGGATATCTTTTGATATCAAACCATATTTCAATGCTTTATGTAAACCAAAGCCTGCAGCAGGCTGGATTTTATAGGGCAGAAATAAAAAAAAGCAAATATTCCAACTTTCAATCAGCACAGCGATACTCACTTCCCAGCTCCGAGAGAATAAAATAAAGCGGTTCAAACGGCACATTTTATCTACGGCGGCTGAGGTTGGTTTTCATTACTAGAACGGATATTTCAGGAGATTGTGTTTCATCAAACTGCGGGGAAAAGGAGACAGGGACTGAGGCATGCGTCGACGTTTATGGATGGCAAAAATGTGACGCTTCACTACTCTGAAAGAAAGTGAAATTAGGAAGCGCTAGAGCACATAGAACAGATGGCCACTCCCCATTAAATTCTACCAGTCTGTGCACAGCTTCAGGGATTTTTGTTCGAAGCGGCCGGCGAGTCTACAGCAGCATCTCCCGTACCACCTTTTCAGGGCAGCACAAGTCAAACAGGGATTCCACAAGAGCTGGCTGCTCACTTCTCTTTTCCCACCACAACCCCAACAGCCAATGGAAGTGTTTTTTATTTTATTTAGGATGTCTCTGTTGGGAAAAAAAACAGAAGACGTGAACAGCAGAATACTGATGAGAGTAAGTGAAAGGAGCTTGCGCTTTTCTTCAGGGAGCTGCTCTATATTCACAAAGAGCAGAAGCAAAGGTCAGAACCCCACAGTCTGACAAACCAATCATATACGCTCCCTCCTGTCTGTCCCTCACCGGGCCGGGCTGGGCCACTGTTTTAGATTCTGAACAGCGGAGTTGGGGTGAACGAATGATGAATCACAACAGCGCAACTAAACATGCAATGCTAAATGACCTATCAGCGCTGTGCCCACTGTTGCGAGGGCCAAGGCTGGACAAGCAGTATTCACCCTTACATTCCACTGAACCTGAGAATTTATAGTGAACAACTCAGTTCGTTTTGAATTACTTTCTTTCTGAGCATGTTATTTTTTATTTAATTTATTAACACTTGTAGTCACGTGTGAACACACCACAGCACAGAACACAGTGTGAACAGTGTGAAATTCCTTCTCAGCATTTAACCCATTCACCAAGTGAAGCAGGGGGCTGCCACCAATGAGGGACACTCGGGAGCAGTGTGTGGGGACAGTACCTTGCTCAAGGGTACCTCAGTGGTGATACTAGCAGTTGGGATTCGAACCCACAACCTTCTGATTGCAGGGCCAACGCCCTAACCTGGATGATTAGACTTCACAAGTCTGTAAAATTGTTTGAAGAAAATCAAGTAATTTTACAGCAGAAACACTGAACACAGCAGACTGCTGTAAGTTTTTTACTTTTTACTTTGGAGTTTTCTAACATTTTTGGTAGTTTTATTGGTAAACTGGTAAATTTGCTATTGTTTTCATCTGCAGCTCATTTTACCTGAGTTTTTTTTCTGTTGTGTTTTATATTTTATTCCTACATCAAAGATGTGTTAAAGTGTGTATTTCTTTGCTTTCCAGTCATGGTGGCACACGGCCTTCAGGCAGCTGTGGGTGCACATGCTATTCAGAAATACATTAAATTACTGCAGTTTTAGAACACAGCACAAGTACTGTAATTAAACAGTACATTTCTCGAGTTATT
The DNA here is from genome assembly GCA_037974405.1 of Brachyalestes nurse. Classification (NCBI taxonomy): domain Eukaryota; kingdom Metazoa; phylum Chordata; class Actinopteri; order Characiformes; family Alestidae; genus Brachyalestes; species Brachyalestes nurse. Next base: position 33,028,531 of record JBBPCY010000109.1, on the reverse strand, counting down.
GTTGTCAGCAATGTGTCTTTTTTACACATTTACAGTGTATAATTGTGTGAAAGTCACACTGTTAGCATAGCTCAGGTATAACTTTTCTGTCATGGAAACAAGCTAACATTAGCATATTATCAAGTTTCACTTAGCTACAAGGACACACCAAAAATATAGTTACATTTAACCCACATTTTAGACATCCATGTAAATGATTTATGCCATTTGATGAAAAACTGTGTTGGGTTCTACCATTTTTTATAAGGCTGAAGGGGAGTTTTGCCAGTGTTGTTCAGAGTTTATCCAACTAAGCTACAGTTGCTATGAAAGGCTAGGTTTGAGGGTGGAGCAAAGATCAGTTTGATTCAGAACCATCACTTACTTAACAAACAAGAGGCTTAATGAATAATGATTAGCATATCACTGTCTTTCATCTAAAATACAAGTATGGTGCCTCTGTTTCAGTGTAACAGGAAATTCTTCGGAGATTTGAGCGATAAGCCTGAAACCCCCCCCTTGTAATGGAAGTTTGCTTCCATTACAGGCACAACTTCACAATCCAGAACAGAATAATGCTTGGGGACTGAAAGCACTCAAAGTTTATATGAGGTCTTGGAAAAAAAAGCACTCCATCGTGGGTCAAATAAGCGTGAGTAAACTTCTTTTGATGGAAGGCAGAGTGTGTGCTGTGTACTGTGATCAGCCATATGTGAAGCATGCAGCTGGCGTGGCCCTGCTCACCTTGCCTTCGTTCTGACATCGTCAGCTTTCCTCCCGGGAGCAACTAACAATGAGGTAAAGTCTCTCGTTGTAATTAGGCCCCAGAACAGAAGCTTAATTATTTAATACTAACTTCCCTTCAATAATAATAAAAAAAATGCTGTCTGGACCTGGTGCGAGCTCTAACGCAAATTGCTGATTTACATTCCTGGCTGGCCTCTTCCTCAAGAAAGGATGAAGTAACCTGAAACAGTCTCTTCGTTACCAGTTTCATCAGGTTCTTGCATCAGAAGGATCTTCAGTGAATCGTGAGAGACACCAAAACACTCCAAGCTCTTGCAAAAATTCTGTAATTGATAGGTTTACTTTGCTTTTGATCCTAGTCTCACTCAGAGGGTAGTAGTAGCATGTGCTGGAAGGTTTAGAAGACCAGAAGGCACGATGACATGGGTTTGTCTAATATTGATGAAAGAGGAATACAGGGTGAGTGAGGGGAAGACAGTTTAATAAGACGGATGCCATTCCAGCACAGGCTCACTTTTGTTAACAAGAGGAATGGTATCCCAACTCACCCTGACTATTTGGGCTTTGATTGCGATTGATTGTGGCAGCAGTGGTACACAGAGGACCATGATAACACCACCTCACGGTGTTTTGTGTGGTGGGAAATACCATCCCTGCTGTTGCACACAGATCCATTAAGGTTAAGCTCAGATGTTATTGAGCATATTATGTAAAGACCAGTGGGGAGCCCTTAGGGACTGCTAGGTGCTCAGAGAAAATCTAATAATTCTGTGTGAAATAATTTTTAGTTCTCTTTCATTTAACGCAGTTATCATACATGTTGTATTTAAACGATGCAAGTACTGCAGTAATACTTGGAAAGAATTCTTTTCCCAATGGATTTTTTTCCTTTATGGGATCCATGTAGATGCATTCAAGCAAACCCTCCCATTGATCAGATTACCAGCCAACATAACCAATCAGGTTTTAGTGAGTGCAACTCTTTTTTGAAAAACTCTCACTGGGCCTTGCGGACGTTCTGGATAAGTATCTGACTGCAAATACAAATCACAGTCTGTATTTCAGTGAACAAAAATGGAAAATATGTAGCTTCGATATACTAGAATGAAACGATCACGGTGGAACTGCAACACACAAAGTAAAATGCATGTTCATATGCCTGTTAAAAGCTCCAAATAAAACATGGCATGTCTTTTACAACTGCACAAATTTTGGAATTACAAAAGAAATCGTCAAATGAAGAATGGCCAAAAATGTTCATTGCTGTTAGCTTACTAGTAACATACTACTAGAATCCCATAGGGCTGCTAGTTGAAGTTTTCATTTTTGTAGAAGCATTTTTTAACCAAGTTTTGATATATATAGCCTCATCTAACAGTCATGGTTTACCACATGTATAAACAGCAACAGTTTCAAATGATCAACAGTCTGCATCATGTTCTCTGATCTCCTTGCTCTGTTGTACAAAATCACTTCAAATCAATTTACAATGAGACAGAACTGAGCATTATTGTGAAATGGACTTTTAAAACAAGATAAAAAAACACTTTGGACCAAAGCTATACAGAAAGTTGTAGTACTTGAATAGAAGAGAGCTGACTGGGCTCTTGTTTTCAAGCAGCAGCCTGAAAACCATTCAGCCTGAAGATGCTCCAATACCAAAACTATTCATACTCCAAGTAGCACTGATAAAAATAGATAACGCTTCCGCTGTCGTTGCACACGGATGATCAGGTCGTGGAGAAAAGGGCACTAAAGATACAAAAACAAAAACAAGCCGCCCGGTGGCGGGGGAGAGGCAGACACACACACACAAAATAAATGGATTTCAGGTCAATGCTTTGTAGCTGAGAGAATGAAATGCAGACAGAGGAATAGCACCTAATGGAGACTGGCTGCGGATGCAGCTCACGACTTCCTTTCTCCTTCGGGCCCTTAGCTCAGATGGACGCATGATCTATGGTGTTTTATTGGGAGGGAACCTCCTGATTTATGTGGCCACTTCACACTGCTGGGAGGAGCTCAGCCTCACTTTAATGCATTACAAGAAAGGAATGGCTGGCAAAGCCCAAAAGTGAATCACGGCAGGAAGACATATACGTCAATGGTATGTTTATTACTCTGTGCGAGTGAACTCAGTCTAGCTTCACAATTATATCAATTTGCTTATTCATCAAATAGAACTTCGGCAACCCTTTTCTACACCTCACTTTCCTGCTGGGGAATTGGCAAAAAGACACCACCATAATGATGCAAAAGGTACAAATATGTAACAAAAGGTCTCGCTGCTATAGAGCCTGTTGAGCAAAAGCATGTTAATTAGTGCATCACCAGTATGAGTGGGAGGCCGAACCGAGCATGCCTTGTGTGGGGGTGAGAGGAGACAGGTCACTGAGTTTAGACCCTACAGAAGAAGCCTCAGTGTGTCATGCACATATTAAATCCTCAGTGCTATCACAAGCATTACAATCCAGCTTTAGGCAACAGAACACAATGCAACTGCTCACTACGTTAAGATCATTTTGGGGCTAATGAAACAGAATGAGCACATACCTTCTTACCTGGTGTAATCATGAAAACGATGTATTGGCTTTATAGTTCTTGCAAGCTAGTAGGGCTGCACAATATATCATCTGGTGTTCGGTTATTTGGTATCTTAATAGTTGCCTATTGCACTACCCAAATTGCTACAGACTGCATGCAAGTGAACACTAATGTATGTAGCGAAGCTAATGCAATACTAGTATTTTGTCCATGCAACAAACTTGTGCAACCAAAGAAACTGGTTTTTTTTTTTCATAAACACGTGCACAGTAATGAGGAAAAAGTAGAAAAAAATATCACCTTAATGTCGAATCACATCCATAGCCTGTGCACTGTACATACAGTGCTACTTTAGGCACTTGAGTGCATATACACTGCAGAGGGCTCATAAAGCCAACCCAAATATCTGTTTTCTTACAGTAAATCTGGCCTGGCTAGAGGCTGCTGATATCATTAGGCAGATAGAGAGCACAGCACTACCTTTCACATGGCCTCTCCCCAGTGTCACGAAGCCAGACGAGATGAAGTTGTGCAGGTCGTGCCCTCCGCCACGGCTGCTCTCCTTCGAGTAGTGTCCACCTGGAATAAAACAGCCAACTGTGAGGCTTGAGCGGCACATGACAACCACATTCACACACACACACACACACACTCTCGGTTCACCTTTGGCGGTAAACAGAGGAGAATGGCATTAAAAGCAAAATTCCCTCAGCAACTCTGTTATGACTTTCCATAACTTAGAAGTAAGTCACCTTGCTTGCGCAATATCCACCACTCACGAGCAGGGTGAACAGCATCTTGAGGTGTTATTTTTGCTCTTGACATTGTAATTACCAGTGAAATACACTGGAGTGTATTGTTAGATCTGATATCCTCATGCTAACCTTGGATGCCATTTGGAAACCTAGGTTGACAGTCAAGCCAACTGCATGCATCAGATTTACTATGGAAAGGCGATTACCGATACAGTGCCCTGCATTATAAGATAAGGCAACTTCAGTAAAACACTCATTTACACCGCAGGAATCTCGATACATTAGGCATGGCCACACATCAGGTTAATAATAAATCTGCTTTCTACCCAGAATGATCAAAAGTGCATTCATGTTTTTGGAGCTAAGAAGGAGGCATGAAATTGAACAAAGAAGAATGGTCAAAGGAGAGGTGGAACCTCAGGGGCTGGCCTGGTAATAGGCTGCATAAAGAAGCTGTGGAGCCTGCAGGAGGCTCGAAAATGAAAAAAAGCTCGTCTGTTCCAGGCTTCAAAACCGCTTTTTGCTTTGGATCACTAGTAACAGTGGGATAAATGCAGCAAAACAAACACAGATAGCTTATATGAGTGCTTCTTGCTGTACAGACGAGCTCCGACACAGTCCCATGAATCTAATAAATGAGTGCTAGGCGGGGGTGGGGGGGGGTGGCTGCTGGTGGGGCAAAACCCACTAAATCCACCAGACTACAAGCTGTTAGCACATCACCATGGCAAATGACAGGAGTTCATACTAGAGGGCGTGATCTGGCTAAGTGCTCATTATAATGCTCCCGCTACTTGACTATGTGGCTAAATTTAACCAGCTGCTCTATTGGTCTCCCAGAGGAGTTGCAAGAGTGAGTTCAACCTTCAGTCTCAACACAAGGGTAAGAAATTCAAATGTGTTTTAAATGAAAACTACTCTAGGGACCACCAGCGCGAGTGCATGACGCAGGTGTGTCCTCGAGCACTCAGCGGACTGACGCAGTCAGCATTAACGCCCTCATCTCTGGATGTGAGTGAGAAAATCGCAGTCATTACCAAAATGTTATAGGCTGCAATTTTGCCATAGATTTATGAGAAAAAGAAAAAAAACCTATAAAAGCATACAAGCTGCAATGTTAAAATGAAAAAAAAAAAAGTGTTGAGTGCATATCATTATGAAATTGCCCACTGGCATTCTACATGTTAATTAAACTAATTAAATCATAGCTTAATAAGCCAAGCAAATTTTATGCATGCAGTATTGAAGTAATATCTGAGCAAAACACACAGACGTGCGTGCACACACACAGTCACGCTATCACACTGACACTGTCCTAGGGCAATACAATGAAATTGTTTTAAGTGAGAGGTTATATTAATGTTCTGTTATTCTTTGTCACTTCATTTGCTAATCAATTAATTAGTAAATTATAGTACATTAATTAGTCATTTTGCTCTGTGGCAAGGGCATTGTTGATGAAACACTGCATCATATGGATACTGAGGAAGAATAACAAGAAGCAAAGAGTCCATAAGTCTACAACAAAGCAAAGCAATTTAACTCTGTCTATCTGAAGAGAGCAAAAGTTCTAATATGCGTTCCCACACGGCAGTCCCATGCGCAAATGAAAAAAATCCAGTGTGATCTTGGATGTCTGTGATGTCTTCAATTTTAACTGCTCCCTTGCCATCTATTTCATTATAGGGTTTTACAGCGAGGTAATAAGCAGGTTTCACTGTGAAATTTGAGCACTTCAAGCGTGCCCTTATATTGGGTTTTTCAGTTCAGAAATGATTGTTATTCAAACCATTTGATCAAACACATAATCAATAAACCAGAAACGATACCCAGGCTGCAATGCGACGACTCACAATGTTCCACTCTCTGCAATCCAGAGGAAAATACCTGTGCATCAGTGCATGCAAATGTGCATGTTCTATCTGAGCTGTCCCTGAAGTTGTGCATTGGGCTCCAATTTATATACAAATTATCCACGCTCTTCCACAGCCTGTCAGTGCTTCTCACGTCCCACTGGGACAGGACTCGAGTGGACTCTTGGTCTCTAGTGAAAGCAGTCTCCGTGATGGCTGACCTCGGGTGTCTATGACAACGCAAGGTCGCCCTGAACGCCCTGGCTCAGCAACTCCCTCACACCCACTCGCACCGGCGACTGTCACTTCAACACGACACAGGTCGGCTCACGACTAGAGGACACAAACAGCGGCAGACAGAGGGGTGGACAGGGAGCCTGAGCCCTGGGGACAGTAAGAGATGGCACGGTGGGAGAGTGCTGCTAAGGGCGGACGATCAGACAAAAAAAAATGACATTGCGATACACAATTTGCAGCAATATTTCTTTGTTTTCTGAGGTTTGTGAACAAGTTGGAGTAAATCACATTCACCAGAAACACGGCAAATAAAAAATATCTATAAAAATAAAACTATCCAAATACAGTAATCCCCCAGCATCAGGAGTCGCGGATTCAGTCACACACAGATTTTTTTTTGAGAACCGAACACTTAGTTTTACGCGGAAATGCCCACAATAATGCGGGACCTTTCCAACGAACCCTCATTTGTATTTTAGCCTGAGTAGATAAGGTTTTATTCCCCGAAAATCGAAAGATGGGTTTACCTTGAAAAGAGCCGAATACGGGTTTACCTTTACATTTTCTTTAAGGGTAATGCAGTAAACTGAGTTTAAAATGGAATTAAAGTGTTCTGGGAGCATGTTTTTAGGGTTTACATTATAATAAGAATAAGAATAAAAAATAAAGAGTGTGAAAAAGATTATGGGATAATGGGCTGATATCCAATCAGCTAATTGCTTAGTAACAAGTAGCTAAAATCCAATCAGTTACCTGTCACCAAGCAAATTACTCTATTGTTTACAAGCTCTCTATACTTCTATAATTGTATATAATCTGTTTTTTTTCTGACACCTTCAGTTGATATATATATATATATATATATTTATACCAGTGACATAAAAGTACAGTGTAACCTGTTACAAAAACTATCGTTATACAATCATCCAGTACATTGATACAGGTCGCCATCAGCTGCCCCTGCCCATCAGTCCTCTCTATACACTACCCACAGCCATACATCCAAACTAGGCAGCACCAAATGGAGCTAACCTTAGTGATATTCAATCAGACAGACATCTCACCAACGTTAATAAAAATGTTATGAAAATATGGGAGTATAGGCAGTCATTTGTTTCACATAGGTCAGTACTTTATTATGTTTGTACAAAATAATATGAGGTTGTAGGGGTGGGCAATATGTGCATAGTGTGGCTTACAAAGAGGGCATAAGCATGTCAGGTTAGCTAGATTTAGTGCAGTACAGTATGTGAAATGATAAATAAAGCCTTCGCCAGTATTTTTCAAGATGATTCTACTAAATCTTGTTTGTCTGTTCCAACCTATCAAAGCAAATAACAGCGTATCAAGTATTGAGAAAATGTCTTGAAGTACTGTAACCCCTATGTGGCCATTTTGCGAATAACCCACGCAAATGTATGTTCCATGAAGTCCCAACTGACCTTGAAATGCAGTTTTCAGCCTCCAGTCCGAAACATCCACTGATTCTCGCAGTTAAACTGTCTATGATTCTGAATTTGCCACGAGCAAATCACTTGACTACCGAGCACCAACATGTCAGATTATGCTGCAGCACAAGAGGTGAGGCAAAAGCACATGTGCTGGCTCATCCTCGCGCTGCTCTGCTTCGACATGAATTATCCAGCGTCTGAGTGACAGCCGTCTGACACCCTGCCAGCAGTGCAACCCATACAAGTTAGAGGCAAGATCTCTGCCATACATGTAGCACGCTGGTCGAGCACAGCGGCTGCGACTGAGAAGGACAAATCTGGACTGTGACTGCATCGATTCAGATTGATGGAGAACAAGTCTGTATGTAAGCTTCACTATTCATTATAATCATAGCCTGTCATTTATTACAAAAGAAACTGTAGATATCAGTTATACAGTGCATGAAGTGTTAGCTGACCACAGTGTTTCCGGGCGTCTTACCATGATTTGATTTGGAAGTGTGAACAGGGGTGTAATGGTTTTTGGAGCCCGTCCGTTGTGGAGTGTTGTCTTTGGATGAGCTGTTCATTGCCGCAAAGTTTTCACAGTCATATTGGGATATAGGAATGGGTCCTTGTTGCCTCAAAATATCTGCTAGGGCTCTGTGAAACAGGTAGGTAGAAGATAAATAGCAAACAGTGACAGTTCTGCAGCTCAATCAGTTAAACAACATGCGAGGAAATGCAATGACATTTTATTCAAGAGCTCCTGATTCTAATGTGGTTCAGGACTAGAAATGCAAACACTTGATCATGGCGATTTGTGATATTCACCAAATTACACTGGGACCCTGTAGATATCTACTGGGGTTGTAATTCAATAATTATGCACTATAAATGCATTTCATGGTCGAGAAAAATTGAATAACTTTGTCATTTGCTCCCCTCCACTTCTGATGGAAATGTCAACAGTAGGCTTTCTAATTACATTTGGATTCTGCATGTTTGTTTGTTTTTGCTTCAAAGCATCTAAAACGGGGCTTTCCACAAACAAAACAGTAAACTTTACTGGCATCATTAAACCGTAACGGTGGCTAATGGCTTTGACTTTAAATACATGGGACCTTGCCTCACCTCTATTAGTGAATGAATTGAACAAATTGTTTCCAGACTCATTTTCTTAGATTTACTTGTTTACGTGGTAAGAATCACACAACACATAAGGAGCTTAGCAAGTGTGGTCGATACTGACTACAAATGTGAAAAGTCAAACACAACAGAGAATGTCCTTATACATGAACTGCAGTCGACCCATGTGTGTGGGGGTGGGGTATTACTGCGCTGAGCATCAAATCAAGAGGGTAGAAAAAAATTAAATCCAGGATGTAATATATATTAGATAACGTTAGACATATCTGCTCATCTAACACACAGGCTTTTGTGTAGGTGTTCATCAGTGGAGATTGTTGTTATTCGTGGCCCTTTGCCAGTACATTGTAACTATGAACTCTATCAGTAGCACACATGATTGCAAAAAGATGTGGAAATGTGGAGCAAAGGACGTGCCTAAGTCTTTTTTGATTGAACTGCTTGATTACTAAAAGGAAAAAACTGTCTACATGGGGCGAGGCGGTAGTGCAATCTGAAACTGAGCCGAGGACAGAGATCACCTTCCTCATAAATGACCTGAGGAGGCTTTATGGTCTGGCCTGGCCAGGGCAGACACAGTTATGAAATCAGTTCTTATGGTACAGATCAAATGGAGGGTAAAATTGAAGTGTCAGTAATGAACTGTAAAGCCTTTCTTTGACCAAACACAAAACAGAGGGAGTCTATGAAGCATTGTAAATGGTGCACATTCCAGCTCTGTTTGGGAATCTGCTCACGGCCGGCTCGCACCCCCTTTAATATTCCGTGCGGGCAGTGGTGCGAAAGGGACACGCATCTGCAGGAGAGGGAGAGCGCCCAGCCGTGCGGACGCATGAGCTGTTCACAATGCAATCGGGACAGTGTGAGTGTCTCACACGATGAGAGCCCTGGGCCACATGTGGCTTTAAATGCAAGGACATTACGGCTGGGGGAACCATAGAGCAGAGCGCCCAGCCAGCGCCCCTAGGTTGAGGGGGCCATTAAGGAACTGGGACTAAAAAGTTTGTTTTAGTGGTAGTAATACATCTAAATGAATACTAGCTAAATACACAGAATGAGTATGAGCTTTGCAACCATTAGAATGAGCAAAGACCCTCCCCTCCTCTCTGTGCTCTGCCCTTGTTAGGACACAAATGCTGTAGTCCTGACCTATAGGAGATCTGTACTCAGCTGATCACTGCATTGAGAGGGCGGGCCACAGAGACGGTCTCCTCACTGGGCTGGGAATGCTGATTCAATACGCAGTATTAATTATGAGGTGTTCTTTGGTGAGAGAACCACTTTTAGAGTCTTTTTTTGGGCATATGGAACGTGTATGGAGAGTCCCTTTAAAGCTTCAAGGACTGAAGATTCTGTACTGATTAAAGGTTCTTCTCCTTGGACATTCTGCGTGCAAGAAGAGAACCCATGAGGGTTTTTTTTTATATGCATGGTACCAAAGCACAGTTGGTGCACATGATGCGAGTGACCTCTCGCTCACCTGTGTATGTTCATTTCCTGAGGTGGCTGGGTGGCCTTGTCATACGCCACTTTGGTGGACACCCCCACCACTATGATGAAGGCTATGACGCCGCACGTGATGTACACGGCCGCGTTGGTCTGTTCCGTGTAGTGGCCGTACGTGTCGTCCGTCGGGGCAGGGGACGGAGGCACGGTTTTGACCCAGTTGGGCTTGTCGTAGTTCTTGCACGCTCTCTGCTCCAGCCGGTTGCCCTTGAACTGGCAGCAGAAGCGCAGGAAGCACGAGCCGCAGCAGTAGCGGTGGTCCGTGTTGTTGCACTCGAACTCGTTGTCGAACTGGCCGCTCACGTCGTAGTAGCCCAGGCACTTGTCGTGGGTGGAGGCCTGCGTGCTGACCGTGGTGCTGCTGGCGCTACTGCTGCTGGTGGTCGTGCTGCTGCTGTTGTTGAGCTGTTTGGGGGGGCGCTTGGGTGGGGGCTTGGGGCGCTTGGGCGCAGTCGTGCCCAGCACGTGCAGCGGGTCCACGTAGATCAGAAGCAGCAGAAAGTGTGTTATACCCATGGCTATACTTCTTTCCTTCTTCTTCTACTTCTTCTTTTTCGACTTCACCTTCTTTATTTATTTATTTTTCTTTCGCTCGAGTCCTGCTCGCTCCTCACGAGGTGCAGAAGTTCCCTCGCACGCCCATGACACGCGCCGTCTAATTTAGACGCAGTTTGCGCGCGGTTTGCGCGCCCATGGCGTATTGATGATAGGAGACCTGTCCGTCACGGGGCGTTCGCAAGGGACCGACAGGCTTCAACAGACGGAGCAACATCTCTCTCTCTCTCTCTCTCTCTCTCTCTGTTTCCCCTCCGATTCACTCGCACACGTTCACACGAGAGCAAGCTTTTACATCTCTCGCCCCATCTTGCTCTGAGTAGAAGCAGAAAGCAACTTCATTGTTAATTAAACGCCTAGAAAAGCATATAAGTCATGAATGTTGAATGGGTCGGGGGTGTAGGGGTGGATGGCGGCTATCAAACAAGGCGAACACTTCTAATTAGCTTGCATTTTGCATCGCAAGCCCTGTTTGCTTTTCAACTCAAATCATGTTGTGTTTCATTTCCTGCGCATCATCAGTGTGCACAAAAATGCACCGCAACATAAATGAAACACGCATGCTTTACTTTGTCCTTAGGCAATCAGAGAATATATTGCAATAAAGTCAACTTTACATGCTCACTGCACTGTGGATTTGCCTTTTTTCGAACCTGTGATTAAACAATATCGACTGCAAACAAAGCAAAGGTGCTGTTAAAGATTTAAACTGTCAACAGTTATGTGCCAGATGATCTGACAATGTCTCTGTTCATTACTATTCCCAGCACAAGCAGTCCACTTGCATTTGGTAAAACGTTTAACAACTAATACGATTATAAGTTTTTTTTTTCTTTTTTTGTAGCACAGTTCGCATGTTGTCAGCGAGTGAAATAAGAAAGAAAAGAAGGCAGACCAGTTACCTGCACTTTGAGGGTCGTCTTCATGCCCGCGCGGGTGCAGGCGGAGGGTGAATGAAGCTGCATGACAGAAACAGCAGCATCCCGCGCGCACACGGAGCTCTTTCAACGACCCGCCTCCTGTCACACGTCATTACATTGCTGACGTCACGCCTCTGTACAATTAATTTTTTATTCCCCTACCCGTAATGCGACACACGCCAACCTGTACTTTGACCAACTCCACCCGTATTCCGGCCCGACAGGCTCCCAGTTCGTTCTCAAACCAGTCCGCCTTTTTATAGCACGCGAACCGGCCGGGCACTCGAGAACGCATTTCCGACAAGCCCCGCCCCTCCCGCGCTTTAATTGGACAATACTTTACTCTCATTGGGCGGACTGTTTCTGAGTATGAACTACAAGCCAATCCCAGGGCAGGGAGGGCGGGGCTCGTCAGAATAATTTTGCGGGGATGGAGCGGTAGAGACTAACTCACTAACTCTCTCGTCACTCTAAAGCACAAGTGATCAGCTACGTGTGCTAAAACCTTCAGCTGTTTCACATATGCTGAGGAGCAGAATTCCTTAATGAGAACTTTAAAAAGAGAAAAAAAGCAGAGGGGGTTTATTCTTAGTTATATAACCTCACCTCGAACAGATTTTAGACTAGTCGATGTGGGTTTTTTATTTCTACTATTGCCCCTTTCTCTCTCCGTCTAAGTCTCCCTTTCTCTCTCCGTCGTTGTGTGTGTGTGTGTGTGTATCTCTGTTTCTCTCTCTCTCTAAAACAAACAAACACACACACACACACACACACACACACACACAAACACTCGCACACACGCTCTCCTATCACTGAAATATACTCTTACACCGAAAGTACAATAGCGTTGTATGACGGGTTGTTCTCTCGAGTTTTTCAAGCCCAGTTTTCAGACCCAGGCTCAGGTAGGATGAAGACTTGGTTTTCTCCCTGCGCATGCGTGAGCCACACCTGCCCTTCTGCAGAGCCACAGTGCAGCACAGGCCGCCTAGCTCAGTGCGCGCTGTCTGCTCTGTACACAATGTTCACACTAATGTGCTTTTACACACACCATAAAACGCTCCTCTTTATCCTCTAATTGCCACCTTTAATCTTGCAAGATGTTGGAGCACACTGCTGCATTATCCCGCAGAGAACTGAACCCAGGTGCTGTGAAAAGGAAAAAAATCATTAAGGGGGGGAAGACCTTGTACCTTGACAAGACAGATTTGTGAAGAACATTATGTCTCGGCCTCTGATCATATGATTTTTTGTAACTGCAGCTCTTATTTCAAAAGGTGTGTGTATCCTTGCGGCATACGTTTAGCTTATTTTTATGCTGGTGGCCATTATACTTTTGGAGGGTGGTGAGGGAGAGTGAGGTGGTCAAAATATGTGTAATCATCTTAAATGAGCCAGACAGAAAAATCTATTCCTTTCACAATATGGAGGACATTATAACCAAGCTGCAGTTCTATACTTCCTAGTCTCTGCTGTTTTATGGACATCCACAAAACTCAAATAGTCCTAGATCTACACTTGTGTCATTCCGATCACTCAGATGGTTATTGATCCAACAAAATTATTAGGCCCTCAAACCCTCTCCCAACAAGTATTTTGCACCAAAAACAAATTGTTGCCTGGGCTAAGCTCCAAGTGTTTCAAGATCCTGATGAAGCCTCTGGCCAAACTACATACAGGGGGTCTTCGGGTTACAACAGTCTCGACATATGACATTTCGACGCTCACTCTCACTCTTACTCAACTTACACTGCTAGTCTCGCACTTACAGACTACGTGGGCAAACTAGTTTGGTTGCGTGCGGTGGCTTAGTTGTGCTTTATGATTTTTTTCTGTGGCTTAGTTGTGCTTTTATGATTTTACAACTGTATTAGGACAAGTAACTCAGGCTAGGGTGTGTTTCGACTTGCACCAAAATTCAGGTTACCTCACTGTCGAAGGAATGGATCTGTGTCGTGACTCGAGAACCCCCTGTATATACAATTACAGTTTTTGGGCTGTAGGGTGGAAGTGAAAGATACAACTTTGTCTCTCTTTTATGTTTGCTGTTGATTTGAACACATGCATGGCCAGTCGTGATCTGTATAACCAGTGCCCTCCTTTATGTGTTGTGTGTAGCTATGCTACAGTCACTAATAAAACATAAGCATGTATAGCAACCTGGAATCTAGTTCAGAAGTGTAGGAAAGAAGTGAACACATGAAAGTATGTTATTTGTCCATGTCTGATGATGACACCCAGGTAGCTTGCAGACATGGTTAATTTCTGGTAGAGATATGGCAGTGCTGCCTAACACAGACATTAGCACTGATGTGAACCAATAGTGGACCCCATATTTAAAAAAAATCCTCATATGGCCTCTGTGTATCTGGGCCACGTCGTGCAAAAATTGCCAGTGCTGATTTGAGCTAAGTGATAATCACTTATTTATTAAACAGGTATTCAAGGGCTCAAGGCCAGGGGAGGCATAGTTTAAATTCAGATCTCAACCACATATGGTACAGTATTTTCATTAATTGAGCCAATAATAATATTGGAATACTATGCAAGGAGCGTTACAAAATGTCATAGTTTACAGTTTCATTCAGATTTAGTTAAAACACTTTGTGGCAGCCTTTTATTTTATGTTTATTAAAACATCAAATGGTAAGTTAATGAGGTAATAACCTTGTATCTAAAGACAACCATCTGTTTAAGGTACAGTGCATACATTTTGTATTACGCAAAAGTAAAATTATGTTAGCAGGAGTTGTGAATACCTGTTAATACCTTATATGTGTGACTGGGGGTCTAAGAGGAGGAAACATGTGGTAGCTCCAATTTTCAGATCCTGGTGCCCTGGAACAGTAAAAATCCCAAACAGGAAGGTTAGATCAAAAACTATACTGTGTTGTTTACCTAATGGTGATGCCGGATTAAAAATATTAATTTTCATGAAGTTCATATGAAATATGAACTTTTGACTCCTTTAGGAAATATTAAATGACTTCTGGTGCCCTCAGGTTTTCTTAACCCTCTATTGCATGATGTATGAAATAATAGAGAAAAAAAATATTTGCTGTCATAGAGCACATTGAACAATTCAACACATAATTTACAAAAATAATATTATATAAATAATAACAAAAAGTGCAGTTTATTTAAAACGTATCTCCTTATTTCAAAATAAAACACATTTTATGAAAGATCTACACCGACATTTAAAAAAAAAAAAATGTACTGAAAAAATGATACAGTTACTGTCAGTTATCATTTTAGTAAAGGTTTGTTACCTATAACGAAGGAGCACCATTTTTTTGCATTCATTCTCATTCAATCTTCATGGACACAAGTCCAAATCATCTTTAGGTTGCTGGAGTGACACAGAAACACATCACATTTCATGCACTTAACCTGGATTATTCGATTTCTGAATGTCCAGGCAGGTTTAGACCTGACGAGGCCCAATTGCACCTGTACTCCCAGATCCCAATTCGTTTGGACCGCATAGACCACTGGTCTGTCTACAGCAGGGGTATTTACATCCAGGATATTTACACCTCCCTCTGTTTTCACTGTAGACCAGGAGTGTCCAACTCCAGTCCTGGAGGGCCGGTGTCCAGCAGAGTTTGATGGTTCTCCTCCTCAAACACATTCACTAAACCTGACAATTAACTGATGAGGTGATTCAGGTGTTTTTGACCAGGGAAATAACCAAAACATGCTGGACACCAGCCCTCCAGGACAGTTGGACACTTGGCTCGATTGTTGGTTCCGTATACTTCCCCCAGATTAAAAATGAGCATTTTTATTGGTTGTCCGTGAAACTGAAGGGAAATGGGTATGTTACCCTAAGCAACACCATGCAATAGAGGGTTAAACTTGTATGCAGTATTACAGTGTAGTAAAAGTGAACCATTTCTCACATGTGAACACACCACAGCACAGCATACAGTGTCCTCTGCATTTCAACCAGTCTCCCAGGGTTCCTTGATCACAGGTACCTCAGTGGTGCTATTGATACTCCTGGGATTTGAACCTAAAACCTCCCGATCACAGGGGCAACTCCCTAAACACCAGTGTTGTAGTGATATAGTGGTATACAGATATGGTATTTCTGAGACTGAAAGTAAATTTATGCCTGGATCCTACAAAGATGCATATGTTGGAAAATGTTTACCATGTCCTGTTTCTTTCTGTAGACAGAACTGCCTCAGCAAAAGCCCTGTATATGTCTTCCATCCTGGTTAGTCAATATTTCTGGCCAAAGCACTGGGTTTTCTGAAGGAATAGTAACATCAGTTTCAGTTACCATCACATTTTGAGTTAACTGCTGAGACTGAAGCCTCAGGGCAGAAAGCAGCAACTTTAGCCACAGGTGCAGTTTTTTTTTCTTAAAAACCAATGTACACAGATATTTCTACATTTTTTTCTCTTGTGGACACTGCTAGAATACAATCATTTCAGGGTTTCTCTCTACAGTGCTGATCAGGTAACTAAGGTGTTCTAGTATCATTTCAAAAAAGGAAAAAACACATTTATTCAGGTTATCTAGTTATATATCAGCTAGTAACCAGTAGGGGACCTTCTAACCTGCAGGACCTCATGCATTTGTGTAGTGGTGAAGACTACCACTGGTGCTGGATCAGTTAGTGTTTTAAGGTAGTTGAGATGTGCCCCCCTAATGACTATAAATAGCCTGATTTGTGCATTTCGACCCCTTTTGTGCCATCATTCACTGCAGTAGGCGAGCTGAATGTGACACACAGATTAATGTACTAAAAAACAAATGATTACTTTTATACTTTTATATCATCTTGTACATTCTGTGTCAAGGTTTTACAGATTCGAAAGTAATTTATACTTTTTATGCTTACACTTTTATTAGGGCTGTAACGATATACGATACAAAACTGAAATCACGATACCCAGGTCCATGAACCGTGTCGGTGTGAGTAGGTCGAATCGCGACACATCCCTTCTAGTTCCAAGAGTTATCCTTCCTGTCTTTCACCACTAGGGGGCGAAAGTAGGCCACCTGTACCCCAAAGGAGCTTTGTCTTATTGTAGGTGACCAAGTGAACGTTCTTGCCATGAAACTATGAGTGTGTCCGAAATCGCGCACTTGCGCACTTTTAGTGCGCGAGTTTAGTGCGTAGTGCGTTCACACTGACAACTAA
>JBBPCY010000109.1:32996214-33011597 GCA_037974405.1 Brachyalestes nurse | reverse complement strand
ATTATAGCAAAAAACGTATATTTCTGGGCTGATCTTGCCTCCATCCCAAATATGGGATGGACAGTGAACAGGTTAAGTATATTCAAAATAATAATCAATGATAAAAATATGAATTCATATTTTGTTCACTTCTGTAAGATTTTCAAAAAAAAGTCTGTTAATTTTTAACTTATATGATTTTGTAAATCTCCCTTCAAATTAATATTCATATTTTTCGTCCCAAATTATATATATATTCTTTTTGAGATCTTTTATTTTCCAAAACAAAAGTCCCTTAAACGTGTTACAAATTTTAAAATATTATGATACAAATGTATTTATTATTTATTCATTATAGTAAAAAAAAAAACAAAGTTACCGAGGCGCGTCTTGAACTCGATCTTCGGCTCGGGGTCATCGTCCTTCCTGCAAGAAAATAAACAAACAAAAATACATAGACACAGAATTATACACAAAATATATATATATATAAAAATTACACACACACTATTTTTTTTTTCTTTTTCAACATACTTTACTTCTTTTTGGACCTTTTCCATCAAGTCTTCCTCCTCTCGTTCCTTACTGGTGATCTCGGCTCTGACCTGTGAAGAAAAATGTGTGTAAACACATAAAAACAGAACATGGACGCCTAAAAAAGTTTTATTGTGATCCTTTCAAACGAACTGGGGAAATAAAACTGACTACTTTCCACAAAATCTAAAGTGCACATGCACAATATTCATTTCAATTATTTATTAACTACTTAAACGATAAAAAAAGTAATAATATAAAAACCCTGAACATGTGTCGCGTGGCTGGACAGACATGAGGAGCATACAACTGACTTTGGAAAATAATTAATGAGTATTCAATTTAACACCAGAACGGCAACTAACTGACTGTACCAATAACGGACTTTAGACCCAGAACCCGTCTACAGGGCCAGTCACCATTTCAGAATTAGAATCAGGATCAGGATCAGAATGAGAATCAGGATCACGTTGTGTGTTACATTTTTTGGCACTCAAAATATGCATACAGGAAATAGTCAGGCACAGAAAGCCTTTCACAGATGGAGAATATATAAAAGAATCATTCATTAAGATTTCAGAAAACCTCTTTGTGGATTTTTAAAAATTGTGAAAATTGTGCAAATAAATCAGGTGTTTCCTCTTTTGTGGAAACCGGGTCCAAATGGCTCGTTGAGTGTTAAATAGGGCTGCATGATATGAGGAAATGCCATAATGTTGTGGAGTGTTGCGATGGCGATATCACATGCGATAAGTAAGTAAAAACTTAGCCCTTTATAGTGTTAATGTTTTTCTGCTTTGGATTTGCTGGTAACAGACTCCAGACGCAGACTAGTCTATGCAGAAAAATGATTCTAACGTGTTTTTTTTTTTTTTAAAGAATTTACTTAAACAGGGCATTTTAATGCCTCCTAAGTTCTCTACTAGGAGCGAGCATAAGGCAGTAGGACTATCTGATTGGCCAAATATGTTGACATGAAGAGCTTTGGAAAAACACCATTTATCACAGTTCTTTCTATCTATCAGTCTTTCACGATATATTGCGCATGTTGATATCGCGATGATATCGCGATGGTAAATTTGCGATATATTGTGCAGCCCTAGTGTTAAAGGATGCCGACCCCTGATCTAGAACGTGTGTGTATTAGCTTAAGCCGTTAGCCTCCTTACCTTCTGGAGGAGGGCGAAGTCCAGCCCCTTCACCAAGTGAGTGTGCTCCATGTCACCACCCAGAAACTTGGACTCCTGGATCAGTTGGCGTCGCTTCTCTGCCGCCGATTTGTCCCTGAGGAAGTTGAGGAGAAAGTGAGAGATGGGATGTTTCGGAACACTTCGTTTTGTATCTGTGACATCTCGGGGTGTCTCAGGATGCTTGGAACCTGCACATCTCAAACTTTTACTGTGTCGAAGTGGTTTGTGAGGGTTCTTGAGACCTTGTGACGTCATGGACTCGAAACAAAGCACCCCGAGACATCTTACGATTTCGTGTGACGCCTCGTTTCTTGTCCGTATATTACTCGGAACTACACAACTCGACGCAGTTTGGAATGTTACAGACACTAAACGAAGCATCCTGAGACTTCCAGAGACGTCCCAAGACATCCCGAGATGTCATGGATATGAAAAAAAGCATCCCAGTATATCTCAGGACACCTCTGGATGTCTCGGGACATCTCGGAATGTCTCAAGTAATCTTAAGACGCCACAAGTCGTCTCAGAATGTCTCAAGTCACTTCATTTCTTCTCTGTACACTACTCAGGATCGTGATGTTGAAATTTTAGGTTCCTTGGAATGCCATGTTTCGTGTACGTCACAGACACTAAATGAAGCGTCCGGAGGTGTCGCTAGACGTCTGGAGACATCCCAAGATTATATGCGACGATTCATTTCATGTCCGTGACATGTCTAGAAGCAGAGCTTTGTGAGGGTTCTAAAAACTGTTTTTAATCGTTCTTACGCCTCGGCAGTGGGTCCCACAGCCCTGTAATTCGCTGTGGTGTTGATGAGCTCTGTCTCCTCATAGTCCTTGTTGACACCGTCCCTGCGCTCGCGGGCGCGGTCCCGGTACTTCTCCGCCAGCTCCCGCTCCCTCTCCAACTCCTGCTGCCGCAGCTTGGCATAATAGCTATGTACGAAAAGCATCACAAACAAGACATTTTTAGAACCCTGGGGAGGTCCTCCTATTCTATGGAGAAAGAGAGAGGTCAAGAGACTATACCTTTGCATGGAGAAAGAGAGAGACTATAACTTTCTGTGAAGATAGAAAGAAAGCGTCTCTCTCTCTGTCCCTCCCTAAAACATATAGTGTCTCTCCATAGAAAGGTATACTCTTGTCTCACCTTTTCTTCTTCCGGCGGCGAGCGGCAGGGTCCTCGTCCTCATCGTACTCCCGGGGCATCCTGAAGGAAAACAATTCTCGTAAATTGTAAAATCTTTAAGACAATTCTGTTTACGTACAGAGAAAGGGCTCACTCATGGGGTCGAGACTTGGAGGGCGGAGCAGAGGGCGGGGCCGCCCGGGGTGTCATCAGAAGCTTCCGGAAGTCCTCATTGGTCAGCTTGGATCTAAAAAAAAATAATTGAGACATTTCTGGCCGAAAAAGGAGGAAATATTTTACAGTTTTGGAGAAAATTTCAAAGTTCTTACTGAAGTGAGGAGCGACGCTCGTCCGGATCATGGCCGTCCGGAGCTGGAGGGTTGGAGTAGGGCTCAGCTGGAGGGGGAGAAATGGACAGAATGGAGGAAAAACTTTAACTTCGTTTTCGACTTTCAGGGAAGTTTATTAGTGTTTTATAGAAAGAGAGGGGGGAGAGAGAGAGAGAGACTGTCCCTTTTGATAGAGAGAGTAAATACTCACTCTCTCGCTGTACGTATATCGTCTGCAATGCCCCATCGTCCGTGTGCTGGTTGTTTATATTTGGGTGACCATTAGCAAGGCAATCAGACACCTGAACGGAATTAACCTCCGCCCCAAACATGAACAACCAGCACAAAGTTGAGGGGCGTGGCGCACAAGGCTAAGGAAATCCTAGAGCGTTATTTATTTCTTGTTGCTGCTGATTGGCTGCTGCCCTTCAACACAACTGCAGTCCAGAATTTCCACTGTGGAGCGTCTCGAGTGTTCGTGTTTTTCTTTTTGTTCTTTTTAAAGCCCTGTATTTTTATTACTGTAAATTAATTTATTACTGTTTTTACCGGCATATACCAAAGAAAACAGCAGCGCATACCAAAGAAACGCGCTGCATGAATTACAGTACAGTCTATACAGGGGTAACATCAGTATTTACATTCTAGCACTGCAGGAGTTCCGTGTAAACTATGTATCTGGGTTAATATTAAAATTTTCTTTAAAATGAAATTAAAGTGTTTTGGGTGCGTTTGAGTGACTGGGTTGATTTTTAGGCTCAAACTAAGGAAAAAACTCACAGAAGACCAAATTCAGGATATTTCAGGATATCTGAGGACATTTGATGGGGATAATTGTCCAGCAAATAAGAATTTCAAGGGGAAATGGCAGCGACTGTCTGAAGAAACGCACTGGGGAGGCGCACGTGTCCGAGCTGAGTTTCTTCAAATGTAAATAAAAGGAAATTATGACACTTTGCTTTATAAGTGTATATAAGCTGGCTGGTTGTGATAAATCTACTGGGGAGTTTTTGTGCGATTTTGGGTAGCTGCATGGAGCGTGTTTTTAGTTTTGGACAAGAATCAGTTCTGCGGCAGCCTGTGGCGATTCCTTGGGGTGTTCTGTACAGATTGAACGCAATAGAAGCGGTGTCGAAGCGATTATTGATTCATAATTCTGTAGTAAACATGAGGACTCGAAACAAAATGGCATCTCGGGCAACAGTACAACATTTGCACCCCAAAGTACGTTGTAGGTGAGCAAGTGAATCTGTGGCATTTCTGGTTATGTTTTGAGCAGTTGCCTCATCAGTTATAAGGGAGAAAACAGCTCATGTACACACTAAATGTGCCCTACACCCCTGTTTCTTGGAAAACTTTCGTCTTTGTGAGTATTAATGGGTTCAGAAAGCACTCGGATGTGTGTTGGAATTGTTTTTGGTTGATAAACGTGATGCCAGTATAATGTAATGCTCATGTGTTTAAGCTAGGCTAATCATTACGTGTGGCATTAAGATGTGTGTGTTGGATAGTAATTTATTTTTCCTTTTCTGTATATTTCTGTTACAAAGAAAAAATATATAAGAGATCTTCAGTAAAATCAAGAAAAGTAAGCCTTGTGTGGAGATCTCTCTCATTTTGTTCGCTGGCTGTCTAGCTTCACATAGGTGTTTTTTCCTTCACAAAGGAAAAAACACACAGAAGTCCAAATTCAGGATATTTCAGGATATTTGATGGGAAATATTGTCCAGCAAATAAGAATTTATTTGCTTCTCAAACAAGAGGGGGAAATAGAAGCGACTGAAGAGACTAAATCCAAAGAGAGCGGAGTTTCTCTAAATGCAAGTAAAAGGAAATTATTACACTTTGCTTTATAAGTGCCTATAAGCTGGCTGGTTGTGATAAAACTGCTGGGGAGTTTGTTTGTAAGAGTTTTGTTGTGTTTTTTGTGCGATTTTGGCTTGCTGGGCAGAGCGTGTTTTTAGTTTTGGACAATGGTCAACTGGTAGCTAAAGAATCAGTTCTGCGGCCAGCCTGTGATGATTTCTTGGGGTCTTCTGTACAGACTAAATGCAAAAGAAGCGGTGTCGAAGCGTTTATTGATTCATAATTCTATGGTAAACATGAGGACTCTAAACAAAATGGCATCTCGAATGGTACTGCTTGCACTAAGCACTAATCTCTCCTCCACCCCCCTAAAGAATCACGATACGAACCGAATCGTGGGTCAAAAATTGTGATACGAACTGAATCGTGGGTTTGTTGTATCATTACAGCCCTAACGTTTATATATATGTAGGTTTAAACTTGTTAAAACAGAAACGTCTCAAATTGTTTAAAAGTGAAGAAATATGTGTCTGTGGTGCATATACACATGTACACACACACACACAGACACACACACACGCGCACATTCACAAATGTTGGGATAAGGCTCCCTTAGTAGTCATAGTACACTCATCTACACTGATAAGCCAAAACAAGGTGAAGTGAATTACAGTGATTATCTAATTACAGTGGCACCTGTTAAGGGGCGGGATACATTAGAGAGCAAGTGAAGTCTTTTCTTGAAGCTGATGTGTTGAGAAAAACTGGGCAAGGATAAGGATCTGAGTGACTTTAATAAGGGCCAAATTGGGATGGTGTGATGACAAAGCGTCTCCGAAACAGCATGTCTTGTAGGGCGTTCGCAGTATACAGTGGTTAGTACTTGTCAAAAATGGTCCATGGAAAGAGAACCAGTGAACCAGCAACAGGGTCATGGGTGCACCAGGCTGACTGATGCACATGGGGAGCGAAGGCAAGCCTGTCTGGTCTGATCCCACAGAGGAGTAACTGTAGCACAAATTGCTGAAAAGGTTCATGCTGGCTATGATAGCAAGGTGTTTGTACACAATGTGCAATGGAGCAATGGAGGGTGGCCTGGTCATGCAGCCAGTTGCATGTGTGGTCCATACCTGTGTGTTTACCTTTCTTATCCACAGAAGGCCCACCACACAACAGGATTTAAAGGATCTGCTGCTAATGAACAGGTGATTTTAATGTTGTGGCTGATCAGTGCACCACACCAGTGGGTGGAGTATTTTGAGGTATCAAGTTTATAGGCATTTATTTAACAAGGTCGGTGGTGTTCCATTCATTGTTTGAGGGAATTTAATAGGTTTGACTTGTTTGACAGTTGGCTTACTCTAACATTCAATTTCTAGACATTCAATTTGTTGAAGATGATAAAGTGCTGCTCCAGTCCTGTCTAGCACTGTCATTGCACTTTCTTTCTGTCAACTCTGTGTGAGACCACAGATATGTGCAATGCCGAAAAGGAAACATGGTATTAGAACTTTTTGATCATCAAAGGCAAAGTGTGAGTGTAAGGTGTTTTAGCACACAGAAAGTCAGGCAGGCACTTTCTGTTCTGTTCCGTTCTTGGTTAATTAACAGTGATAGACTTGAATTTACAAGCAGTTAGTATCACATTCAACAGCTAGTATTGTATTTAATAAATACACTGATATTGAAGTGCATGCAACGATTGCTGAGGCTGACTAACAGCTTTCTATAAAACTAATGTTACTGAAGTTAATGAAGAAGTCTGTTATGATGCTGCATTGTGAAAGGTTCTGGTGAGAGAGAAACTGATAGTTCAGCATGTTTGTATAAATTTAATTAGTCAATAGTCATTTGAGGGGTTGAGAGTATAAATGTTTTATATATTGAATAACTATTTAATGGCACATTCCTAAAGTAACAAATCCTTAACGATAATAGATGTTATGAGCAGTGCACCCCCACACCAAAGTTGAAGTGAAACCTACGCCACTGAGCCAGTTACACAAAAGAAAGTTTGGGGTGGCCAGTCAGATTTCAAGGATAGCTAGGGCCACCCCTCTGACTTCGCCTCTGCACAGTATGGCGCTACAAGATGATTTTGGCATTAAAAAAGCCATGTCCACTACTAAATAGCACTTACTGGCTCAGCCCACGCTGGTGGAGTCAGACGTGCAACTGTGCTTCTTATTAAACAAATGTAACTCTGCTAAGCTTGTTTTTGACTGTACAAAAAGCAGTCATTATACACTTAACTGAGATAATGTCTCAGAACAATGTAGCAGTCACTACACCTAATGCTGTGGGTTCAAGTGGATGGGGATCCGCACAAAGGAGACATGAAACACAGGCAATTGCCGTTACATAATGCGAAAAAGAGTAAATAAATTAAAGTCTGATATATTTTGGTGTGTGTGTGAGCGGTGAGCATCTCTGAATGAACGGCCTACACAATCCTCTGATTATAAAGACTGGAAGCAGTTGCTAAGTTACCACTTTTTTTTTTCACCATGCCATCCATACTTGCTGTAATGAAATATTTAAATGCTTCTTGTGAAGTTTTCCCTTGGACTTTAAAAGATATATTGGGCTCCGAGGAACGCACACTTTCAAAGAAGAGTGCAATTACATTATAAATATATCTCACATACAACAGAGGCCATATTATATGGAAAAATAAATGAGTGCAGATTAATGAAACGAGGAGCACCCTGAGTGCTAAAGAACAGAACAAGAAATGGCCCAAACGTTTCGCTGCATTTGTTTCATCTTAGTGCGTCCACCGAGTCTTATTTCTTATTCAAGGCGGCAGGGCTTCAACGGAGGTAGAGGGAGGAGTGCTGTGTTGCGGCACCTTAAAGCAAGCAAGGGTTCTGCCTTGCTGAACAGGACAATGGCAGCAGCCAGAGGCGGATTAGAGCCTGCAGTATTCCAGTAATGAGTCAGCATCCCACGATACGCCTCCTAGAATAAGAGCCGTCGGCTCTTGGTATAGCACCTTTATCCACTGAGTCATTATCGGCCCTAATTTTTCCCTCAATTAAGGCCATTGTGCTATTGTGCATGAAAGAGCGCCAGTGTCTTCAGTATAGCTAGGCAGCTCTTTCCTTCAAAAATCAACATTGTTTGCAGTAACTGCAGACACCATGAAATATTGATTTTTACGGCCACGCTTTCTCATCTCTGGGTCACAGCGTGTGTCCTTGCCTGATTAGAGGCATCAGAGAACATCAGACAACATAAGGAGAGCAGCGTGGGAAACTTGTTCCACCACTGTGTTGGGGGGGGGAAAATCACTGCAGGCTCTAAAATGCTTCTTGTCACAAATGCAAAGGCACGGCACCTATTCAGACCCTTAATGACTATCCTCTGTTCCCTATATCCGCATATAGCCAAATATATGAACTCCATTAACATTTGGCATTATTGTTGTTATAATTACGGTATTAAGAATGATGATTTATTTGTTGACTAACTGAACCGTACTACGAGGCTATGTTACACTGATGAAGTTATCACCTCATTATACCCCATGTACTTGTTGTGCCACATTAATATTGCCACATTCTATTAAATGAGGTAGTGAAATGCTCATAGGGTGAACATCTGCCTCAGCCACCAAATACATTCATTTCCCAACAACCATCGGTGATACACCGCTATTGTGAGTGTGTTTAGCTAGCGGGCAGGTTCAGGGTCAGGGTCATGATACCAGAAATGTTCACAAGTCATTTTTATGTGCCCGAGTCCAAGTCAAGTCTCAAGTCTTTGAGTGGCAATGTTTACAGATGGCGACTGTAAATGTGGGATTTTTGAGCTGTAAATGTTGAGCTCTAAATGTTTAAAAGATATGCTAATTGGCCATGCCCCACGATTACAATTGGCTGTTGCTTAGCAAGGGGTTAGACTGCGTGCTATGATTTGCCCTCACCAACATGGAGGATTTGCCTTAAATGATCTTAAATCTAAATGTTAAATATGAAAAATATACCACGTACTCTAAATGTGAAACTTCACAGTTAGATAGGGCTCGGTGACACCTTTCCAACAACCCCATGAAAACCGTTATTAGCTGAAAACCGTTCACCTTGGACAAAAGTAATGGGACACCAGGGTGAGGTGAATGGTTTCGGGGGTTATTATGGCAAACAAGGGGTCGTTTAAAAATGCGCAAGATCTAAACAAATAATTCCATGAGATGAACATTGTTTATGAGTTATGACTCACGAGTCACAACACCTAAGTCCGAGTCAAGTCTCAAGTCGTTGAGAGCAAGTCTAAAGTCAAGTCACAAGTCTTTGTTTGCGCGACTTAAGTGCGACTCGAGTCCGAGTCTCAGACTCGAGTCCCCATCTCTGGCACCGCCACAGCTTCTTTCGTTTTAGCTCTTTCTATTTCTTCTGTTGCCAATGCCAATGGATGCACAGAATTGTTTAGATGTCTAAGAGGTTATCCTCTCCTATTGTATGCAAAAACAACAGGCTTCTAGGCTCTGCTATTTCTATTGAAATTGTCCAGAATATGTATGGCTCCAAATAAAGGTCTTACAGGACATGATTTGTGGTCAAATATTTACCAAGCATAGACTTACAGAATACCAAACATTGTCAGAAAACACAAAAGGCAGAATAAATATGAACATATAATCTATTTTACTTATTTGTAGCAGTTTAATAAAAAAAACAAAAAATAACTAGTTCAAAATTGCAATTATTATATCATAATTATATCAGTGGTTTGCCGCTAACAAGAGAGCAGTTATTTCTTCTCTACAACAGGGATGTAGAGATACAGTCAGCTCATAACACGGTTCGAAACACTTACAATATGTTCAGGAAAGTGAGACGGAAAACAATTTGATATAATAAAGGATTACAAAGTTCAGTTGTGGCACAATTTACTAAGGAAACTAGAGATAGAAGGCAGAGGGCAGGTGATGTATGACATCAATGTGCTTGATCGTCTCGTCCCTAGTTTAACACTACAAAAATGCAGTTACGTAAATTCCATACATTAACAGAATGCTTATCCTCCATGATGAATTGCTCAGGGTGCACAATGTCACATTCCGCACTGCGATATCATGAAAATTCTATGCACTGTATATGCAATATCATGATATTTCTATGCACCCCTACTCTTCAAGGCACATTACAAAGAAATGTCTGTTAGGTTACACATAGAAAACTGGGAAGTCCTACGAATACATTCGGCAACCAAAAAGATGTTCAAAATCAGGCTGTGATTGAGAGAACTTAATAGGAAATGTGAAAACATCCAGTGGCTAATTCTGAAGAAGAAGAAACTGGGAATATATATTTGACACTAACCCCTCAAAAACACGATGCCACCAAGCAGTAAAAAAGCAGAGACATCCATCAGGCAGAACATCCATCAGGCTCAGAACTTTGCAAGGAATTTCTCTACCCTGTTACTCTTGATATAATTTTGGCTCAAAAGTGCTTGGGGGTTTGAGGTGCTGCCTTTGGATTTAAAATAAATGAAGCCAAGCATTTCCTGTGAAGTCCTAGGGTACTGAAAAAACATATACCGAGCACAGCTGAGGCCAATTCCATCTATCTCTGGAGATTACTAAATATTTTCATTTTCGAACTTTCTATTGAAGATTATCTGCAATATTCAAATATTCTATAAAAATAAAAAAGACTTAAATGACTGAATGGGAAAAAAATCTCTTCTAATAGAATTGCTTATACTATTATTGCTGTTATAGTTGATTTGTTTTTGTACTAATACATAAATGCATTTATTTTTGCTTATTATGAATGCTTCTGAATGGCAGTTAACTTGAATACTACAGTGTAATGCATTATAGTGTAAATCCATTACAGAATAGTGATTTTAATAGCAATTAGTCTAAACTGGAGGATCTGGGCCAGAATGGCTGTCGCAATTCCAGACGCAAGTCATGCAACTCGAATTTGAGTTACTGTTAACTCATGTGTGAGCAGAAGCTGATCCATTACTCAGCACTGCCGGTAATGTATCAGCTGCTGTAATTCAGTAATGCTACTGATGCAGTTTTTTACATTATGCCAGTGGAAAAGAGTGTATTTCATATATAGGCATATAGTTTAAGAGAAGCAGAAAAAAAACAGAACCATTGAGTATGTGGCTACTTGGGAGCAAAAGTGATGGCTGAAAGTGTGAATGATGTAATCGGTATGGTATGCTGGTAACATACCGGGATCTAAGTGTGAAAAGGGCTTCATTAACATCACAAAGCTTTATAGAGAAGCTTTTTAAGTAAATGGCACGTTGGCAATAAAGTCCACACCAGTAATTTTTCCAGCTGTCGACTAATTGCCGTAGTCCTAATTATCACACAGCTTGAAGCACCACTGCCATTAGAAGCTAAACTGATACTGAGAACTAGACATTCCGTAAAAACATCACTTTTTAAAAAATAAAACAGTCGTACGCTCTACATGTGTTCTATTTATAGAACTTGAGCCTCCTGTGAATAGTGATGATAAAAAAACAGTTCATTTACAAACAGTACTGTGCAAAAGTTCTTCTTCATTTCTTCAGAGGAAGGATTTTTGTTTGTAAAGCATTACAGTGATTGATTCAAGCACAACAAAGAGCATCTAACTTAAGGCCTGAACCAGTGAAGAAACAGGAGCAGATGATTCCAGATGATCAGGCGGTGATCAGTATACTGGTGGTGCTGAATGCTGAGTGGTTGGAGCTCCTTTATCTAGGCTCCTTCTCTTTTAGGCACTTTGTAGCCCTTCACAGTAAAACATTTGTTCCTGTTTCTTTCATTTAATCTACTCAGTATGCCAAAGACAGTTTGCAGGCATACATTTTTTTTGCAGTATTTTTGTATACATACATATACACACACGCACACTCCCTGTGTTTGTCTGAAACGCAGAGCTCTACTGCTCTTCTTTGCTCTGATTATCAGGGAAAATGTTTCGAAATCTGGTCCATCATCAACTTGGCGCAGGCGTTTGATATTACTTTCTTTCAAACCAGTTTAATGAAATGCACCCTGGTAAGAACTGTGGAAAATGTCATCTTGATTCTTCAGGAATTCTTTGGGAAACCCCTCTGACCTTCAGGAGATTGTGTTCTCTTGGTTCCAGGGTCTGCTTTTATTCACAGATGACTAATATTAATTTTCTCTGGCTATTCTGATATCTAATATCTTTTAGCCTTTGATGGAGGCCAAAGCCTGTAGAGTGTTTCATCATAATTTTTCATCATAAATTTGAACTTTATTTAGGAGGGAAACTTTATTTATTTTATGTCAACAGTGTACTTACTTTCATAGCTTAGCATTCTTAGTATAATTAAGTATTTTGAGCCATTCAGCCTTCAGATGATGTAATTTTTACAGAATGTATTACAGATTTTCTCCATTATATTACTGTCAATTTCACACCATGCAGCTCCACTGTAAAAAAATAAGTTGCTATAATATTGTTTACTGTGTGGTTTACTGCTTATGTGGTTTCCTGTAGGACCTGCTTGGTAAGGATATTCTGGAGTTCTGCCATCCTGAGGATCAGAGCCACCTGAGAGAAAGCTTCCAGCAGGTATGTAAGGAGTTGAACACAAGGGGGAGCTGTTATGTTCTTGTATCCATCCTGTATATTTCCTGCGTATGAAAGGGAGGAAACTGGCAAACCTTCACGCATGCGTTTACCATCTAAGACCATCTGATTATGGTATGAATCATCTCCTATGGCAGTACAGTAATGCAGGGGGGCATTCAGTGGTTACTTACATTGGAAATACTGAGTCAATGTTGTTTTGATGATCACAGGCAGGAAAGGTGGCAGGGCTGCTTCTGAAAATTGGAGATTCATATCTGTCCTATTGTGTTCTTGTAGAATATGTGGACCTCATGATATTGGCTTTTGATTCACACTCACTCAGCCTGCCAATGCTTGTACATGACATTTCTTATCTTAGCATGATAAATGTTGCCTCATGAGAGTCCACAAACACCTATATTACCAATATGAGATGGAACATGGTCATTTTCTCCTCTCAGTCGTTTTTCTTCATTCTCTCGGATTTTCTTCTTTTGAGTCTTGGTTCTTTTCAGCACTTCATCATCATGCCCTCAAGATCTTATTTTTTCTCAGTGGTTCTACATGCTCTCACAGTCTTGGTTTTTTCCAGTGTTTTTTCGTCATGCTCTTGGTGTCTTGGCTTTCATGTCCTCAGGGTCTTGGTTTTTCTCAGTGGTTCTTCATGCTCTTAGAGTTTAGATTTTTCTCAGTGATTCTTCTTCATGTCCTCAGGGTTTTGATTTTTCTCTGTGACTTTTCCTCATGCTCTCCGGGTTTTGATTTTTCTCAGTGATTTTTCCTCATGCTCTCCGGGTTTTGATTTTTCTCAGTGGTTCTTCATGCTCTTAGAGTTTAGATTTTTCTCAGTGATTCTTCTTCACGTCCTCAGGGTTTTGATTTTTCTCTGTGACTTTTCTTCATGCTCTCAGGGTTTTGATTTTTCTCTGTGATTCTTCTTCATGCGCTCAGGTCTTGGTATTTCTCAATCTACCTTACCTTGCTAGTTCTGGACTGGACCTAGTTCCAGCATAGTTAACACATAACTATTTTACTAGTATATAATGGAACAAAAGGGAGTTTCACATCCTCTCAGTGGTTTTTCATCAGAATTATGCTGTGCTGGTCTTTAACTCAATAATAGTAGGCTTGAACTTTAAAAACTGCAACTTGAGCGAAATGAAAAAACGTGACAGATCCATTTGAGAAAAATGTCACAGTTTAATAGGAGACTGGTAAAAAAAATGTGTGGAATTGTGTTTTTCAATCAGAGCAAATAAAGGCCTTTGGTTTAGAGCTCAATCATTGAGCTTTATGAACTACATAATCGATAATTATCAATGTTGAATGATTTTTTTGTGTTATTTGGTCATATGACAGGAACACTTGTATCAATAAAGCAGCGTTAATGTCAGCTGTCAACTGGATTGTTCTCCATGAAACCATGAAAGCCTCAGACACACACTCTGATGTGTCTCTGCTGGAGTGTGTCAGGTAGCAGTGGACTGGGCTTCATCACTGCATCTGAAGCTCATTAACTGCCCAGAAGAGGGATTGGGCAGGAACAGTGCTGCTGAGATGCAGATCAATACGAATGTGAGGCTCGTTCCCGACCCAGTTTGGAGAAACAGCATGTAACGAGTGCAGAAAGGTGCTTTGTCTTCATGAAAGAAAAGAAAAACTCCAGTCTCTTCTTTCTTTTGCTTTATATCTTGTTACCCCTCTCTCTCTGAGCTAATTAAATCTTTGTGGCTTGTCCCACACTCAGCTTGATCTTCCGTTTTCTTTTGCTGTCCCTCTTCCTGCTGTCTTCATCCCTTCTTTGTCTTCTCTCACTCTCTTGCTTCGTAGGGCCATTTTTGGGCTCCTCTCCTTTGGTTTTTTCCACTTCTCCTCTCGTGTTTCCTCTCAGATCACGATTAAATGTTCATGTTTTTATCCTGACACTGTCAGGGCAAGGCGATCGTAATTTCCCGGTTTGAGCAGGTCAGTTCTTTGCCCTCTGGTTTAATAGAAACATGACTTGAACGTCCTTACCTCAGTGACAGGCCAGGTAAGACATGGAGATAGTAGTGAGACACTACCCAGTGCTCCTCTGCTGACTCCTGATAAAAATCATCCAGAAATACATTGCGATATGTACAACATGAAACCACCCATATGCCCATCTTAGACAAGTACAGTACTGTCCAAACGTTTAACCAGAATCTTTATGGATCCCGGAGGAAATTGCTTATGCTATGTCTCCAAAGACTCTGCCTTAAACAACTTATACTTCAGCTGCCATTGTTAATACTATTTATTATATATTGCAAATCCTGGTGGGCAGCTGGTGGCCATGTGGTTAGGGCCTTGCTCCTGCGATCAGAAGGTTGTGGGTTCGAATCCCAGGACTGCTAGTGGCCCCTCTGAGGTTCCCTTGAACAAGGAACCCGTCCCCACATACTGCTTGGGCGCTATGTTCCTGGCTGTCCGCTGCTTCACTTAGTGAATGGGTTAAATACAGAGAAAGAATTTCACACTGTTCACACTGTGTTCACTTCACTTCCTCTGACCTACCTGACTTTATTTGACTTAACACACAGAGACACAAGGACAAGAGCAATATAAAATAAAAATAAAACTCCAGAAAATACTCTAAAAATACCTTATACTGAATACACTATGCTAAACACTAGGGCTGTTACGATATACGACACAAAACCAAAATTGGTGGTGTGAGGAGGGTGTATCGCGACACACCCCTTCCAACTCCTTCCCGTATACAGTTCCCGCCCAGAAATATACGTTTTTAGGCGTAATAGGAGGATTTTCACGTCAATTTCTTTTCTTTAACCAATAGCTGAGGGTCTTAGGGTTTCAAAGAGCCCTCC
>JBBPCY010000109.1:32971221-32987847 GCA_037974405.1 Brachyalestes nurse | reverse complement strand
GCAAGAACCACTTAACTAAGTAAAAAGAAACAACAGTCCATCATTACCTTATTACAAAACATATTCTGGTTTGTTTATGTCTTTTTTGTTTACTGCATAATTCCATGTGTTCCTTCCTCATTTTGTTTGTTTTCCATATTAATCTACAATGTAGAAAATAAGAAAAACAAAGAAAAAATATTGAATGAGAAGATGTGTCCAAACTTTTGACTGGTAGTGTATATTTATATATATATATCACATATATGTGTTGTATATGTGTATTATATGCTGTATATCTTGTATCCACCGCTGTTTTGTACTTTTTAGTGAACCACACAGAGAACCCCAAGTAAATTTCATAGTACACGTTATGTACCATGGTGAACAAAGCTGATTCTAATTGTGATCCTTTGCCATTTACAGCTCAGACAAAAGCAATGTAAAAAGTGTGTGAGATCTTCTTCTTGGCTTTGTGTTTTTCTTGGTGGGTTGTGGTCCCTTTCACATGCTTCGTCCCTCTGTCACTGCACATGACCCAATTTCTCTTGAACGCGGAGTACAGAACGGGCCTCAGCTGCAGCAGTGCTTTTAAGCCAAACTGTCCCCTTGTGTTTCAGCATGCGTGTGGCATCTCAGCAAAGAAAGTGCTTTGTCAAGAATTTTGAATACTTCACATGTGCTGGAGGAAAAAGGGCCGAAAGCACAAGATACTAAGTTGTCAGCTCAACTAAACACACACACAGCATCGCAATGTTACATACAAGGGTGGCAGACATTGTGCAATTCTGTGGCAATAACACAGACAGCTCAGACTGTATTAACGAACCTCATCTGCTCTTGCGTACACATCCACTTCTCAGTTAAAACAAGGGGGTGGGGGGGGGATCAAGCGCAGACAAAAAGATGTTTATGTTTTTCTTGGTGATTTAAAAGAGAAGCAGAGAGGTTTCTTGAGGCCTCTTGTCTCAGAGGGTTTGGAAGATGCTATTAATATGTTAGCACTGAGCCAATGTTGATCTTTTTAAAATCAGAATTTTACAACCAACACTTTGTCAAAGCTTTACCCTCATCTTACCCTAACACACTATGAGCGGTGAATTCAAACACTTTAACTCATTAAAAGCTCCCCTCACAGGAGTTGGAATGCACAGCGAAGAGCAAAATGGATCAGGCAAGGGAATTGTGAAGTATATTCCTATTCACATATTATCAATTTGCATTTGCCATTAATATGACACTGTAAGTGCATCATTTCTATTTATTCAATACTTATATAATAAGGCTTATTATATGTAGTCTTTTTTATATGTTAAATTCAGCAAATTAACAGTGAATTAACCTTTAGAACTGCTGCCGCAAGCCTAAAATGGTTGTCTGTAGTGATAACATTTTTCTCTCAGTAAGTCATACTGTGTCATATACCACATCAACAAGTCTGCAACATCTTAATGAACACCTAGTTGCAGTTTGTGGGTTGAAAGAAGTTCTAGTGATGCATTTTTACAGAAACAATTTAGGCTACTTGGGCGACAATTGGCTTCTAGTTATCGTTTGCAATGTTAACTTCACGGCAGCAGTTTTAAAATAAGGGAGCAAAATTTGCACACTAAAGATGTCTTTAATCCAGTGGTTCCCAAAATGTTTCTGCAGGGCCCCCCTTTTCTAGATAGGAACATTGATGAGCCCCCCCACCCCACCCCCCTATTCAAACTTCACAGGTTCAGCTCAGATTTCTAATTGAGTGAAACAAATGCAATAACAAATGGTGCAATAAAGAGCATACTGAAGTTATAAACAAGAATAAACAACTGTCTGTCTGAAAATTAACCAGATCCCAGTCAGAACAAAACTTAAAAGAGGATAATCTCAAGTCTCACACTTGAATTTGCAGCTGATGAAGAGTCAGCCTCTGCTGGAGGCTTGGCTAGGTGCACAAACTTGTCCATGTTTTTGCTAGCAGTGCTGGAGCCGAGCGTAGGCTATCCCATTGGTGCGCCCCTCTGCAATACCTATGCGCCCCCCCTAGGGGGTGAGCCCCCTGGTTTGGGAACCACTGCTTTAATCAGTTTCCTCCAGGATCAAATTCAGATTCTGTTTCTGAAATACTGATTGACTACATTTCAGGTAATTGTACATTTGATTTTCCATCAAACTATTCCTTTAAATTTGAATATAGATTTTCAGACATTTTTTAGTTACGTCATGTCGCATTTCCCTGTTCTCTACTCGGTGCCAAAAATCCCATCCCTGACATTTTAACATTCCATGTGTTGCCAACTCATCAAGCCATGTGTATCGTAGTACCCTTGTTCTCAGGAGAGAGTATCACTCTGCTTCATTATGCAACTGAAATTAAATGAGCCCACCCATTAAAGCAGTTGCTTTCAATCCCAGACTTGAGGACACTATTCAAACACACCTGACCCAGCACATGAGGGGCTTCTTAATTAGACAGTGAATTGAATCAGGTGTGCTAGATGATGGAAAGCACAGAAATGTACAGAGTATGGGCTCCCCAGGATGGGGATTGTGACTTGAGCATTAATTAAAGTTTTGTAATAATGTGAGCCTTTTGTTTTTTTTGTTAACTCGTGAGGCATAAAACCAACAAAGAAAGAATTTCTGGTGGTGTTGAACAAAATCCGCGTTTTAGCGGTGCATAAGAGGCCCACCATACATTACATACCTTTCTCTGTAGCAGCCAGGAGAAAGCGTAGCCTGCATAAATTAATCATGCTTTTGACATGGACAGCCTGATGTTTTCCTTCAGAATTTCACAGGTTTCTGAGCACAAGATGTGAAATGAAGGCTCATCTGTGCACAGTGAACACACAAATGGAGTGCTCTCCAGACCATGCTGCTGCATGTATGTAGCTTGTCAAGATGTATAATCTGAATGCATTTAGAGCAGTTTAAGCTTCCAACATGTATGCATGCCACATACTACACAGGAAAAGCATGGACAAAATACCTCCTTAAGATTTCAGTCGCAGGTGTTGTCAAGGCAACTTGGCCTCAGCTGGGCGCATTAATTTTAGCTTTGTGACGGCTTGAATGAATTAGCATTCAGGTTAACTGATGGCCTAAGTATGTCTTCAAATATTAGAATATTTCTCTTAGGTTTCACACACACACACCTAAGTATGTCTTCAAATATTAGAATATTTCTTTTAGGTTTCACACACACACACACACATACACACACACACACACGCACACATATTTGTGTAAAAAAAACCTACACATTTCTCTACAATAAACCATGTCACACCCCTTTAAACAATATTACATTTAAAAGCATCATTTGTAAAATTATTTTAAAAAATGAGTTGTGTTACAGTTAGGATAGAAACAAATAACATGGTTTGAACTTGTTTTGAATGTATGAAAGAGTTCTCTGCTTTCTTTCATCAAGTCAGCAGGATATTCATTAAATGATAATTTATGATAATATGGGCAACTACAGAAATGTACATCTTGTGAGTAACTGGCGTACACATTGTGAGAAACTGAGCTGTCCATTTCAGAACAGTGGAGAATCTACACTGTCTGGTAGTCTGCTTTTATAAATACATGCTCTGAAAAGAGCTGTCATAGAATTTTTTTCAGCTCCGTTAGAGTGTAGTGATGAAGATGTCAAGACTTTAAAAATTGTAGATTCTTTTAAACAGTTCTTGTATATACAGTTCTATGAATAACCTTTAATGGATATAAAAGCTTTACACTAAATCGAGGTTCTGCAAACTTTAAAAAGGGTTTAAAAAGCTTCTTCAGGAAATCAAAGTGGTTCTTTTATGTGTTTTTAAGAGTCTGTGTAGATTAGTTTGCTGGGGAAAGGCAATGTGTGAACTCCTGACCTGAAGCCCACTTGGCCATCGCTTTGCCCCCTGTGTTTGGCTGTGTTTCCGTTAGCTGTATGACTGCTGCATGTGGAGGTGTAAGAGTTATTGGAATGGCTGGAAGCTAATGCCAGGCCCCCCGAGGAATACTTTTACAGCTGCTTCTGTTTTCCTCTCTTCTGACGTTGTTTGTGGGATGAATGAATTAAATGGGTCACAGCTGCCATAAGCAACACATTCTGGCTTCTGTGCAGGGCTTTTCTAGAGCTGGGCAAAAATTCAAAAAGTGGTGTTTTAGCTGTGTGCCTCTTCTCCTTCCCTCTGACCCTCTATCTTGTCAAAAGCACAAGTGCATGGGCTGGAATCTTAAATCATTCATTAACCAAATGGCCGAAGCTTTTGCCGCCCAGCCAGCAGCGAGCTCTGTGCCTTTTTCTCAGTCTCTCTCTCTCCCTTTCTGCAAGATGTCTATGTCCAGAACACTTGCATAAAGCATAAAGCATAAAAGGTTTGAATCCCATCCATCATAGCACTCTACGTCTGCGCTGGAATAGACTATAATGGACATCCTTATTGAGGTTGGTCATATTGTCATACATCTTCTTCAGCATCTGTGCGCCATTTGGCTCCAGATGGTAAAAGAAGCATTCATAAACGAGTAGTCATAAACTAAATACACTGCATTGTATGTGAGCACTTTCATATATTGATATGAAATCATATAATAGAATGTATTTTGTCTTAATGTACTGTATGTTTGGGTCACACACCTGGGAGCCATTTGTTTTTTACATGTGCAATGCAACGTTAGCATTAATGAACAAAATGACAAAAAAAACACATTTAATGTAGGAAAAGACACAAATGAGGATGAAGTGGGCATTTTATATGCAATATTTTGCTCCTTTTCAGTCATGCCCTGCCTTTGTTTTATCAGTGCCATGTGGCTTTTGTTTTTGTTTTGATCCTTAGTGTTCTCACCTGTACATCTGTAACCCCTCCTTCCCTAGGTGTTCCCATCATTGCCTTGTATACGTAGCCCTCGCTTTGATTTTTTTTGTCTGTCTATATTAACACTCCCTGTGATACTGTATTTTATTTTAATCTGGCTTTTCTGTTTGCTATCTAGTTTATCACTCAGTGTTTTCGGTTGATATATTTGATATATTTCCTTTCTGCGTTAGGTAATAAAGATCCTTGTTTGCATTTATGGCCACTTCAGGTTCTCTTACCACATGTCAGAAATGTCACATTTTTAACTTTGTTACATTTTCAATTAAGTTCCACAGCCCAAGGTTATCCCTAAACAATTCCGCTGGTAGATTATAAACCAGCACCCTGCCATTCACATGATAGAAAGAAAACAGGGTCCACCTTCTTCCATCGCTGCATGGTCCGGGTCTGATGATCACACGCCCAACTGTAGACACTAAAGGTGGTGGATAGGGGTCAGCATTGGTACTCTGACCTGACTGTGGCTATGCAGCTCCATACACAGCAAGCTGTGAGGGATTGTGCTCTGACACATTTCCATCATAGTCAGCATGAACTGTTTCAGTTATTTGTGCTGCAGTAGTGTTTCTGCGAGATCAGATCACAGAGGCAAGCCTTCTCTTCCCCCATCCATCAGCGAGTCTCGGGTTCTCTGGTTGTCTTTCCTTCGACCATTTTTGGTACATACTAATCACTGCATACCCAGGAACAGCCTGCAAGACCTGTCACTTATACGATGCTTTAAGTAATTCAGATGCTTTGCTTGCCTGTTTTTTTCCTGTTTCCAACACATCAACTGACTGCTCACATGCTGCCTAATACACCACAGCCCTTGACAGGTGCCATTGTTCTTAGCATATTACTAATATTAGTTACTTTATTCTGATGGTCCATCTGATTAAGCATTAGGGTTTTAACAGCATTAGGGTTAAGTTTAGGTTGAGAATAAGATTTAAGTTTTGGGTTAGGGTTAGGTTTAGAGTTTAGGTTAAGGATTCAACAGAATGATTCATATTTGACTTACATTTCAGTTATATCTAGATCTTTAGTTCAATGTTAGTCAACGACAAACTGAGCATTTAACATCCAAAAATAATTTCTGTTGAAAACATCATTGTGTACATTTGTCATAAATTGGCATTTTGATGTTTTGTATGTGGTTGAAAAGTATATCATAAAACATACCCCCCCCTTAGAAAAAGTTGGCAAAAATTCATCATTGGGCATGTATTAAACTTAACGACTTAAAGGTTTTTGACAATCTGAACTGCAGCAAGGCATTGACCCAAAACACATCAGTCATTCTATCAAAGAATAGTTAAAGCAGAATATTTTTTTTTTTGCATTTTGGAATAGCAGAGTCAAGTTCCAGATGTTACTCCACTAGAAATACTGTGACAGGACATGAAACACGGAGGGTCCAGATGTTACCAGAGTGGCTGTCTGTTAGCTGACATAACAGAATTTGTAGTTAGACTTTTTCTGAAATGATGTTGTGGTAGTGGCAGTTTTTAAAAAGAAGAACAGAGTGCTGGCCTTCATCCTCCCAACGTTGGTGGCACCATGTGATTTGGTTTGTTCCAGCTAGTTTGGAACGTAATGGGGGATTCATTGTCAATGTGTTGGACAGGAACATGAAACATGTTCATGTTTAATCACGCTGTTCAAAAATGAAATGTAATGATTTCTATTACCTGCTTCATAGTTTGTATTATACAGAAAATCTGATCGCGTTCAGTAGGAACAAAAAGGGGGAAAAATCTTAAATATCAGTCAGCATGAAAAGTTTTTATTCCATGGAATTTTGGAACATTTCTGTTGGTACATTCATCACGTAAAGGCCAGTTGGTGTTTCCAAATTCCAAACAATGCAAAAAACAAAAAACAAGCAAACAAATAAACTAAAATGCATGGACCTTCCAAAAGTACAGTCCTCTCTTTCAGCTTTGTGTGCATACAGTACCTTTTGGCAGCATAAGGGTTACCAAAACAGGCAGCTCATACATCATTGCTGGAGCCCTAGTTGATGGATAGTAGATTACCGGTCCTAGCCAAGAGCAAGCCCAGAGAGTGACCTCTTCTGCATGAGGACACATTTTTATTTACCCTTCACAGCTGGGCCATAAGTCCTCCGTACTCAGGAGACATCTGACCCAACTCTGACCTTCTTTGCTTGGCCTCAAAATGTGACAACCACCACCACCTTGGACATGGCCATTAAACTGATGTAAGTGAGATATCGTTTATGTTCAAATGATAGTGGTCCACCACTCTCAAAACGTTAGGCTGTTGTGCCTTAGGCATTTAATATATTGATGTTGCAGTCTTGTGCATCTGAGCAGAACCGCTATTAAATACTACATCGAGTTGTGGGCTGGATGGAGGCTTGGCAATGAATCATCTTCCCTCTGTTTCAGCACTCATCAGTAGAAACCAGCACTTCATCTGCCATGCATGTTTTGGGAAGCAAGCTGAGAGGTTCTGAAAAGCTTTCGATGCTGGAGTTTGGCTGTAATGAATGAACTAGAGCTCTCCAAGGTAGAAGTGGAAGCAGGACTGCAAATCCAGCACATGCAGATTAAGGCCCACAGAGACTGTCGTGTTTTTCCCTTTCAATGCAGCGAATGCCCAAAGGACACGAAAATAAGGGGTAAAGTCATTGAAAATAGCACAGCACATCAAAGTCTATGTACACCTCCTTGATGTTTGTGTACTCTTCTCATGGCACAAATGTGCATACTGCTGCTTCAGCATTGCGTTGAATAGGTTCTTTGTCTGTTGTGTGGGGCCTATGGCATGTTGAAAATCAGCCAAGTAGTATTTTGCAGTCTTCTTTCATTTTCTCCACCCCCACAGGATGCATGTAAACGCACTGATTTTTGTAACATGACAAACAAAATGGCTTTAAAATGCAAATGTTTTGTTAGTTTCCAAACACGTAGTATAAGGACTGAGGAGTGAGTAGTAAGTGGTGTATGTTTATTGAATATATGCTAGCAATGTTTAAAACTATATTAAACACTTGATAAGGGCCCTTTAATTGTCTAATTTAAACTAGTCAGTTTATATCTATATCATCACTTCTGTAAGGCGACACGCTCCTCCAGTACAAATGACATGGTCAAATTCCCCTGAACGGCGCAAAACCTTAACTCATTTGCACCTGTCAAGAAAAAGGACAAGCCAGAAGTTGCTGGCTGATATATAATATTTTACACATTAAAAAAAATACTTCACCTGTGCATTCTCTGTTGAAGCCATGAAAAAATAAATAAATGTAGCGCATTGCAGTATGTATCGTGATCCCCATTGTAGTTCAGAGAATTAAAGTCTGAACGTACGAACTGGCCCAAGTATGAAGAGGTTTTTTTTTAGGGATTTGAATTTTGTAAACATTACATAAGAATTTAAAGACAACATTTTGGAGACCAAATTGTGTCTGAGGAACAGAGAAAAAAACATGTTGTAGTATTTTTTGGCTGATTTTTCTAAAGTTGGTTAAATAGCATTTCTGTGTCATTATGAATGAGCTCACGAAGTTTCATTAAGAATGACCCTTCTCATAGGCATGTATTGGCTGCTGAATTTTGACTGTCTGTTGGCGCCCATTCATTTGAGTGAGCCAAATGGAACATTAGGAAACTTGAACGAACGTTGCCAAGTGTAAACATGCCAAATTTCAAAATTTGAACTTAAGTGGTTCTTAAGATACTGAAATTTGACAGTTAAAGTGCCAACTTTGATGAAAGTTCACAATATTTGGAGTGATGCAGCATATCAAATTTTGCGAAGCGTTCGATATAAGATATTAGCTACATTTGTTCATTGACTTTGTTCATGAGGTGGCACTGCTCTGCAAATGAATCATATTGAGTCATTTGCCTCCTAGGAGTAAACTTGCCATAAAGTTTCATCAGTTTTGGTGAAATGGTTGGTTTGTGTGAGTTCATGGGACAATAGCGCAAAGAGACACGCCCAACTAGGGAATCTAATCTCCATATCAGCCATGTGGCAAGTTACACGGCAAGTTCCATGTGGATTGGTGAAGTCTAAGTATATAAAGTCATCAACCAAAAATCAGTAAAAAAAAAAAGAAAGAAAAAGAAAAGAAAACACTTTGATGAATACAATATGACCTCCGCGTCAGTGGTAATTACCTTGGCTTTGCTGTCTTCTTTTAACGTTCATTCTCTGATCATAGTAATTAGAAAAGAAAAGGAGACAGTCCACGACTGTCCAATTATTCAAGACTGCTTCTGGACTAGCTGAGCACCAAATGAGTCAAAGGCAAAGTCAAGCGTATCTGCACTGTCACTTCCAATCACAACTCTAATGTTTAAAGTAATGGCACCTTTAACAGGCCTCTCCTACCTCTTAACTTGGACATTAGCTGATTGCTACACCTTTGTTAATGGAGAGCTCAGTTTGATATCATGCCCAATCCATCTGCAAAGCAGGCTTATCTTATCCAGCGCAACTGCATGTCTTTATTTCACAACTTAAAAAAGGCCATTCATAGATGTCTAGTAAACCAGGCACACCAGTAAACCATCAGGTCAAAGAGTTGATTTTTAACTGTGTTTAAGTTTATTAATTTGCTATGAGAAGTATGATGTAATGGGTATTTTTAGACTCTAGGAATATGATTTTGAGGGAAGAGTGCCAGCTATAATGCTGCCTCCCAGGTGCTGTACAAATCCTATGGCTCTAACACCATTAATCAAAACAGATGGCTCGAAAACACTTTGCAACAGTAAAGCAGAGTTTGGCATCCTTTTCATGCATCTCAGTTCCTCTTCATGGTGTTTTATAGATAATAATATGTGAAAATAGGCGTATCAGTCAAGAGGCAATTTATTAGACAACCAACACTGCCAAATCCCACCATCTGTTTCTGTTGGAGCAAACCTTGAAATCCCACACCATTCTTTACTGTCTGGGCAAAAAAGGCGCTGGTGCTGTGCTTTATTTCCAAGCTTCTTAGAAAAAGACAATTAGCTATTGTTGATCACAGAGACACTCATGCTATGTTAATAAGAGAATTTTATTGAGCATATACATTAGTATGCATGAGAAGTACATAATATATACTTATTATCCTTATTATAAATTGTTAATCGATGTTAACTGTCACTGGCTGATTAGTGCATATATAACTGATTTTCCTGCTTAAACACCCCTCAATCACCTCACCTGTTAATTTCTAGGTGTATCAAGTGTGTCTGAGGAGGGGGACTACAAAACAAAGCTGGATTCGAGCAAATACAACTGGAAACTATTATTTAAAGTGAACTAGAATGTTATGAATGAGGCACTACCTCTGGAACATACCAGGCCATCTTTTTCTTTGTTTGACTACATGTGGTCAGCAGCTTTCAAGTTGTGTTACTGGAAAGTAAGCAGCTGCACAATAATTAAATGGGATACAGGAAGATCGCCAACCAAGTGTGTCTCAATTTCTACAGTTGGAGACGATTTTCTTGTGGAAAGCGTATTGTTCCAATATTGGACTGCCTCAATCTGGATGAACTCCCAAAAGTTCTGACTGTGCTGCCAGACTTATTGTTCACAAGGTGAACCCAGAATGATGATATCAGAAATCCAGCAAGACCTGTAGGGACCTAGAGCATTGGTCTGTAAGAACACAATCAGACAAGTGCTACATTGAATAGGTTTTTACTCTCAAACACCCAGGAAGACAACTCTGTTGAAG
Organism: Brachyalestes nurse; assembly: GCA_037974405.1. Classification (NCBI taxonomy): domain Eukaryota; kingdom Metazoa; phylum Chordata; class Actinopteri; order Characiformes; family Alestidae; genus Brachyalestes; species Brachyalestes nurse. The sequence continues at coordinate 32,977,320 of JBBPCY010000109.1, read as the reverse complement.
CGTAGACATGTTCAAGCTCAGCTGAAGTTCGGCTGAAGATCTTCTAAAGAAACCTGCAACTCCAACTGATTTGGTCTGACTATGTATGTAAGCAATGTAGGAGGGAGAAAGTACCAAAGAATACCGACGTGATGGTAAAGTTTGGTGGTTGCAGCATTATGTTATGTGGTTGTTTTTAATCAGGAGGTACCACTCCTTTTAATAGACATATAGTATTAAAAGCACCAGCCTAATATTGTACCCCATGTGCCAACTCTGATCCGTTAAGACAAGGACTCCACAAGATCTCTGATGACATTAGCAGCCTATATGTAAAAAGGAAAGAAAATATTCCTTTCTACATGTAAAATAATGGCTCATTTCTTCTCCGCTCTACACTAATGCACTAATGAAACTGGGAGTTTGTTAAAGCATGCAGAAGACTTTATAGAGCTCTCAAATATTGTTTTATTCATGAACCACAAGCCCTAGTGCTGTTGAATATATTTGTCCAAAAGTGCTAGGCTATACATGTTATTATAACCCCAGTATAAGGCTCTAGACTCTGTTTAGGCTATGTGGTTTAAACTTTCTGTGACTTGATATATGAGACAAAGGCTTTATTTTCAGGACTAAACTAAATTTCATGACTCTGCGTAAAATTTGAATTTATTTCAAACTTGAAATGTGTTCTTGCACAATGTTGAAAGTTCTTTTTGCCAATTATGTTTATATTAATACAAAATGATATTGTTAATAATAAAAAAGTCAATTAAATCTGCTTTTTTAAAATTCATTCACCACCCCACAACTACAAATAGTGCATGTATTCCTATTCAGATAAAGTTTTCTTTGTTTTCCTGAGAGTGTTCTACATTGTTATTTTTCATAAAGATCCAGTGTTGTGGATCATACTGCATTATAGAAGCTCATTTGAATAGATTTCCTCACCAAAACCCAATTAATAAAGTTGAATTTTAAACATGCAGCTGCAAATAAGACTGTAAAATTAATATTTACATTTACATCTGAATTAGTATTCCTCTGTATAAGAACCTGCTAGTTACCACAACAGTAGGTCTAAGACAATTGATCACAAGCTGCAATTAAAAGGTAATGGGATTTTAAGTTACTCTTTAAAGCCCATTCCAAAAACCAAGTTAGTTTGCAAGTCAGGCAGAATGTCTTAACTTTCTATTAGCCTTAACGTATATATATATGTGTGTGTGTGTGTGTGTGTGTGTGTGTGTGTGTGTGTGTGTGTGTGTGTGTGTGTGTGTGTGTGTGTGTGTGTTTATTTATTCTAATTTTTGAGCTCCTTAAATAGTCAAACCACCAACCCAGGGAGCAGGGAATTGGTGAGTGGAGACATGTAAAAAGAACAGGAGACAAAAAACATTGGCATCCACAGAACATCGATTCCCTTATCCTCAGTTCAAAAGACGTGTTGGACATTTAATTTTTCAGTAAAAGACCTGCTCTGTATTCAGAATGTAGCATTTGATAAATGGAACCATGAAGTGCTCACATCATCAATTTGCAATATTGATATTGTTTTTTTTATTATTATTTTTCCTGGGGATCTGAATGCATTGCACTGTAGAGAATATTAAACGATCTCTAAGACTCAACCTTAGGGACAGAGTGTTCTGTATTCTGTATCCCAAAGTTCATTATCTACAGAGTGATGACTCCTGCTGCCAATGTGTGCTGCTTTTAGATGGCAGTTGCGGGGCTTCAGGGAACTGGAATAGGGTATAAATGGGACATATCATCTGTGTGGTATAAGTGCACAGTGTTTGTCTTCAGCCATTAATCAACAATCTTTGTAGATCCCAAACCAAAGACATGGTCTGTATAGGGTCCAGTTACAGGTACATTAGAAAACAGATTCTGGTTCTAAACTCTGTTTGGATGTGCCATGTTCAAGGCTGTTATAAAATACAAGCACATATGTATCACCGTACACAGTATATACCTCTACACTATATTAATGCATCAAGTTATTGTAAGGTTAATGGAATATTTGACTGTTAGTTGCTCGGCAGTTATAGCCTACTGTTAACAAACCACAGTGGCTGTGGTAAAATGTATTAGTTTGCTGAACAGGAGCTTTCTGATTAGCATTACTTTAAAAATGAAAATATATGTATTTTCAGGATCTTCAGATTAGGTTCTTTACCAATCAAATTAAAGCAACAACAGCGTTAGGACATTAGAGAATTAAATGAGTAGCAGATGACATACACAATAATTTGAGTTAGCATTAAATCTGTAGAACACTAGTGTCTTATTGTGTGATTTGATTTATGTCTAAAAACTTCCGCTACCCATGATAAAATCACTGTAACAACTCTTTGGTGCTATATTGTGGTGAAATGCTCAGGTAACAAAGTTACACCCCAGTATTTCTCTAGTCCTTTTGTACCACCCAGTGTCCATCTGTAAAATGTGCAAAATCAAGATGCCATTGTTAGCTAATGGAAGTGTTTTTATTTTTACCACACAAAATATGTTACTCAGCACACATCACACACACATACATGCTCAACTGGAGTATTTGGGGGCAATTTCATCCATGTTTCCTTACAATGCATTCATATGCTAAGGCAGGCTTGTTGTCCTTTAGACAAAGTTGACAAGTGCACCACCACCCTGAGCTCCATCCTCACAGGGCTTTACATTGATTTAGAAATGTCATACTCACTTTGTTACCACCCTAAGAAGTCTCCATTCCCAACCCAAAATTTCTTATAATTGTCTCTAATGTCTAAAAGACTAGTCAAGTTCTACTACAGGCATATGTTTTTGTAGCACATAAAATATCCTTTTTATTTTGTGCATAGAATTTGAATGGAATATATGCTCTTTGTGTCTGTAAGCTTGCAAAACCACATAATTACAAAATCGTATAATCGCTTTAGAATGTGGCCTAATTCACAATACGGCTTGCACAAATATAAAGTGACACATATTAAAAACCTGGCTGCAAAGGATGTAGGCTTTGCTTATTAGTTATACGCAGAAGTGCCAAACAATGCCTACACATGGAGGGCGCCACCAAACAGGTGGTGCTGTGATAAACAAATTAATTGGCTATACGGCATAGAGCTTCCTTTCTTTCAGAGAGGAATCCTCACCCACTCCAGGCTTCTGTCTGGCAGAACCCCAGCCACTAGGCCACACTGACAATTGCAGAAAAATACAGTAGCACATTTGCTCTGCTCCCATGGGTTTAGATGTCAGTTATCACAAAACAGCTTCTGAACACAGTGTTGCATAAGGGTTAGCAGAGGTGCAGCACTTTAAAAGGAAAGTGGTGTAGGAAAGTTACCCGGCTGTCGAGCTTTCAGGCGAGTTAGGATGAAACAAATGTTCAGGGTAATATCACCCAGCTCTCGACTTAATAAAACCAGTTTCGACAGCTCCAGTGGTAAATGGCAGCCGAGTTAAGTGTAAGGCCCGCACGCTTGCACTCTTGGAGAGAAAGTTTGTGCCCGTAGCAGAGATGTGAGGCAGATGGGGCTCACGGAAATGAGTTTGATTCCAGTAAGCGCAAGGGAACCCTGGAGATTTAGGGAAAATTTAATGCACGCATCATTTGGTCCTTTAATTTCAGCCTCCTGACTGGAGGTACGGTGCTCTATGGCTGAGTGGTTCTTTCCTCATTACAAAAGGCTGCCAGGCTCACTCTAGAGATTCTTCCCCATTGGTTTCACTAGATATGACTTATTAAAAACACCACACTACCCATTCATAAACAAAAGCTCCTTTCCAAAAGGTTTGAAGACGTGTGAAGCATGGCAAAGGATGTTTGTGTTTTAAGGAAAACTTGTCACAGCTGTGGCATAACAGTTCAGTTGCTTGATTAGATGGAGCGTCAATAGATGTTAGAAGCTTTTTGAACTGTGGTGTGAAAGTGAGATGCAGAGAGAGAGAGAGAGAGAGAGAGAGAGAGAGAGAGAGAGAGAGAGATAGAGAAAGTGAGACAGACTGCCTATGCTCTACAGAGTGCACTCCTCTTGGTGAAACAATAATACATTTATGAAAGTCAAGCCCAACATGTTTTATCATTATAAATAGTTGGCTACACCACAAATTCACTTTTATTGCCAATTCTAACAAGAGCTCTGTCACCTAACATGGTGATTGATGTAAGTGGGTTACATATCTGCTCCACAGAACTTTTCAATGATTATATATAATAAACCCAGGGGGTTATGATGACAGATTAGCTGCAGTCTTTGTCCAGAGCTCTGAATAGGCCGCTTTTCCATACTGCCACATAAAGGACTGGAATGGAATGGACCTGACTGGAATGTGGTTTGCAATATTAACACAGAACCCTTCTCATGGCAGTTTCTTAATCGTTTCAGAGTCATTCAACCAGACTATATTATTTGTGATTATATCCAGTGCTCATGCTGTATGTATTCTGGAATGACTAATGCTACCAGGAACTGCTCTAATGTAATGACCCGTACATGAATCCTGTGATATTTATGACCAATTTTGGCCGGTCTCTAACTCGAATAATAAAATAGAAATGTCATACAGTAAAGGTCAGGGCTATGTGAGCTTTTTCTCTCAAGGCAGTACATCGTTTTTCTGGGAAAAATGTTTAAAACAAGCAGAAAAAAAAATAAAACTGACAAAAAAGTGCCAAACATACTAACATGTCCGAGACCCCATAAAAGACCCCTAAAAGTTCAGAGAAGAAAATTCTGCTCAAAGTTGTTTTAAAAAAGTGGCAAAGGGAAGTACCTTTAAAAACTAAAACATCTACAAACAGAAGAGAGCTTCAGCTAGGGACAACATTATGGCCAAGCGCATTTAATTAAAAGACCAAATGAAAGAACATTGGACGAGAAGCGTCAGTAGAGAGAATGGAGAGAAAAGGCTTGTGACCACAGGTCAGGTTGTATTATATTATACATTTCAGAAAGCTCAGGTCAAAGGAGTTATTGCTGGTGAAAGGCTTCAAAGTGAATGAGGAAGGAGAAAGAAAATGAAAGGTATTCTGCAACACATCGCCTTAAATTAATAACTGCGAACAGAATCTGTGAGCTATTTCAGTGTCCAAGAGCTTTCTTACCAGTAAGCCCACGGGCTGCTTCTGAGTGGAGAAATTATACTTCCAAAGTGGCTAAAATGCACCATCAGGTAAAGAGCTATCTTGGCTTAATCAGATTGTTACATAAAAGCTTTTAAAGAGAATTTTGAACGAGCAAAATGTGGGCATGACCTATCTCCAGTTTGAACAGTGATGTTCAGTTCATTCAGACATCACAGCTGTGTAAGTGCGGTGCATTCTAAAATATAAAGCCACAAAAAAGCTTTCTTTGGTGCAATGCCATAGAGGGAACCACTTTTAGTTCCCTAAAGAATCTTTCCATGGATGGTTCTTTAAAGGGTATGTATCACAATACACTGAAATGTCATTATTCTCCTTTTTGGGGATAAAAAAGTTTTAACATTTACATATCTCCATTTACTCAGCATGGAGCAGTTCAGCCCTGCATTCAGAGTGATGTGACTCAGGCTTCATCTGAAGAGTTGAATAAAACTTTCTTTCCTGTCCACTTTCCTTGATTTAGATTGATTTCGTAGTCAAGTGGATCCAAATGCTAGTAAGCTGTACCAATATTTAGTGAGGCCATGGGTTGCAGATCAGGCAAAATCAGAGGAAGAAGACAGAATGAACTTTTTGAATAAGCTTTTTGAATAAAATGAATAAGCTTTTTGACCCCAGCCATAGTACAGAACAGCCAATCAGAACAGAGTTCATTTACATAACAGTCTTAAAGGCAGAGAGGGCTAAAATTGCATGATAAAAATAAATGATGGTTGTTTTTCGTGCTCAAAACATAAAATACATTACCCCAGGGAAAATAAATCAAATACATTTACCCCAGGGAAAAGGAAAAATACGTGTATGGGTGAATATATATATATTATCGACTTCAGAGGCACTAGTCGACTCCTGAAGGAAGTCGACTAGTCGGGTGTTTTTTTGTTTCCTCTCTCTGTGCGCGCTTGTGTGCGCAATGCAGTCTCTGCCTCTGATTGGCTGACGCTGACACGCGTTCTGTGACTTAACCAATTATTGTAGTCCCTTCA
>JBBPCY010000109.1:32950368-32969441 GCA_037974405.1 Brachyalestes nurse | reverse complement strand
AGAGAGAGAGAGAGAGAGAGAGGGAGAGAGAGAAAGAGAAAGTATTCCATTAAGCAAGGCTACCTAATGAGAAATCCTCACAATGATGCTGTAACATCTCGTGAGTGTCTGAGAATAAGATCTAGGAATTATCTTGAGGGACAAGTCATTGTGATCATCTCTGATAAAATTAGAGTATCAAGTAATTTTTCCCAGGCACTGCGCCACAGCGGGGCCCATTTCGCAAGGCATCGCAGGGTTGAGTTGCAAATTGGGCGAACTGCCAAATACACTCTTGAAAGTCAGACTTTTTCTATTTAACAAAGTCAATAATCAATAAGCAGCCAGGCTTATTTCCATAGCAATGAAGCTCATTAATTTAAGCTGCTCAGCAGTGATTTCAAATTCTTCAGAAGCATTCAATAAAACCTCGCTTCCCCAAACACGTCCATCTGCCACACACCCCAGTCCCTTCCCAAACCGCAAGAAGACGCAGTCCTTTATGCATTATGCTATTTTGAAATGATAATGATTCTGGCGTAAATGCCCTTCCATGGGCCACTTTCAAGTGTGCTATCTGCTTATGCAGCATTTTCTTCTCCAATCTCACAGTGAAAACTACTGAATTATCATCACCGTGCTTCAACTGTGTGAATAAACGAAGTCCCAGGGTGAATGAAACCTAATTAGTTGTGCACTGAATTATCTCCAGGTATCATCTATGTAAGTACCATGGTGTCAAACGTAGATAAAAATAAATGACTCATGAATCGAACTTCGGAAAATGGAAAGCATTACACCCGATTGTGTGAGGTAATGTGGAATGATGCTCGCAGATTGTCATTTCATGTTTGCTAGTACTTCCTATCACCCATCTCGGACCACACTGTGGAAAAAAGTTTAGCTACGTGCGGAATTGCTTTTGTGCACAAGTGTTTTATGCTCAAGAAATCTGAAGAAATTGGGTCACCAGAAAAATGTGAATGAAATGGATTGATGGAAGCAACTTCAGTTGCCAAGCAGTTGCAACGATATCCTAATAAGGGGAAAAGGGTAGCAGAAAGGAGAAGAGAATAACCTATTATATTCTGATTCACAGAACTGAGCTGTCAGGTAATTACAAAAGAAGTCTGTCTTAATTTAGCAGCGGGCTCAATTCAGTTTGCAAGAGCTAATGATGTATTTCCTGTCAGCATTAGTTAGGCTACATGGTATTGTAATTGTCAGTATTGTCAGTTTAAGAAATAAGGCTTCCAGAACAATCTCTTAGTGTACTAACGTTCAGAGGTGGCAGACGTTCACAAAACCAGTGAGAATAAGTAGATAACTGTGGGTGTAGTTTAAACTGTGGTCTGGCCTAAAACTAGCACTGAATATGTTTTCAGTATTTGTCATGTTATGCAAATGGAAATCCGTCAGCCTCATCAGTTCTTCAGTTTTTGTTCATCAGTGTTCTCACCACAGTATCACATTACACATTTACACTAGGGATTGTAACTATACAGTTAATTCACAATTCAGGTCAACTGACAATTCAAGGCTGGCATTTCATTTGAGAGTGCAAGACTGAAAACATTTCAATATTCTCACAATATTTGGAATGAAATTTGCATGAAGGAAAATGATGACTGCATTCAACTAAGACATTATTTACTGAGCTGGAAGCCAGGGGGAGGGTGATGGACTGGGATTTTGATCAGTGCTGGTTTAACACTATAATCAATGCAGTTATATAAAATATCAAATTTAACAGGATGTTTATTCTCTATGATGTATTACCACATGGCCATGATGTATATACTGTATTTATCCTATATGTAGCCATTGTCATATGCACTGAAAGTTGTCTTGTCTTGTCTAGTTGTATTGTTGCTCTTGTGTTCTGTTGTGTCTGCACTTGTGTTCTGTTCTGCTCTTGTGTTGCACCATGGTCCTGGAGGAATCTATCATGTACTGTGTACAGTAATCAACCAGTTTTACGCAGATCAGGACTCGCGGATTCAGTCACATGCGATCCGAATAGTTTTACACGGAAATCCCCACAATAACGCGGAAACTGCAAATATCCTCCACCCATTGTTGCAAAATGTGTGGCAATAAATATATTTTTTCTGGATGTTTTTGCACAAGGGGACCTTTCGAGTTGCATATCTTGGCAGGGAAAGCACTCAGACACTTCAAACTCCACAGTTCGGTAGATCTTCAGGAGACCTTTCCAACGAGCCCTCATTTGTATTTTTAGCTGGAGTAGATCAGGTTTTATTCTCCGAAAACCGGGTGTCCCAATACTTTTGTCACGCAACCTTCCGAGCTGCATATCTGGACAGGGAATTTAAATTAAAAGATGGGTTTACCTTGAAAAGAGGCGAATGCGGGTTTACCTTTTACTAATAACATAAACAGTAATCCAAATATAAATTCAGCTAAATTTCCAGTTATTGGCTGCTGACCTCCTGTTCTCCTGTTTTTGTTTCATTCTTCTAAAATCCCTGTGCCGCACAAACGGACGGCCATTCTGGACTTTTCCAGAAGAGAGAGAGTAAGAGAGAGGGAGAGACAGACAGAGAGAGACAGAAAGAGAGACAGACAGACAGAGAGAGAGAGAGAAGAAGAGAGAGGGAGAGACAGAGAGAGAGAGAGAGATTTAAATTCAGGGGCAAAACGGCTGTTCTGGACTTTCCCAGAGACAGAGAGAGAGAGGGAGAGAGAGAGTAAAAGAGAGAGAGAGAGAGTAAGAGAGAGAGAGATTTAAAGAAAAAGTGACTGAATTCGAAACACTTTAATTTCGTTTTAAATTCAGCTTAATACATTACCCTTAACAAAAATGTATACGGGGTGGACTGGCAATCTGTCCGTTATGCCACGCTGAATTTAAATCTCTCTCTCTCTCTCTTAATCTCTCTCTCTCTCTCTCTCTGTGTTCTGGAAAAGTTCAGAATGTCTGTCGTTGGGCTGGAGACGGCCGTTCTGGACTTTTCTAGAATGCACAGATTGCCAGTCCGCCCCTTTACATAGCGTAATGTATTAAGCTGAATTTAAAATGAAATTAAAGTGTTTGGGGAGCATATTTGGGGGCATATTTAGGGTTTATACTATAAAAATAGGCATGTTAGGCATTTTTTTAACCAAAACACAACAGCACGGTTTTTCACTATATGCGGGTGCTCTTGGAACGTAACCCCCGCAAAAAGCAGGGGATTTCTGTATTCTCTGTTGAGCATTAATCTGATGATAGAACATCGGCAACCCTTCAAACTACTGAAATTGAGAAACACAGAAATAAATAGTTTAAGAGATGATTATCTTCTCTGTTTATATTGTCAAAAAATTTACATTTGGTAGAGTTAATCAGATGATGTATGGTGACATGAAAATGTCTTCATGATTTCCATGAATATGCACAGAGTAACCAATTTATTTTGAAATATAGTAAGTAGAAAGCTTACTATAGTAGAAAGATTTTTGTTAATAAATGTAGTAAGTACATGTTAAAACGAAGAAAAACTCAAGCAAAGTACAAATCCTTGAAAACAAAACTTGCTACCTCTGATAACACTGCACAGTCACCCACAATGTCTGAAGAGTGGTGGTGGTTTTAAACTGAGATGATGGTACAAACTGACAGGAACAGATTCCTGCATGATGCACTACGATTAAATCAGAAGTGGCTCCCTTCTCATTTTTATGCTGTACTCTGTACACCATGAACAACTATGTCAAATAGGGAACCACTTTGCATTCTCTTTAAGTCTAAGACATGTCAAAGGCCGGTAAGATCAAATAATATTCCTGGTCTCCCACCATATCCTGCCACTGCACATTTCATAAGGCAGATTCACAAGGAGGGATAGAACGTTTAAAAAGGATTCAGAGATCTTCTCAGTAGAAAACCATTCCTTGACATGTTCTTCACAGCTCTCCGAAGCTGCTGTACCTGAAGCTAAAATGTGTTCACCCTCAGGGTTCGAAAAATGTTTCTTATTAAACTTTCTCATCTTTTTAAAAGACTCCTTAAGGCCTTTACTAGGTAGGAAACCTTTATATTATGTGGAGGTACTTTAAAAATGTTTTCACTCTTCTCATTTATAAAACGGTTCGTTAGCAAATGGTTCTCTCTTTGAAAGAAGGTTCTTCCGTGGCATCCAAAGGTGTCATCAGGGTCTTGAAATATTCGGTGCTTCGCCCTGGGCACTTATTTGTTATGAAGGAATTTCTTTGTGAGTGGTGGTGTGGAGTACAAACATAGGTTTTGATTTTGATTTATCGATCAGTAAACATCAGAATTATCAGAACAACACAAGAATACATCTGGGTCTATTTAGGCCAGGGCTTTTCATAAAAATTCAGGGTTGCATTATATTATTACGAATGTTATTTGTATTAAACAATTCTCATGTCTGGAGAACTAAAGCAAGACGAAAAGAGTGCCCATTATTGTGTTTCGCTGTCATTTCACAAACTACTTAACTTGTGTCAGTCAGTAATGAACACATCCCAGTATAGCAGCGTTTAACACAAAATGTTTGTCTAGTTAGTAGTTTTTGCTCAGCTATGATGGCACCAAATTGCACATCATTTTTAATATACTAGAGCTGAATCTTCCTACTCCCTTTGAAGAGCACTATGTAGAAATATTGGCTCCGACATATTATGTCTAACAAAGAGTCATTTGTGATTCAGCTGCTCGTGTTCTTTTGCATACAGGACAAATAGTGCACAGTTAGAAGACAGAGTTTCCTAACTTAAGAAACCATTTGAGATTCAACCTGGATCTATTGCGGTTTAATGCCAAATCTTACTAAAACATGGGCTGCATCCAAAATTTCTGCTTTTTCCTAGCAACCCACCTCCTCTTGTCCACAAAGCAGAGGCTGATTTTGTGATAAAAAACCTGCTTCAAACTTACAATTATTAATGCAATTATACTTTAAATTCTGTCTTTTGTTTCTGTCCATAAACTATTAATTTTGCAATAGTATATTTTGCAAAATACAATGAAATGAAACACGGAGAGGATGGCCATAATTGTAAATAGTCTGGATCTTTGGAGCACCAACAACTGGCTACCAGGAGCATTAGGGTTGTGCTTCCAAACAAATATTCATCAGTAGTAGACTTCAAAGCTGATTATGCTGAAGTGGATCATCTGTCCCATTTCCCTAGTCACTGCTTGTTCTCTCCGTTTCACCTGATCCTCTCCTCCCCTCTATTCCTCCACATTCTCCCAGGGTAGAAGAGGAGCAGTGGGAAAGGATGAGGAGGACAGGAGCAATAGCAGAAGTTTCTGGACTGAACCAGAGTATTTTATATCAGCTTTGAGCACAGCTCAGCCGGTGAGATTTTAGAACCTGGACTGATTTACAATTGCACCCACTGTAGAGGTAATTAAGCATTATAGAGGTCATTTCCTCATCACAGGAGTTTGGATCAAAATGTGATGTATATCTAGATACAAATATAATATAAGCAAAATGAATTCTTCCAACAGTGTTGTGCCTGATCGCGTTCAATAAACGTGAATGCTGAACTGACTGAGTCGGTTTACAAATCATGAACTGTGAGTGACATTCACTCTTGCGAGACTGAACGCAGTTTACATTGTACGTTCGTAGGTGATAGTGATGGGAAGGTCGGATCTTTTCACAGAACCGTCTCTTGTGGCACGGCTCCCAAGAGCTGGTTCTTTCGGCTCCCAAACGGCTCTTAGTTTATTATCATACGTAGCCTCATATTTTAGCCCAACTTGGCAAATATAAACGCTTTATGTGGTGATAAAAAAGTGGTGAGCAACTTTCACTCGATGGGAGTCGGCTCTTCTGATTCACTACAAAGAATCGGCTCTTCTGATTCAAGTTCGGACGCCTCGGCAGAAATACACATGGGAAATAAGCTTGTAAAAGGGAGATATGTAGTTTAGCAAAGCTAAATTCTGGATGTTTGAGTTTTAGAGCTGTACATTTTCACTAGTTTGATATGGTTAAAAAAATGACAACGGCTGTTAGTTTATTTTTAGTTATGTTCTTTTCTGAGCACTTTAAAAGTTATGTCATGGTGTTACTGTTTTCTGAATAAAAATTCCACATACAGGATACCTGCACCTCATTTTTCCCACTTTCACCATAACATGATGCATTGCTTAAGTGGTAAGATCTATTCTCAACCTCAAAATAGTTTTTTAAAGTAACTTATGTCTGTGATTGTTCAGTCGTATGACAGATAGAAGGAGAAGATTGAAGGAGGTTGAGATAGGACGTTGTATATTGAAAATATTTTTTAAATAAAACGAACGTGAACTACTTAATTTTTGAGGTGTGAACGTTTTTTAAAAAAATTTAAATTAACTATGAACGTGAACTAGTTCATTTTTATTTGAATGAACTGTATTTTGAACTAGTGAACGAGCACAACACTGCTGATTTCTATTATGTGCAATAACACACTCCTATCCATGATTTGTGTTATTAGAAATTAATTTAACTGTAAGTTACTTATCTATAGTATTTATACCCAGTATTTGCATATGTAGTCTGCATATTTTATTTTGGACTTTTATTGTTCCTGACTTTGTGTCTCCGTGTGTCTGTGCAGTCGAAACATAAGCGATTTCCTCCGTGATCAATAAAGTTTTCTAACGCTGGTGAGCAGGCTAGTCTTTTAGCATCTATATTAACTACAGCATAGGGTCTGCAGGTGCTGAAAAAGGTCCTAAATCCCATAACAGACTGTTTTATAAAGGCCCTAAACTGCACTCTGCTCCCTGCTGATAAAGCACAGAGACCAAAACATGAAATATTCATCACCATTTTGGGAGTTTGATCACCTCAGGGTAAAAGACTTGAACCAGTCTTTTTATTGAGCATCTGGATTTTTTCTCAAAAGACATTCAAAATTTTCAGCACCACCATCTCGTCTCCTTTCAGCCCAAACACCTCTATCCAGAGCGTTACTCCTGTGTACGTGGTATGGTTTGTAGTTTAAATGACCTCACTTTTCTCCTGAATGTTCGACCTGACTCTACAAACTGGCTCTCGGTATTGTCTCAGGGATCGGTGTGTGTGTGTGTGTGTGTGTGCCAAGGTTCTGTAGGCCCAAGACATGGAGACTCTTTTTCAAGACGCATGACATCAGGCTGTTTTTCTCACAGTTGTGCTGTGTTTCTCTTTAAAGCAATAGTTTGGACTAAAATTAAACACACACACTTTCTCCTTTACCCCCAAATGTCTGCCAGGATGTGCTTGATGTCTGTAATTTGATTCTTTGGTTCTTAACAGCTTGTCTTCCTCTATTTTGTTAGCTTAATGACAATGGGCACCAGACCTCCTTCTGGAATTGTACTCTCTTGCTCTGTTTCCTCCAAATTGCTTCTAACATTCTAACATGAACGCTGCAGCCAATCAGAGGCTTCTGAACAAGTTCATTATCCAGAGCAGGTGCTGCATACTGGGGTTGGAGTTAGACTTCTAATGAAGGTGGATCTCCAGGATCATAGTTGGTGACCTCTGATTTATGAGCACAGGTGACATATGCTGCCTTTAAGTGCTTGTCATAAGATCCTAATTTCCACTATTGTGAGTGAATACAGTATTATACCGTATTCTAGCAGCAGAGCCATTAAGTGTGCAAAAAATGCAAAGGAATGCAAACACTGATGTAGACGGCAATAAATAATTGTGCAAAAACAGCAAGTTGCAGCTTCATCGGCATGATGTGAAAGGGGTTTCATCTCTTTCATCGAGTCAGTCGAATAAATCTGAAAGAATAATTCATCCTAAATTCCATTTTAGTTAAAGGCAACTCTGCTTGCTACAGGGGGCTCTTCAGAGTGAACTCTTGATGTGACCGACCCACTCGAATCAGTCCACTCTGTTCAGTTCAAATCTGCTTGTCATAAGATCTTACTTTCCAGTTTGGAAATCGTAACACATTCAAGTGCCTAACACGTAGGACTCAGAGTGTATTAGCAGAATCTGATTTCAACTAATAAAAACATTGTAAAACAGTCTAAAACAGGTGTTTGCTCTTGTAACGGGGATGAACTTCTGCGTTGTGTTCTGAGAGAAATGACCCAAAACGAGTACTGCTGCATTGAAGTTTTATTTTCTCTGCACAAAGCATATAAAAACGAAAACGCTGGTCCTCCACACATCTATGCCTCCAACTCCTAAAACAGCCCACAAACAGAGTGTCACAGCTAGATAAGCTAGCCTATGTAAACATAGCTGGAATTCACTGTGAGGCTAGCTAGCCTCCCCACATGTGGTGGGACAGAAAGACATAAAAAGTACATTTACAAAATTCATATCACAAAAATGCCAAAACAATGCTGTTTGTTAAATAAATATAAGTAAGATGAGGGCAAATAAACTTATCGATGAATATTAAATATTAATAAACTTTTGAATATAAATATTCTCAGACTGCTTTTTAGCTAATATCACCCAACCTACCTCTATCCAAAAGAATATCAGACAGGCAAGGGGAGGGGGAGGAGCTACCAGGACCCTCACAAGCAGTGTGCCAAATAAAAGAAAAGTATAAAACAAACTTGATCTATTGTGCAATTATACAACATGTAAGTGTAAATAATATATTTTCATTATAATATATCAGTATATTTCAACCTGTTACACTCTTGTCGGGTGTGCTGCCGCTCGACGGTCACTTTTTTAAAAAATCTGAAAATCACTTTTCTTAAAAATCTGAAAATCACTTTTTAAAACATCTGAACATTTTGTGTGTAAGGCCAAGAGCAGCCCATTGGCCAGCATGAGGTTAAGGAGGAGTGTGTTGCTCAGGGAGAGTTTGGCTTGTACACTGTTGAACAGGACTTCCATGGACTTGGTGCAAGTTTACCAGTCTCCAGGTGCTGGTAGGTGCCAGAACGGATCGCCTGTCCACCTTTTGTGACACTTTAGAGACTGTGAGTTGCTGGCTGTAGAGGTCTCCGGCCATTTGGAAAACGGAGGGGTTCAGAAAACGTCCCCCAGGTGTGTGATTAGCGAATGAGTCACCCTCTCTCTCAGCATGGCGGACCATCAGCTGGCATGGACTGACCCATGTGCGGATATTACATCCTCTCTAAGTAGTTTGATGGTTCATTTGCGATTTCCCCAAAGTGGTCAGCTGGCCTCAAGGCAGGGTTTTGGTTTTATACCAGGGGTTCACAACCTTTTACAATATCTGACTCAACCAACTGACCACAACAGCTTCTCCAGCCCACAAGAAGTTTTAACTGACCAGCTATTTTAAAATGCAAATAAATATAAAACAATGCTCAGCGTTTCTTAATCACTTTCCACTCAGTTGCTTAATCATGCACCTAAATATCAGCCTATATCCAATTATCTGTTATGGATGAATTTCACAGAATTAAACAGTGAAATGTTTTATATTGACAAACATAACTCGATAGTGTCAGTCAACCAAGCTCAACATGGTTTTAGTCATATTTCAAATTCTTTGGTTAAATGTCTATACATTGTTCTGAAGTTTTGCAGTCAAAACCAAAACTGACAGTTTAGTCCCCCTAACAGTACCACCATAGCCCATTGGGGGGCAGTGGCCCACAGGTTAAAAGCCATTGGTTTTCCATCCTGCTTCCCTCTGTAACAATGCAACACTCCCACTGTCCCAGTGTGGGTTTATGCAGTTGCCTGGAAGCAGTGTTTAACACTGAATGATTACAGTTTGTTTTCTTTTTCTGTGAGCATTAGAAGTGAGAGGAAGCTCCCTTTGGGTTCTTCAAGTCAAGTAGTTTAGTCATTTAAATGTAATTTTTTGAATTCCTGTTTTCAAGGGTGGAAACCCAAATTATGTACAAATAAACAACTAAGCACTTGAAATAGTTTAAGTTGTGGGCCCTGAATCTGTAATCTATGAAAGTGTAACGTTTTGAATGGAATTATGGAAATAAATAAACTTTTCCATGATATTCTGATTTTTTGGAAAAGGGTCTGTATGAATAAAGTTAACAGAATCAAAACGCATCACAAATACTGTGTCTAAATAGCGAGTTCTGAGCTACCACTTACTGCTGCCCTCCACTGGGCAAAGGAAAAGTGTGCATGTGATGTTTTAGTACAACTACAGCACATAAGTTTCGCATTTATTAAATTACACTTACAGTGTACATTGTTACATTGCACCTCAAAACCAGTCAGTTACATTTGTTTTAAGTAATTCTAATGTTTTCTTATAATAAAATTTTGAGAGGGCATCATTTTTTTTATTCTGAGGGTGGGCCCTAACACCTAGCCTGTAGTGTATATTGGATGTGTTGCATGTACCTCTTTTGTACATTCTATATCTATGGGTGCATTATGATACTTTGATAATGTGGATATCTGTCCTAGACTGAAGGACATTTATGTTCTTTTTTATTGTATCTGTTGTGTGCAAGCATGCTGTGCCTTTTGCTGTGCTTGTTGGTTTCCTCTCTCTCTCATTTTGTTTCTCCTTCTAATTTTTCTCAGGTGCGATGGGCATGTTACCTTGGATCAATCAGGTCGCATGGCGGGAAAATGGGTGGGCGAAGGTCACATTTTCTGAAAGGAGAAAGACAGCAGATAAGAGAAGCTGACGGAGAGAACTTCTCATATGCTATATCTTTGTTCCTTAGCCACCATCTTTGTTCCTTTGGATCACGGAGTGACTAGCGAATGAAAACTGAGCCTCATACTTAAAAACAATGACTCTCAGTGTCAGAAAACATTTCTGGAATTTCATGATTGAATTTAAGTTGTGGACTTGAGTTGGTTGGCACATTATAGGGATGCGAAACGACTATAATTTCAAAGAATAAAGGAACATTTGGGCGTTATCACAGTTTTTAATTCAAAACAAACCACAAAAGAATAAATTTGAGATAACAATTATGTTCTTTTTACCTAGTCCTGTATTTAGCATGTGAGTATGTAATTAAATAATCGTGTTAGAACCACATGGGGAGGCTGACATGTGCAACCCCCCAAAATCATTGTGCCAACCAACCACATAACTCTGTATCTATTTATTGTTAGCTGGTTAGTTTTATTTATTCTTGGCTTTCCATTTCCACCAACTTCAATAAACATATTTTCAATATTTCTACAGTATTTCTATTTACTAATATACGTCTTAACATGACAAGAAAAAAATATATAGGCATCTTTCATTCATTTGTTTTCTGTAACTGCTTAATCCTTACTAGGGTCGCAGGTACCTGGAGCCTATCTCGGGGTCTATGGGCGCGAGACAGGGACTTACCCTCCGCAGATTTGGGCATCTTAACATAACAAAACAGATTAATATTAATCAAGAAGAGAGTCATTTTTTTCACATTTTTGTGAGAATTTCCCTTAAAACTTAAACTGTGCCAACCAATCCTGTTCTCCCCTACCAATTCTTTTCCCCTACCTTGTACTTGTATTGGCTGTTTAATCATCTACACCTACAAAGATGCATATTGTACTGGTTCTGTTACTGCCTGTAGCCCATCTATTGCTGCATAATATATCAGCTGCATTCATCAATAGAAATATATTAGAAACATGATATTAATTAGATGACACCTCTTTGAGTGTGTTTTGGCTGCATGTTGGGAAAGTCGATTAAAATGCCATCACTAATGAATGGCTGCATTGGAACATAAGACTAGTGTAATAGAGTTTGTACTTTATGAAATAGAAATGTGATTCTCCACTCTTTCTCCACTGCTGGTATATGCTTGTATACTCTTACTGCCCGAGATGCCCCATCACTGCAATTAACAGTGAGAACTGCAAAGAACCTTTTGATGCTCATCCACAGCACCTGGTTACAGTTAAGGTCCTTGGTTTTTGTCAGAGAACCGAGCTAAACCTAGTTTACCATACATACCATGGATTAATACTACATGGCTAACGTCAAAACCATGACAGGGCTACGAATGGGGTTATGCCGATGAGCCAAGTCCATCATACACAATGAACTACTGCAATATCTAGAACACATATTTGAATAGATGTTTTCATCTGAGTGCTTAACTAGCTTCTATTCAACATGTATTGCTAACAACTAAGGGAGATTATCTGGGTGTAAAGGTTAAACGGGACAAGCTAGGAAGAGGACTCATTCTCACATTTGTAAAACTTTTAACATTTGTTAATGTATTGTCTTTTAATAAGATAAATGATGAATACTGCTGAGCAAATACTCTTCTTAAATAAGTCTCCCCTTGCCCTTTATTCATAAGCAAAAAATACTGTTTTTACATGTTAAAATACACAATAATGTACATTCTGAGATTTGTACAGAAATCAAGTGACATGGCTTCAAGTGAAAAACCCTTTTAACTCATTTGGATTCAAAAGCTTCATTGCCCCATCACTACAACATTCCCTGCTGATGTGTAGACAGGGAGTCTTGGCTTAATGTAAGAGTGTGCGCTGTTTACTCCTTTGTTTACAAGAGATGACTTCGTGCAAAATGTTGGGCTAAGCCAAAATAGGTTCTGTCATTGTTTAAAAGGATCAATGGTTAAAAAAGGCTTTAAGGAAGGGATACATGATTTTCATGTTATTCCATGAAAAAATATTTATTCTAAGCGATTTTGACAATTGAATTGAATTGAATTGAATTATTATTTAAATGCTGACCACAGATCCACAGAAACAGGATTTACATTACAAACATGCCAACACGTTTTTGATCAAATAGTAGAAACATTTTAAGAGACAAAAGCTCAGAATAGCTCAGAACACTGAAGGATACATACTATCTTACTTAAATAATTGTCACTGCCCATATGTATTCTTTTCGCTTCTTCCTTTCTTTCTTTTTCTGTGTTATTTGACTGCTTTTAGTTTTCTCTCCTGTTGTTTGTTAACATCCACATCCTCCACAGGTTCAGATCACAGGCAGGTTGGAAGTTTATCTCCTTCAGAACTGGATTTCTACATACTCTTGTTGGTTCTCCCAGTTCATTATAAGTCAACATCTTTGGCTGACATCTCTGTCTTTGTGGGTAAGTCGTAGGCTGTGGTTTCTCAGGTTCACTCCCCGAATCTCGATCCTCCGCTTCTGAAACACTGCACTCCTGTGGGACACACTCTGAATCTCGATCCTCTGCTTCGGAAACAGCACACTCCTCCTGAACACCAGTGATGTCTGCATTCTCTTCTTCTCCAGAATCAGGTTGGTATCCAGGTGAGCTCTCATTCCTTATTGCTGGTTCAAATGGTTCAGCTTCAGTATTCAGCATGATGAGCTTTTGCCAATTTGCTCAGAACGGGGTGGAAATTTATAGAGAAGTTCGTATCCTTGGTCCTCATCACTGTCTGAGTCTGGGTTTGGCCATTGTTCTGGCCTTTTCCTCCCTTTAGCTTGGTGCTTTCTTTTCTGTACTTGACATTCTCCTTTATCTGGTTTTTCCACAGGTAAACTGTCACAGGGCAGCAGGAGATTTCTGTGTACAACTCGACTCTGTCCTCGTTTCTCTGGTCTGATCTCATACACTGGACCATCAGGGCTTTTTCTACTGATCACAGTATACACACAATCTTCCCAGTGTGAGCACAGTTTACCTGGCCCTCCTCTTTCACTTAGATTCCTGAGTAGGACTCTGTTACCAGGCCAGTGTTCTACACCATGGACTTTCTTGTCATAGTATTTCTTTCCTTTCAAGGCCTCTTTCTCAGCAGTCTTTGATGCAATTTCATAGGCTTCCTGCATCCGTGCTCTCCAGTTTGCCGCATAATCTGCATAACTCTGCTGTTTCTCATTTACCTGCAGATTAAACATGAGATCGATGGGTAGCTGGGGTGAGCGACCGAATAATAGATAATAAGGTGAGAACCCAGTCAATTCGCAAAGGGGTGATCTGGATCTGAATAGGTCTGGAAATAGCAATGATAATGGTGGCTGGGTTTATCTGAGAAACAAGGAAGTGTATCAGGACTGGACTTTGATGCGTATGTTGGTGTATAAACATCATGATGATGTCCTAATATGCAAATTACATAAGTATATTTATACCCCACAAAAACTTTGGGTCATGCCCAACATTTTTTCTAGTCTCTATCTTTAACCCCTTTTAAGCCACAAGCTTTTGAAATAAGGATGTCAAAATCCAGTATTTCTTAGTAGGAGTAGGAGTCTAACATCATTCAAGATGAGAGATGACTGATATGAAGAAGTCCCTGTGTAGCGTGAAGGAAAACTCAAACGCGGATACACACGAGGGAGTAGGTAAACCACGCAGTTGATCTGAGAACGCTCGATACGAACTTGAGCTGAACTTGAGCTGTCATGATCTCAATGTCTGGTGCAGAAGAACACCTGCGTGAGTCAATTCCGGTGCCTTGTGACCTCACGTGACCTGGTGCGTGTGACAATAACAGGGTCTTCCTGTTGTGATTGTTTGATCTGTTCCTACGAAAGACTAAAATTAGTGGGCAATGAGATTTCATCTTCCACCAAGTGGACAGCTTGCAAGTTGATTCCACTAGTCCACAGGGGAGCATCCTTGAATGTTGACATTACCCCCTGCACTGTAGCACTGATCACATTTTGATCTCCTCTGTGCACAGTTTCATGTACTGGTCAATGTCCAGTGACATGCCATCTTGACAAGCTGTCTGCGTCTGCATTACATCTTCCTGGCTGATATTTAATGGTGAAATTAAAATCAGCCAGTTCTGTGGCCGTTGTCAAAATGTATGTGAGTGGATTATTTTTTGTGTACAATTCGAAATGTGAAGCGTGAAACAAGTAATCCCTAAAGCAGCGGTCACTAACAGGCGGAGTGCGGTCCGGGTCCAGTGCTTTTTTTTTCCAGTGTATCCGGTGAATTATCGCGAGGCCTCCGCCCCTCCCCGAGTTGCGAGGTTGACAGATGTAAACAAACTCAGGTGGCATGGAATCGTTGAGGGAAACAAAGTCGTTAGGCTGTATGTATGTTCTATAGTAGGAAAGGAATCCCATAATTTTCCTCAGATCTCCTACTGTTGCTGGTGTTCGGAGCTTCAGGGCCTGTACTGGGGCTATTTCGGCTGGATCCATAGAATATCCATTCTCCGACACAATACGGCCCAGGAAGCAGACTTTTCTTTGGAACAGGTCACACTTGTATGGGCTAAGCTTGACTCTGTGTGTCTGGTATCTCTGGAGGACTGTGCGAATATGGCTCACATGATCTTCAAAAGAGGCACTATGAACAAGATTGTCATCCAGGTAAGGCTGACAGATAACATCATACAAATCCTCCAGACAAGCTTCCATGTTTCTCTGGAATTCGGCTGGAGCTGAGCTAAAGCCAAATGGAATCCTGTTCCACTGGAATAGCCCCCAGGGTGTTATAAAGACTGTTAGGGGTCGGCTCTCAGCATCAAGGAATCCTTGGTGGTAGGCCTTGCCCTGGTCCAAGACCTAAAACCAGGAACTGCCACTCAGGGAACCCAGCATGTCTATGCAGCAAAGTCTCAGGCTTCCGTCCTTTTTCCTTATACAATTGGCGAGAAGTAAGGAGATCTTGACTTGCTTATACATCCCCGGTGCAACAGATCCTGAAGGTACTCTTTCACTTGCTGCAAAAGAGGCTTAGGCACAGATATGTCTTTTGCACAGGTGTCTTTTCATGGAGTGTGCATATTAAGTGAGGGGATGCAACCAACATCATTATCATCAAAAGCATTGCATTCTTCCTTTAATAGCTGTCGCACAATCTGTTGCTGTGTCTCTGTTAAGTGTTCAAGCTTTATTGGGGGATCCCAATGACTTGGTCTCTCTGACTGTTGTGGTGTAACAGTCACTCCATATGTTTGCACTGTGGATGTCAACTGCTCTTTCACCTGCTCCATCTGGGTCTCATTTTTCTGGACAGAATCTGCAGTTAATGGGTAAGTTGTCTTTATCACTTCTAGATGGCCTAGTATGAGTCGTGGCGTAAGTATGACTGCGTGCTTGGCTGTATTAGCAATGACGATTGGGACTTTCACAGTCTTCTCATTACCGACTTTGACTACACCTTCCTGCATTACTAAGCGCTCTGGTAATGGTGATAGTTCACTTGGACCAAATAACAGGCTTTGTTCCTGGATTTGTCTCCCCATGTGCACTTGTGCATAAACAGTGGTTATTTGCCCTGCGCTGAGTTGGATCTTTTGTTTACCAACGCACACAGTTCCAACAATCACATTTGAATTTACAGCCCTCAGCAGGTTAAGCATTGTTCTTGCTTTATTTATCGATATAGAGAAAGCTTTGCTCACCCTTTGAACAGTGCTGGATTGTGGCCACTGTTTCCCTCACCTGCCAATTATCTCCTCAATGACATTGTAACCGACAATTGGGTTTTAGGCTACACCAGCATCACTTGCTGCCAGCATAGGTACTTGCAGAGTCCCTTCCGTGCCTCCATCATCACTCAATCGGAAGCTTACTTCTACCCAACCATTTCTATGTGATTTGCAGCTAATCCGGTGAGTGTTCCTGGCCCCAGGAGCTCCTCAATAGGTCTGACAGTGGTGTGCGGCAAGTGTTGCTTCCACCAGTCTGCATTGATAATACTGGCTTGAGCTCCTGTGTCCCATAAAGCTTCAACTGTGATGTCATTAAGCTGACAATGGACCAGGCATCTTTTTCCAATGATGTTCAAGAGCCTAAGTGTGGCAAGAGACAGTGAGTTGTCAAAAGTGATCACATCTTGGGGAGTAACAGGCTGAATGTTATTTTCTTTACTGTCTTCCTCGTTTTGTACAGGTCTGGATGTCTGCTGCACTTCTGAGCTAGCTTGGGACCCAATGACAGGATGGACTACTGAGGGGTCCAGATCAGCAGTCCCCTCCCATTTCCCAATGTTGGTCTCCGTTGTTGACAGCCTTGTGACATATGTCCATCTTGACCACAGCGATAACAGTGCCTGCACTCATCACCTCTTTGGGCCTCCTGACATGAACGGCAGCCTTTGGACCTCCTTTCCTTTTCCAACTCCTTGGGCTCCTGTGAGATGCATTTAATTCAGTCTTTATTCTCTTTACTAATGAGTCTTCTGTTGTTTCTAGGTTCATCTTGAGGAGGAGCTGTCTCTCTCACATCATCCAGTCAGCAGCTTCTCCTGGCTAGCTCGCCATGATTATGTTGCATACACAGAAGAAGAGGCTTTTATTTAGTCACATTCTGCAAAATGAATAAACACAACAAGAAATGAGACCGGATTTCATTGTGTTTTGACATGACTGGCAGTGTGACTTCATTAATGAATGAAACTCCCTGCTGTTACACCGGTGTTGTCTCGATGGCGTAGTTTCTCACCTGAGTACTAGGGGTAACTTAACTATGGATAGGGTAAGTATGTATGTATGCGTGCGAATGAGTGGTGAGGGGGGATCTGGCAACCCGAGGTTGTCGGATCCTTGCTCACAAGTCCACCTGTGTTGTATATATCTGTAATGAAACTTAAGTGTCTGTGTTGCGTGATTGGTTGTTTGAATGAGAGTCAGAGGGGACTCCAAGTTCAAGAAACCCAAGTTGAAGCAGTATCCTGAAAGCAGCGATCTCTGTGAGTGTTTCTACTCGAAGGAAAAGGACTAATTGAGATGTTTTTGCAGACTAAAGCTGGTGACTCTCGAGTGGAGAGAAGAGTCAGTGTCCTCATTGAAAACGTATCTGCTGCAGGAGGTCTCACGCACTCTGTCCTATTCTGGATTAAAGCTGAAGGCGAGAGGAGTGTCTCTCAGTTCTTGTTTTTTGTGGCTGAAGAAAGCTTGTTTTTGTTTTTGCTTTGTTCGTGAAACATTAAAGACTCAGTGGATTCTACTTGTGATCACGTCTGTGTGTCCTTATCTACCCCGGTCTAACACCTGCGCCTCATAGTCGCTCCCCCTAGCGTCACTCGCCAGTATATACAGGTCTAAGTGATTAAGTAGCCATCATTACACACTATACAAAACTTTAGTTTATGTTAAAGCACCCGTATACTTAATAAATGATAAAAAAATAAAAAAAAATTTAAATTAAAAAATATACTGTTTGAGTTTATACCTCTACATAGTGCTTGTTCCTTTTCCTGCTTTCAACACATCAACTTCTGACTCTTCGCTGACTCTTTCCTACATAACATATACTACTCCTTTCCAACAAGATAATTCAGCTGCCATTGCAACAAGATAATTCACAAGTAATTCACTTCACCTGTCTATGCTTTTAATGTTATGACAGATCAATGTGTATGCCTTCTCTAGTTAATTGCTGGAGTGATTAGTTTTATTTAGACAGATGTAAGTAAATGTAAGTAAAGACATTATAGGCCTGGGATTGTTTTAAAAGTTTTAGCTTGAAAGGTTTAGCCTTTTTGCAGTACAGAAGTCTCACCTGTGCTCTAGAGCACTGGTTCCCAACCGGAGGTTCCCCTAGAGATCTAAGGGAGTGCACGCAATTTTGTCTGCACTGAGGATACCAAAATTATATTTGTACACATTAAATTAATAAAATCCCAATGTCTCAGAAATGTAAGTGTGTGTGTGCGTGTGTATGTGTGTATCAGGCACATGCAGAAGGGGGATGGAGGGGTCTTGAACACCTGCCCCTTTCCTCTTGG
The DNA here is from genome assembly GCA_037974405.1 of Brachyalestes nurse. Lineage (NCBI taxonomy): Eukaryota > Metazoa > Chordata > Actinopteri > Characiformes > Alestidae > Brachyalestes > Brachyalestes nurse. Next base: position 32,950,909 of record JBBPCY010000109.1, on the reverse strand, counting down.
GCATTTTTTTTGTGTGTGCGTGTGGAGTCCCACCTGTGCCCCTCAACAATAACATTTAACTATTAATCACAATTTTGCTAAATTAAAGGATCTGGCTTGCATCAGTCACATGATGACCATTAATGGGAACCTATTATGCAAAACTCACCTTTTTAAAAAAAACAAGTTATGATAGGTCTATGGGCTGTACAAAACATGTTAATGGAGTTCTTTGAACCAAAGCGCTCTCACATAAAGAGATATCACAAGGATAATTCTTCAGTTTCATTTTCGTTCAAAACAGCCATTTCAGGGCTCTGTCCCTTTCATGCAAATAAAGCTATTGCTGGCCACGCCCACCGTCCCACGTTCCACCCACCCCTTACGCGCCTCGTAAACAAAATACTTAAGGTGGAACTTTTTAAGGTGGAATGAAACTGATTGTTGCTGGGACACGGCCATTGAAAATGAAATGGAGCCATGCAGTCCTTCTGTTTCTTTGTCTGGGAGAAAGTGGAGGGATTTGTGCTGTTCTTTGCAGAAACAACACAACACTTCATGA
>JBBPCY010000109.1:32904887-32936645 GCA_037974405.1 Brachyalestes nurse | reverse complement strand
AATAAAATTAGGGGTGTCATGCGATTAAAAAAAATAATCAAATTAATTACAAGCTCTGTAATTAATCAAAATTAATTGCACTCATTTTGGCTGTAAAAGTATTTAAAATGTAATTGAATTTGGGCATATGAGTGAATGAATAATCAACATTACAGTCTCTTTTATCAAATAAGTTATGTTTCATGTGCAGTAATGGTCACAGCAATCAAAAATATGACCTAATATGCTGAGGAAGCATTACAGAGGGTTGCAGAAGCATTATAATGTGGGGGGACCATTGTTGTTGTGTCTGAAATATGGAACGTCCTTCTTCAGTAGTTTTACCTTTAATTGGGCTCACCTGGCAAACTTATTATCACAGGTGTCCAAGATTGATTTCAGCCCTGAGACACAATACCATCCATGAGTTTAATTGAAAAATAAAATATTTAATCTTTATGACTCCTAAATACAATTTGCATAATAATTTGGAACGTGGTGTAATGTCTCCAGATTTTTTCAAGTCGACTAGTCAGTCAGCATAGTCGAAGTCGAGTCAACTAGTCGTTTGATGACGTCATCACACGCAGCAGAGGGTGTGCAACATTGAGCAACTTTTATTAAGTTCTCTGTAACATTAACAGTCAACACGACAGATAAGCAAAACAAAGGCTGATGCCTTGAAAGGCTGATGGTAAATTTAAGTGTCCATCTGAGAGTGGGAACAGTTTAAGCCGCGGCAGGACGTTTGCTAGCGTTCCATGTTAGCTGGCGTTAGCATGCTAGCTAGCGGTGCCGTGTCAGATGGCCTTGCAGAACGCTGGTACTGTTACTGTACTTTAGCACCGACTTGCAGGTTGTGCAGGTCTCCATGCTGTTTGTGTGTCTAGAGTGAAGTATCTCCACACATGGGATGTGTGTCTGTCTCCTCTGCTGCCGTGTCTCTCGCCTTGTGGTCTCGCGTTTACACTCGCCTCTAAGTGGCAACGGTACCGCTCCTTTTATGTAGGTACTACAATGATTGGTTAAGTCACGGAACACGTGTCCGTGTCAGCCAATCAGAGGCAGAGACTGCATTGCGCGTACAAGTACGCACAGAGAGATGAAAAAACACTTGACTAGTCGATTTTTCTCAGGCTGCGTCGATTCGTGCTTCTGAAGTAACTGATTTTGTGTTAATGCCATATAATGTGTATATTTGTGTGTGTGTGTGTGTGTGTGTATATATATATACAGTGTTGAAAAAGAACTAGTTCAAAATACAGTTTTCAGTTCGCATTCATAGTTTAAAAAAATTTTGAACGCAGTTCACAGCTCAAAAATGAACTCATTCACGTTCGTTTTTTTTTTTTTACATTTTCAATACAACGTCCTTCTATCTGAACCTTCTTCAATCTTCTCCTTCTATCTGTAATATCACTCAACAATCACAGACATAAGTTACATTAACTTAAGCAATGCATCATTTTATGGTGATAGTGGAAAAAATGAGGTGCAGGTATACTGTATATATTTTTATTCAGAAAACATTAACACAGACATATCTTTTAAAGTGATCAGAAAAGAAAATAACTACAAATAAACTAACAGCCGTTGTCTTTTTTTTTTAAAACCTTATCGAACTAGTGAAAATGTACAGCTTTAAAACTCCAACATCCAGTATTTAGCTGTACTAAACATCAGTATCCTCCTTTTATAAGCTTATTTCCCAAGTGTATTTCTGCTGAGGCGTCCGGACTTCTTTCTAGTGAATCAGAAGAGTCGACTCTCTTCGAGTGAGAGACAATCCTCACTTTTTATCAACACACAAAGCATTCATATTTGCCAAGTTGGGCTAAAATATGATGCTACAGATGATGATGAGAAACTAAGAGCCATTTGGTAGCCGAAGGAACCGGATCTTCTTTGGGAGCCGTGCCACAAGAGCCGGCTCTCTGAAAAGATCCGAACTTCTCGTTACTTTCCGGCAAACGTACAGCGGGAACTGCGTTCAGTCTGGCGAGAGTGAACGTCACTCACGGTTACGTTCATAATTTGTAAACCGACTCGTTCAGTGTGTGTGTGTGTGTGTGTGTGTGTGTGTGTGTGTGTATAGAAATGAGTGTAGAATAAAATGCCAACTTAAAGCTCACTGTGGCCACATGTCTGTGCCGCTGTGTGAGCTGGTCTCCCCTATGTACGGTAGCCATGTCGGGCTGTGCTGTAATGTTTGAGGTTAGGATGGTACAAGTGTTACCATGCTTCCGTAAGCCAGCGAACATGCATCAGTGGCCAGGCTCCCGCTGCTTATTGTGGGATGTCCAAGTAATAGATTGGGTGGTAGAAGTAGGGCACAGTGTGTTTGAGAAAGCAGCGCTGTTCTCAAAGCCTTCACAGAGAAACTGGAAAAAATGTACCGACAGTTGCACTGTGCAGAGGGATTGTCATCAGGACAATCCTTTGGAGCATGTTGCTTTGGAGCACATTGCTGAGGTGGTATTTCTAAAGTCCCAAAGAGGGAATTATTACAGATCAGATGTGTATTCTGTTTACAGAGCTCAGAACTGCCTCTTCCAGAATTTTGATCTGACATTTCTGAAAAAATGGGGATGAGACTTCTAAGTGCACACTGCTCTGACAAACTGGGACAGTATTAACCCTTAGAACACTAAGGGTGTTTTTCCTATTTCTGTATTACTTGTTCTTTTCTAATATTTAGAGCTTTAAACAATGTGGACAAGTGACTGCTTTTTTCAGCACAACCTAGCTGTTAGACACATCTGACCCGACAAAAACATCGTCCCAGCACTTATAGGGCAACAGCTAGAGGAACAAACCTGGACAGACACAGACCAACAGACACACATCGTCCCAGCACTTATCGGGCAACAGCTAGAGGAACAAACCTGGACAGACACAGACCAACAGACACACAGCTAGGGGCAATTTAGCATCTCCAGTCTACCTGGTATGCCTGTTTTTGGACTGTGTGAAGAAACCTAGGCAGATATAGAGACAATGTAAACTTCACACAGACTCGGGCCGTCTCATTGAGGAATTGGACAAGTGAGGTGCCAGCACTCCACTGTACCACCCCCTGAAGCTGTGTGGATAGCAGAGCATAACACGATTTATGCACGATTTATGAAGGAGCTGAAGAATCTGAAAGCTAACAACGCAAATAAAACCAGAGAGATCATCAACAGAGTGGGTGCTATTTCAGTCATCCTTGTGAAAACTGTGCTGTGTTTAGGGTGATAAAATCGTTGTCACATGTTGGAATATGCAGCAGCTGCTGGAACACGCTTTACTTTTGGGATGTGAAGTACACTACATCTCTGGAAATCCCTTTTATGTCATGCTTGCCGTTAGACATACTGGATAACTCTCATGCTCGTCACATGACATGATGATTTTTCTCCCCTCCAATTTCTGATTTGATGTGTTGGCCCTTGCTTGATACCATTGCAGTGTATCATAACATCCTGAATACACATCCTCTGCAGAAAAACACACTATTGCACATCTTAATACAAAATTACTGATCCAAGGGACTAATGCAACACTGTTTTCAGGGACTAACGATGAGGCAAATCCGATTCCGGTTTGATGGGCAGCCCATTAATGAGACAGACACACCTGCACAGGTATGATCCTACTTTACCTTATACACATTCTCTGACTTGTACGCACATTTACTGAATTTAAAGTAAAGGTAGTAATACAGGATTAATTTTAGAAACATGCAGGTTCCTGGCACTTGTTACGAGCTTGCTCAAAGATTTTTCATTATTTCATTTAAATATGTTTTATTATAGAGTACAACTGGTCCTTTCATGGAATCATATTACCTAATAAAGCAATAAAATGAAAGTTGTTGTTATTAAACCTCTTTCAGGTTCATTATCAGAATGATGTATTGATGATGGGCTGTTTGACCACATGGGTTTTTATATATGTCAGGTTTAGGGTGTTCGTTTTGCAAAAGGTAGCGGTAAAAGTTAAATAAAACTACAAAGACAGTGATGTACAATAATCAATTTTCTCCAGAAACTGATCTGGTTTGCAGGTAAACACACCATCATAATAGCAATCCTCCACAGCTCCACCTCACATTTTAAAAAGTGTGGTGACAAGCCATTCTGATTGGTTTACTGCACCTTGTTAAACCATGCATCTGAATAATGAAGAGAATTGGGATTAACTTTTTGCACCTCACACTGATGGCAGGTCTTTTTTCTGCTGGCAAAATGGAGCCCAAAGTGTAACGCGTTTGTAGAAACGCTGTGTCAGATTGGACAGTTAACCTCCTGGGGCTGCTGTTGAAAACACAGAACGGCATCTGTCCGTTAAAAATGCACAGATGTAAATGCCTTCTCATTTCCTTTCAGCTTTACAACACAAAGGAAATCTGCCATTATGCAGCCCCTCATCTGTCCCACAATCAATAACACAGTCAATAGATCAACAGAGCTTGAAGGCTCACTCCAACCAGGACATGAAAGCCTGAAGCCTTGCTGGCAGCCTATTGTGATCTTACATAATAGTACTATGAAAGAAAAAAATAAGTGAGGATATATGAGGACATCAAAGAGTCTTAGGAACCACGAGTGAAAATGCTTAATGGATGACAGATATTACACTCTTACAGGAGATCTTCCACTAGTGCCATATGGTAAAATGCTGATGGTGGAATTGTTACAAAATGTTTTGTCAGGATATTAAGAAAACACTGTAGGATCAATAAGGTGATACATTTAAAGACACACCTGAATTATTTTGACCAAAATAGATTGCTTGCCAAAACATCCACAGAAATGTTTATCAAGACCTGAACTTGTACAAGATGCTCAAAGCACATGTTAATAACATGTATCCAATCACATGGCAGTGGATTGTCTCATACCATTCTATAATGATTATTATTGTTAATGTAATGTGTGTGTTTGTGTATACATAGTGTATATACAGCCTTGTATTTTTTTTACCGTAAATTAAATTACTTTATTACTGTATTTACGCAGTTTATACCGAAGAAAATGATGGTGCATACTAAAGAAAACGCGCTTACATAAATTACAGTACTGTATATACAGGGGTAACATTGGTATTTTACATTATAGCACTGTGGGAGACAGCAGTTCAATGTACACTGTACAGTACAGATACAGGTTTATATTGACATTTTTTAAGGGTAATGTATTAAAATGTAATGAGTTTAAAATGTAATTAAAGTATTCTGTGAGCATATTTGGGGGTAGGGGTGGGCGATAAAACCAAACTCTTCTATGACGGTAGAAGCAATTTTCTACCTCGATAACGATATACATCATAATATAGCAATTTGTATCTGGAAATGCTTACTAAAAATTCTAACACAAAGAAACTGTTTTATATAATGTAATTTTATTTAATCTGTGAATTGCAGCATTACTTTAATTAAAAAACAACCATACTGTTTATGGCAATGTATTGTAAGTTTAATGTTTTTTTTCTCAGAACAACAGGTACTAACATAGTGCATGACAGTATACCAGCTCTGTAAAAGCTAAAAACAAACTTTAAAAAAAAAACAACAGACAGCTCACGCCTCCTTGGTTGCAGGAACCCTTATACAGTAATCCCATATTTTCTACAGTTCTCAGTTTATTTAGCATTAGTAAGCTGTGCCCCGTGTAAACATGTAGTTAGAGAGAGTTATTTTGTGTTCGAGCATTTATTTTGCCTGCCGCACGCTGCTAATGGTAATGCGCGCTGCTAATGCTAAATGCTAATGCTAACGGTTTTTAAGGTTTTTCCTCCTGGTTTTCTGATTCTGATGCCTTCTTTCTCCTTGCTGCTGCCGTTTGAAGCGTCTGTGCGGCGCCTTATAGTCTGGAAATTACGGTACCTAACGTGGCTTAGTATGTGTTACAGTCAAAATAATCTCTCTATATTTTTTTTTCCTTAAAAAAACGAATTGTATGACCTTATGTGAAGCCATAAACAGCAAATGGAATTTCAGAACCTTTAATGATCACATACATTTGAGTTAGTAGAAAGTTCCAACACAACATTAGGTATGTATAACTGTATATAAAGTACACATTATCGTAATTTCTGGTATTAAATGGCTTTGTATTGAGTGTTTTTTTTTATCCTGGATTTTTTGAATTACTGGTTCTTTGTTTAGACCCTGGTGTTCATAGTGAGCTTGCAGCAAATGAAACTCTGCACTTTCTTTCATAATAACTACTTGAGATCAAGAGAATTTGCATCTAGACCTTGGGCCATATGCAGAGAGCCGTATTTTCTATAGGGTGGTTTATGCCACTGAGCATCTGCTGACGGCAATAACTTCTGTTAAAATGTACACGATGAAATAATGAGCTTTATATCAAGCGTACAGTCCTGCAGGGTAATGAAGGACTCTTTGAAGCTCAAATGATCAGATAATGCTCATTCATAATTTCAGGATGTGCTGTTAAAGAGCCTTAAAAGCCAAATCTTGATGTTCTAAAAGCTACCCTTCTGCTCATGGGCATATACATATACACACACATTATATATACATATACGTTTACATACATTTACACATGTCTATAAATCAGCAATAGGATTGTACTGGGTTTTGTTTTTTTACCTCGTTTGAAAACAAACTGTGTGAACATTTCATGGTGAATGAACTAATCCAAATTTACCTGGAGAAAAAATCTCCTTCCATTAATGAACCTTAAGTGTGGCTGATGCAAAGTTTATTCACACAAGCCAAAAGAAATGTTGGTTAATTAGAAAGTTTATGGCCAAGTGGGTCATCCCCTCTTCATCAGGCTGTTCTGTTCACATACGAAACAGCACTGCTGGTCCAGCAAAAAAAAAAAAGTAGGAAAGGCACCTCATTACACAGCATTACGAAAACGCTTTGTTACACCATCTTTCCTCCATAGTAAAAGAGGCATGGAGAAAGAAAGTAATGAGAGGTGGAATAGAGCTGTTTTCCAGCGCTGGCCCTGTGCTGCTGGACACAGCGGTGCTGCCATAGCAACAGACAGCGGCCGAGGTGGCTGGTGGTTGGTGCGGGCTGGAGCGCATCCACCGCTGGCATGTCATGGGGTGCACTACAGCAGGGTGCTGATCGCTTTTTGATGTAACAGCTGCTGAAGATGCCAGATTAATGAAGGAAAAAACCACATACACACAAAAAATGGTTTTGCCACTAATGCTGGAGGATGGAGGCCTTGATTCAGTCTATCAGCACATAAATCAGTTTGTAAATACAGAAAGTAAACCTGTGGTTTAAACTGTGAAATGAAACAATGAAGCAGGAAAAAGGACAACGTTTTAAATAGTATGTTATTAAAGGGTTCAAGAACTACAATTTTTGTTCTTTGTGGTATAACATTAGTGTGGGTATATGCGGCAAGAAATTCAGCATGAATTCGGTATGAATGGGCACAACAGCTGTAGGATGAATTGTTAGATGCAAAAAGGTTGTTTTTTTGTGGCATCACACAAACAATACATTCAAAAAGGGGTGTTTTTGTATCTTCGTTTCTGTATATGGGCCATATGCACTGGGTAGTGAAAGATATTTTACAGAGTGCTACATCATTGTTTTTTTTTTTTACAAAAAATGTAAGAGAATCTAATCTAATGGGAGATATAAAGGTTGTGCAATCTTGGGGCACATTTTTTCTATTGACTGTAGGTATGAAACTATATTTGACTTTGCTATCAACTATTCTGTCCATGGAATAGGTCTGAAAACCATATTTAGGGTAAGGTTTAGGCTGTTAGGTTTAACACTCTTAGAAGAGTAATTTGGCATTAAGAAAAAAAAAATCATATTTACACAGTTTTCCTGTTACTTCGAATGTGGTTAATCAGCCAAGACATGCTCGGCATCTGAACAATTGCTTTGTTTTCGCACTATAATAATAGGTAATGGAACTTCAAACTACAGAAAGCCTCAGGCTTTGCAGGTATTGGTTCCAGCCCTGCATACCACCTAATTACATTAATATGCTTTTTTTTCTTTAACAATGAATGCAACTTAATTAGTCAGTCCAGGAGCTGTGGTGCATGATGGAAACAAATGCTGGTAGACATTTCGGCTCTCACGGCTCTCGGAATCCGTGGCATCCTCATTTAAAGGAGCCCAAATGAGTTTTTGTCTTAATGTTGTGCTAATGGCCAAAGAGCTGTGGGCTAAGTTTTTCAAAAGCGTCATAGCAGAAAGATCAACTTACGATGGGTAAGTGAGTAGAACATTTAATACATTACGGAATAGTTAAAATGACTTTAACACTGTGATGATTTTGTATCCCAAAGCTCACACATTTGTAAGCCTCTCTTGAAGGCAAAATACGAGGGCACTTTCTTTCAGTATTTTGTATTTTTTGCATTTTGTATTATGACACATTTCATTATGATTAAACTTTTCTGAAGAGTTATAGCTGTGCAGTTTTAGCAACATCTTCAGAAGATTCGTTGACTTAAGAATAAGAGAAGCATTTTTGATGCTCCACAGTATGGCCAAAAGTTTCAAATCCATTGCAAATAGATAAACACTGGCAGTAGAATGGGCCATGTATAAGAGCTTGGTGACTGTCATCATGGGATGCCACCCTTGCCAACAGTAAGTGTTATTATTGTGAAGTGTCTGTTTCAACAGCTCAGCCACAAAGCATTACACCATGCAAACTCACAGAGTGCGATCACTGAGGCCTGAAGCGCCTAGCATATAAAAATCGTTTATTCTCTGTTGCATTGCTCACTACAGAGTTCCTAAAGGCCTCTGGAAGCCACATTAGCACAAGAACTGTGTGTCGGGAGCTTCATAAAATGGATTTCCATGGATGAGCAGCTGTACACAAGCCTAAGATATCAAAGCACAATGAAAAAGTATGGCACCACTGGACTTTGGAGCAGAGGAAATATGTTCTGTGGAGTGATGAGTGATGATTGTCACTTTACTATCTGGTAGTCTGATGGAGGAATCTAGGGTTGGTAGATACCAGGAAAAGACTACCTTGGAATGCATAGTGCCAACAGTACTGTTTAGTGGGGGAGGGATGATGGTCAGGGGTTGTTTTTCAGGGTTTGGGCTAGGCCCTGAGTTCCCAAGGGTGAAGAGTAATGTTAATGCCACAGCATACAAACACAATTCTATTCTAGCCTTGTGGTAACAGTTTGAGGAAGAGCTTTCCCTGTTCCAGCATGACTGTGCCCCTGTGCACCCAGTGAGGTCCATAAATACATGCTTTGATGAGTTTAGGTGGAACTTCAATAGCCTGCACAGAGCCCTGACCTCAATCCTACAGAACACCTTTGGCTTGAAGTGGAATCTCAGACGCCCAACTCACAAACGGTCTTTTTGCTGAATGGCCACATTCCCACACTCCTGTCAGAAGTCTTCCCAGAAGAGAGGAGGCCATTAAACTCACAGAGGGAGCTACTCCATATTAATGTCCATGGTTTTGTAATGGGAAGTCCAACAAGCTCACATATGCCAGTACAGATGTCCTCCCACTTTTGGCCATATAGTATATATAGAAACATTTTTAACTGGTTCCCTAAACAGCCTTTTAGAACTGAGAGTTCAGCTCTCATTTATATTGTTCGTAAGTCTTTATGTTTCTGTATAAAACCATTTTCAAAGAAACTTTTAAAGTACTGTTTTTTCCTAAGTGAGAATGAAACCATTCTTCAAATTTTTAACATTGTTTGATATCCGTAACTAACCATGTTCTCCTCAATGCTCTTAAAAACCAGAGCGTCTTCTCAACAGAAATAGAGCACAAAGTCAAACACAACATGATCATTTTGAACAATTGCATTCATATCTAATGATTTCCTCCTCCTTGGTGATGAGGTTTGTTGTGATTACATCAAACCCAGGAGCTAACAATAGCTAATTCAGTTTTGCCCAATAATTCATGCAGTTTTGTATTTCAGTACTTTAACCCAGTTTTGTTGTTCATATAAGAAAGTGGGAATTGTTGTTCTGTGCATGGTATGTCCAGTATTCTGTGCTGCTTGTGACCTTTGGCAGGTGCACAGATGCAGAGACAAAACAACTACAGTGGTCAGGCTGTAGCCCAGAACTGGTGGAATGACATTTAACACTAAAACAGTGATTAATTCTGGTAATAGCAGGGGGTTTTGTCTTTCATGAGGGGAAAAGTAACATGGCATCAGCAGGCTGGCCCAAAATGAAACGCCCTTACATTGTGCTTCAAAAAGGCTGTCTCTTAATAGGTTTAATGCCTTGTCGCTGTTCCACATAATGATGATGATGATGGTAATAACAATAATTACAGCTATTCTCCGTGCTGTAATAAGGGATGAATGAGAGAATAATTGTAACACCATGTAAATGGGTGAAAGAGTGCGACTCTTTATCATCATTGAAGCATTTGTGGAGACAGGGTAGGGCATGGGGGTAATAGATTATTGAGTATTATAGGACAGGACCTTTTTTTAACATGACAAGTTGATAAAAACAGTGGTGAGTTCAACTGGAGTTCACAGTTCAGTCCGAGGTCATAAAGTGAAAGTTAATGTGCATTTGTAAGTCATGGTCTCTATAAAATTAGTCTTTATAAAATTTGCAAAACTGAAAAAGACCCCAAACAATTCCAGTGTTTTTTCAGTTCCACCGGTAAGATTTTGTCTCCATTTGATAACAGGAGAGCCATATAAACAACAAACTATCAGGTTTTTGTGGGCATTTGCTTTGGATTTAGCTGATGGTGATACAGATTTGTGAGTGACCGATTCTTAAGCTTGTGTATAGAAATCTAACCCACGCAAAGTACACAATGCATTTGAATTCACCTTATCATAAATTCATTTTCTGATTTGTATTAATGGGCACTCTTAAATTATTTAGTTTGCTTTTTCTTCATTTCTCAGAGGTCATATTGAAGGTCAATTCTGAATCCCCCAGCCATTATCTATTCTGGAATAAATTATCTCCGACAGAGATGCTTCCCGCTGCTCTGCTCCTGACCTTGCTGACTAAAAAAAACTTCAGAAAAGTGACATAATCAAGCAGCAGTGCTCAACCTCGATCTCAGCCCAAATTTCTTATTCTTAATGACTCTATTAGGGTTGAAAGGCCAAGGAGGATGTCAGAAACCCCTAAAATGTTTAGCATTCCGTCTCTCACGCTCATACACTTTGCATGCAGCATTTATCTTGGTGAATAGAGTTATTTAAGGGCCCACATCCTGCATGTGTCTTGCATTTTTCCCTTGAGATGCTCTTTCATATATTGTGTGGTTTTACAAACATTTGTATATAAATAATCTTATATATAAATAAATGTTAACATTTTATTCCATCTCCTCTGTATCCCCCTTCTGAATGTTTTTGTCACTGTGCCTTTAAGACTGATCAGCTGTCTTGTGCTTCATTCAAAAAGCAGTTTGGGTGTCACGAATGCTTTTGGAAAGGAGGCTCAGACGCGGGATTCCTTTCTACTTGACTTTATTCACAAACTAACAAACACAAAGAAGGCACGAGGGCCAGAACATAAAGAAACATAAGCTCAGAAGCCAGTACACAGAAGACAGTTGAAACACTCACAAAAGACGATGGACCGACCCGAGGGCATGAAACAAGGCAAACTAAATACACAAAGGACTGGGACATGAACCAATCAACACATACAATTATTTAAACTAAAACCTAAACAGCTGTAACTGCAGACATGAATCTAGACACCATGACACACAGAATTTCTAAACAAAAGTCCTTAATAACTTAAGGACCTCTAGCGGCCGCTGAACGTGAACGACACATTCCTTATAACTTCACAATGAGTCCGAGGGAAACTGTGGTCGGGTAAGATGAGACAGTATTAGCCAAAACAACAAAAAAATGTTTCTTGTGACATCACCAAACATTAAATTCGAAAGTTTAGTTTCCACATATGGATATTATAGACTTGAGAATTTAATGCAATTTTTGAAAGCTTAACAATGTTTACACACTACATCAAACTGTTTTTTTTTCAAGAAAGTGAGAACAAAAATGATCTTTTCCATGTTTAGCTTAACTTATCTCTTGTGTTTACTGTTTGTATTTTATTTACAATATTTATTTATTGATTGATTGAATCTTTTCAAGTGTTTTTAATACTAGCTTTTTTTATACTAGGGCCTCAATTGCTTTAACAATTACGCTGCATGTCTTCATGAATCCATGGCGTGGCTTCGTGTGCACAGCCTGATGTTGTTATTATTACATTTCATGCATTCATTTTTAAACATATGCACACACTCATTCCCATGTGCAAGATATTTTACTACAAGCATACAGTACACACTTTTCCCCCTGTGCACAAAGCCTTCTGCTAGTACACACCTTAATGCTATATTTGCATAGCAAATATTTAAATATACAGTATCCTGGCAACAGTGCACTGAAGACTTTTAAATGGCAACCTCTGTCAATATGATTTTCCATGAGAAAGGAAAATCCCCATTATGAACGCTGAGGTCTACACTTGATGTCAGATATTGAAAAATCCTCACATTCACAGCAATCTCACTGTTGCACTAATGACAGTGTTTAACTGCAGAGTATGGAAAAGTGCCAGCTCTCAAGCTAAATTGGAGTGGACTCTGCCAGACAAGACTGTGGCATTGGGCCCTCAGAACATCTACATTATGAGGTTTGCGATTAATAGAAAATTAGTCAAGCTAATTCATTTGTATTTCTAATTGCCCAATGTGGCAGTTCAGAACCAGTCCTGTCATGAAGTATGGAATTAAACCAATGCTTTTTTTTATTAGAGAACCCTTTACAGAAGATGATCAAGTATTTTTGCAAGACTTGACAGATTCATTTGGATTAGTGGTCTGCTTTTAATGATGTCTCAGCAGCTCAATCGAAATTCACATACATTCACTGAAGACAACAGAGGGACAATATTCATTTTTAATTAAGTATGACCTCTTCTGTACACAGGTGGCCTTGGTACAGTGCTCTGACCTGGCCTTGACCAGTCATGAGGAGAAATTAAGAAACATAAACATGTACATAACGGTGACAGAAAGGTTCTTTATAGTTAGATAAACCACTTCCTAAGGATCCTGCCTATCAGATAGAAGACTATAGGAGATGGGAGAAACCCATGCTTCGTTTTAAAGCTTAAAGAAGCTGTACATTATATGGTCCTATACATTATGTGGAGCTACGCTAAAGTTAGTTCCCATATCCATATGTCCAGGTGAAGAATGATCTAGGAATCTTCTTTTTTTTTAAGCATTCAACTCTCAGACCCCCTTAGCACCTGAGGCACATTGGGCTAGTAAACATGGCTGGTTCCCTAAATCTCCAAGCTGGAGAGTGGTGGGAAAGCTGTCAGTTATTGGAAACGAACAGGTCACGTCTTCCCCTCCCGTGAACGCTGACGTATTCCTCCTCCTCCTGGACCACAGGCCCCTTTGATTTCGGAGGAGTGGAATGCTCAGAGGAGAGGCAATGCATCAAAACGCCTGCGCAGGGAGTGCAGATAACAGAGCTCAGCCTGAGGAATAATAGACTTGATTGAATTAGCCATCCATTTCTCGCCATGCTCATAAATCTGGGATGCCTTGATCTCTCTGGCAGCCAAAAAGGGGGCCGGGATTGAAAAGAGAGGGAGCCTCACAGCCATGGCAATCATGCTGTGCCCGTGCCCAGAGACAGCCTGGTGTCACTGAGTTAATGCATAGCTGCTCTAGCTGCAGCTCAGACCTCATGGCTTTAATCTGGCTGCAGAGGCCCAGGGACTTTACCTGGCTTGATTGAGGGACATCTGGGTCACTGAGGCTCTCAGCATGAAATGATTTGCTATTATAATGTCTGAAAGAGATTCAGAATAACACAAGGTGTGTCAAAAAAGCGTTTTTTTTTCTTGCTGCAGGAATACGGTAGCACTTCCTCCGAATTGCTGGAACACATCATCGGACAAAATGACTGCGTAACTAAGTATAATCGCACATATTATGTGATACAACAATTTTTACAGTACATGTAAATGATTATACAATGTGACCTGATTTCTGAAAAGAAAGAAAACAAGCCATGGAGAAACTCTGATGCTAATGCTTGAACTTTGAGAGGCAGGCCATTTCATTTGAGATGGGAAGGAGATTACAAGAAGAGCAGTGCATCATCAGAACAAAAATAGCAAGATGTTTCATTGGTTCATCATGGAAGACATCATGCACATTCATGCGATGAGGGAATGAATCATAAACTCTTAGCACTGTGTGAGAACTACTTCAGTATTGGACTGCATAGCTCTCAGACCTTTCGAGCCTTCAGGGTGATCTCAGTATTGTGTTGCTTTATCAGTATTCCTGTCTCAACATGGCCTTTCTTGAAGGCCAAGATGGGATTGCCTCGATAACCAAGGTACATGCCAATGGAATTTTCAGCAACATGACCAGCAAGCTAAGCCTCTCAGAACCTTGTTTGAAGGGAGATCAGACCCTAAAGACGGTTTTATTCTCAATGAGCTTTTCGATTATACATCACACAGATTCGCTTACACAAAAACAAAAGTTCTTATAAATGGTTCTTGGCTTGGATGTACGGTTTTAGGAAAAAAACTTTTAATCCATATTAAACCTTTTACAAGGTTTATAACAGTGTGGTGCCACCATTTGACCCACTACTTTTCAAAGTACTGGGGAGATACCCAGCCACTTCACCAGCCCTAATCGCATGGAGAGCTATATGTACAGACAGACAGTCAAACTCAATTTCAAAATCTCTGTTTTACGTAATTCTTTAAATATTTCAGCAGCGATGCAAAAAGTAGTGCATTTGGTTATTTTGTTTGTAATGTATGATTAAAGGAATGGTTCAGTGAAAAAAAACATCTTTACACAGTTTTCTTGCCCTAAATGTAGTCGATCAGCCAAACCATGTTTGGTGTCCAAATTTGCTTCTTTAATTTAGCGCTAGAGCTTTGAGGCTGATATTGCTAACAAAAACAAGACATCAATAGTCACCCCAATTTGTTTCCATTAAAACACACCCCCAAAACTTCTTTCAATCCGCTCAAACCACATAATGTTCTTCATTAGTGATAATCTGATTGGTCCACTTCAGCCCTGGGGCCGTCTAAAATGGCTGTTTCCTTGTGAAGGTTTCATTTTTGTATCTCACAGTAAGTCATGCCGTGTCTTAAACTGTGACTTTCACAACAAAATTATTGCGTATATAACCTGTTTCATTTACTAGAACACTTAAACATAAAAATCCTAAGGCATGCTGTTATTCGTTCCTTAACGAGTTACCAATTGAAAGGTTTTTAAAGAAATAAAAATGATTTTATGGCATCACTTCAAAGAACCCTGTATTTGCTGAGCAACAGACTGTAAATATTGGGAGTGCATTTTAATCAGTGTGATAAGTTGTCTTCTATTTTGCCTGAAACAGAGAAATCTGTGGAACTCTGTACTGGATCCATACTGAGTAACTGTAAGTGGATATGTGTCCTCAGTGCTGCAGTGCTTTTGCCTGAATGCGTGACATTTAACTTCTTAAACCTTTTCTCTGCTGTAAGCATGTTGTTAAAACCTCCATGTGTTGTGTCTGTGTGTTCAAGTGTGTGTGAGGCGAAGTCTGACCTGTGTTCAGCCTCATTGACTGCTTTATTTGCTGATTTATGCTCTCTGTAATGTAATCCACAGTTGATGGGTCTCGCAGAGGCATGATGCTTGTAAATGCTAACTTATAAAAACCTACAGGAGCATTTGTACGCCGACCGGCGCACAGGCTTGCATACTAATGCGAAGAGAAGGCTTCTGCTTCCTCGAGACAGAGGACACGCATAAAGAATAATCCTGTACCATACCTGCCTAAAAGCACAGTGCATTTTAATTAGAGGGAAGCAGCAAGAAGAATGCCTGGAAACCTTGCAAGGGAGCTGCAATGAGGGCTTTGATGCCACATTCCGTCATATTCGTTTATATTAAATTAACAGTTAAATTCACAACAATGTCTCAACAATGATAAGCTGCTGATACACCATGAGCATGATTGTCCATATGTTGAATACGTCAAAATATGAAGGGTTTTGTCTTGCATTTTTTAAAACATGGTCAGTTTGAAGTTTATTTCACAGACTATTATTTTCTTTTTTACACTTCAAAAGGATTCATAAAATATGTGGCCCCATGTCTTTTAGATTCATGGATCATCGATAGATGTTCAGATTATTAACACTAGACAAACCCAGAGAAATGTAGAGATTCTCGGCAGTGTTTGGGTTAGGATTAGGACCAGAGTTAGGGTTAGGGTTAGTATCAGAGTTAGGTATAGGTCCAGGTTTAAGGTTCAAGTGTGGCTTTTAAGATTAAGGTGTTTAGGGCCAAGTTGCTGTTCAAGAAAAAGGTGAATGTAATAGATATTTAGTTAAATGTATGTTACATGCAAGATAAGATAACATGTATACAGTGGGTTTTCAATTAACTTCACACATATTAGGCACTGCTATAAAAAATGTTTGGAATCAATGTTGTAATCAATAATACAAAACCCATCTTTTTGCAGATAGATGCAGATAAGAAGTCCTTTGCAGCATCATATGTTTCAAATAATTACTGGGATGGTAGAAGAAAAAAGGACATTTTTAAGTGAGCCCAGTATGATTCTTAAGCTGCTTTACATCAGGAATGAAGTAATAATTAATATGTGAATATCCAGAAAGCTTGTATTTTAAGTAGTGAAAATATCTTTAGACCAATAACTTGTAAATTAACAATTGCAGTATAATATCTATCATTTAATAACATCTTGCTATTCCTAATGTACTGAAAACATATCTCAGATAACCTTTTCTGACTAGTTGATGCTAATTAGAGCTACTCTTCAGTTATTAATATATATAAGAGATTCCAAAAGTTTGGATTATTGTTTACATCGCTGGTCTTTGAGTGTTTTCAGTGCTTCCAACACATCTGATTCAACTAATCAGCTTGTTATCAACAGCTCACTGAACTGTTGTGGGGGTGTTAAACCAGAAAAGACAAGGAAATGAGCATGGTGGTGTGTCTCCAGGACCAATACTGTGTTGCACTAATATCTCAAAGGAAAAATATATTTCTCCTAAACACCTGAAGAGAAGACTAACATAAGCATTTCATACAAGAAGCTCTGGAGACAAGATATGACAAGCATGTGGTTTCTTACTGCATAGAAAGATTTGAAGAAGAAATGAAGAAGACAGCTATAAAAAGAAATATACACTTTTCTTACATAAATATTATTCCACTAAGACTTGGGTGAGATGAGTCAGACACACAAAGCAGGCACACAAAGACATCTGTGAGACAGTACAGTTTGGTTTTGGATCTAATTCAAAATGTGATCAAAGTTAGAAATTCCAGGGTCATTTCTCGGGAGCTGGATTTCAGATATGTGAGCAAGCTGATGAAGTGTCTGACTGATTTCAAGTAAGACTTAACTACGTCTAGGAAGTGTAAACGAGATTAAGAGGAGATATTTCTTTTCATCTGGGATGTTTTATTCATGTGAAAATGATGGACAGATATTGAATCAAGCTAACTCAGTCGATCCCTTTTTTAAGTGCACTGTAAAGAACATTCACCTTCCCTTTAATGTTATGGCTAGTCACTGTTTTAAAGATATAAAATCATTATAAAGACTGGGAATATGTCTCTCAAACCATCTGAACAAAGCTAAAGATAAAAGATAAGATAAGTCAGTGTGCAAAATTATTTCTGGCACATTATGAACTACAGAGTGTAGGCGAAGACTGAGACCCAATCATGGGCTTCTCAGTAAACAGTCATGCAACGCAGTTTAAGAAGCCTTGTGCCCCCAATGTTTTCGTCCCTCTGTTTAAAACTGGTTCCGGAAACAGCATACAACCCATCAACCTGAGATTTGTGATGGCAAGAGTGGTGCCTAAGCAGACCTATTCTCTCTCATACTGTCTCACGGTGAGGATATATCACTGGCAGAAAACGTCCTTGCACATAAATACAGGCATCTGTTTACTGGATGGCAAGCAGTGCTCTTAAAATGCTGCTGTTTTTTGTGAATGAGGCAGAGATTGAGAATTGGTCCTGGCATGCTGCAGTGGAGTATGGGAAAGGATACAAATCGCTGTCATCCCCCTCCTCCCTCCCTCGCTCCCTCCCAACCCCCGGGTGCCAACTCCTCCAGTCAAGAGTGCACGGCAGGCAGGCGGAGGACAAAAAAACGTGATCGATGGTATTTTTGCAGCACTGTCAGTGGATTTATCCTGCAATTAGACATCTCCAGGTGGCATGCGAGTGCTGCGCGGCCGAGAGAAGACGGGCCGTCTCGAGAGGTGAGCTGTGTTTACCGTGGCCACAGGTGAGCTCCTGACAGGCGAGGTGAGCCGAGTGCTGCCTGAAATCTCATTATGCCAGACCTGCAGTCCTGGTGGTGATGGGGGCCTCGCCACCCGTCCTTGACACCCATCTTCACCTCCGACATCCTTCAGCCAGTCATGAAGAATGATCATAGACATCTGAGTGGGAAATCGCTTCAGACATGGATTCCAAACAATGTAAACTTATGGACGAGACATATCAGCTAGGTGTGCTTCGTGATTTTTGGTTTTGTCCAACAGACAGAACTATTAGGGGTTCAAGTTTAAAAATGTACTTGTTTTTTCCAAAAACCTGCCAACTGCATCGTATCGGAACAGCACGATAAGACTAATGGACAAAGATCAAGGCCAGGCACTATAACAGGAAATGCAAAACGTACGTGGAAAATGCCGCTTGAAACCCGCAGGTTGCAGCTTATATTTGTAGACACAAATTGAACCTGGGTGTGGTTTAAACCAGAAATTGATGTCAGATGCAAGAAGTGGATACATTTATACACTGGAATACATATTAGCTTACTGATATTAACTCTGCTGAAAATTAACTCTGAGCACTGGTTTAAAAGAAAGGTAAAAAATAAAGCAGTTTAAAAGTGCTAACATAATAAATAATGTGCTACATTTCAGAAATGTAAGAAATGCATAGACACAGTGCACACAGTAGTGTGACATCAATGTACTGCAGGATACAAATGTAAATACAAGGGAACTGGTCATTCATATGGTGAGCTGTGCCACAGCAGTTTGCAAATGAACTATATGTTGTGTAAAAAAAACATCAAGTTACAGCTAGATTTTCAAAATATTTGGATTAAACCAATGTTAATAATATGTACAAGTAATTACCGTAACTGTGACTGGACTGCAGCAAAAGGAATCCAGCTCAATATTAGCATGAACCTGCACGCGTGGAGCAAAGGAATGTGGTCACTCATAACCGGTTCTTTAATTGAACTGACATTCACATTACATGGTCAAGGTTAAAATCATTTCTCTCCCTTTATTTTTGGTTAGAGATTACACGCTGTGCGGGTCACAGCACCTGTCACTTATCTACATATAAGGTCCAGCCCAGAGGAGAATCTGTTAGATTTAAAATGAATTAAATGGAGCCTGTTTCAATTGAGCTCCTCTCAAGCAGAACTGCAGCTCAAGAACTTATCAAAAAGAAAAGGGGGTGGAGAGAGAGAGAGAGAGAGAGAGGGAGAGGGAGAGAGAGAGAGAGAAAGGTGGGTGCAATGACGTTTTCTTGGAGAGTTCTCTCATCACAATGTGTGAAAATATTCTGCTGCATAATTGTGCAAACATTAACCTGTGCCCTCTCGCTGCCAGGGAAAATTGTCTGTCAACCTTAACACATGCGGCCGGCGCCCAGAGTCGGTTCGGGAAAAGACGTAAGCACCGGTCTGTTTCAAGACACAATGGCCCTCGCCCAAAACGAGGGCACCAAATCTGTTGTTTTTCTCCACACAGCTCTCACTCTGCTCTCTCGTCTGTTTATTGCTGCCACAGGCGTGGACTGTTCCAGGGATCAGAGATTCATACACGGTCGCTCTGAGTTGGCAAAACAAAAACAGAAACAAGAAAAGGAAAAACTGTTCAAAGTATACAGTACATGAGGAGCGATACACAGCTTAGGCAAAACATTTAGCCTCGTTAAGCCTTACATTTGTCGCCGAGACACCCTGGAATACAGCATGAAACAATATATTCTGGATTGTGGGCTTGTTTTTGAAAACGGGCCGATGTGTTTAGACTCATAATAAACAACGTGCTTGAAGGCAAATTGTGTTTGCACTTTCTATAGGAACGCTGTCAAAAGCTGAGGTTGTTTCATTGAAATAGGGGTCAGAGTGCAGCAGTATTTTCTGCACAGTTGATCTGCTACGGTGATGTAAATATACTGAGAGCAGAAGGGCTTTTAAACTTGGAGCGGACTGAACGTACTTTATTAGAAACACCTCCTTTGTACTTGCCTGCACTGGCCACTTTATGAGGTCCACCTACATGCACACATAGAAGTGTCAACAAGGGCTTTTTAGAGTGTTGTCCTTTAAAAGAAGAAAAAGCCTTTTCCACATATGCAACCTACAGTTGTATTTTTTTCTGACCATAGGCCCTCTGTTGACGTCTTATTGGTGGACCGTTCTCAAAACATTAGCATGCTTGGAGCTGATAGGAGAAGAGCGGTGTTGCTGGGGTTCTTACACACATCAGTGCCACTGCTAAGTTGAGAGTGGTCCATCACCTGAACTATGCAGGCAAGAATAGCTTTTGTACTCAAACTAAACTCTGATGATGGACTAGAGCAATGGTTCTCAACCTTTTCAACATTAAGGCCCACCTATCTATCGCAGCATGTTTCCAAGGCCCACTTGACCACATTAAATGACATTAAATGTCTCAATTTTAGATTTGCGGCCCAATCAATAGCCTTCGCGGCCCACTGGTGGTCCCCAGCCCAGTGTTTGAGAAAGCCAGGGACTAGAGGATCCCTCACACAAACTGTGCATCAACACATTTATTACAGTCTCTATATGTACACTAAAGCGGTCGAGCTACAAGGTAAGGATTTCTGTGGGCAGTGTCTACCATCCTCAGCAACATGTCATGGAGAGTTGACTCTAGCTTGTCCTGCGAGCAACTCGTCGCCCTTCCATCTTGTGACAAGGCGAAAAACACTCAGCAGGTGTTAAAGAATGTGAGAGAGCTGTTGATTGAAATATTATTACTCCATTCATTACTCTCAGTGGACAAGTACGGTTCCTATCTAGCTGGATCGAAACTGCATTTGCTGTAGGCAAGATGGAGCTGCATTGGTATATATCCAGCTAAAGGTGCAATAGGTGAGTCCAATTTAAAGGAAACCCCCCCCGTAGCACGAGAAGAGCAGCCTGGGACAGTGACAAAGACTTAATCATCTCAGAGCTAGATGAATCAACTCTTCACATATGTTTCTGCTAGGCCAGATAAAACTGCCATACTAGGATCTGCCCAGCGAGATAAGACAAATCTTCCTTTTCTTTCTCCAGCTTCAGGCCCTGTGTTCCTCTGCACTGAATCAAAAAAAAAAGGTATCTGCTTTTGTGCTTAGGTAGGCCACAGAGGGACAGCTTTAGTGAAGGAAGATGTGTTGTACTGAACGGCAGCCAGTGCCACACACATCACATTTAATCTCCACTCACGTGTGTCAGTCAGGCCTATTCTCTTAGGCTCCTTGGTGAAAAAAATGTCCAAGTTAGTGTCATACGATGACACCGTATCATCTTTCAGCTTGATAAGATACATGGAAAAACATGACATATACTAGGTCTATGTCAGATAAGATGAATGGGACTTATATGCATGCACCTATAAATTACAAGCCTTTGCTTCTTACACACACAGACACGCTCACACATAGACATTCACATACACACACTCACACACACACACATACACACACACATCAACAACTTTTGCCTCAACAGCCACATAAATCCCATTTACTAAGTTGACCTTGAGCAAGATAATGAAAATACAAATTAGCTTCCTTCCCTGCAGCCTCCTCCCCCATCTTCCAATTTATTAGACGCTAGTAAAGCTGACTCTAGCTGAGTAGGGAGTGGAGACCACACAATATATTGTTTGTTCATCATTATCGAGAAGTTGCCCTTTGCAATAATTATAAGTTATGCAAATAAGCTATTAGCACATTTCTTTTTTAATTATGTGCAGCGATTACTCCGACCAACCTCAGATGATCCAGAAGAGTTTCTGTGAGCAGGTTGATGAATCAATGCTTTCAGGTCATCCTACAAATGCACATAGTTTTGGTCAGAATCATACAAGTCAATCTTCAAATCTTCAGTTTCACTAGTGAGTTTAAAGCTGGTGTTCTTAAACTGTTCCTAAGCCAGAGACCCTGTTTTTCACTCCATGTTAGATACTTTAGGCAAACACTTAGCGGTTTAAAAAACGGATGACTTAGTATTAAAGTTAGGGCTGGGCAATATGATGATATACTGTATTTTTGTCACAATACAGTTTTACGGTTTTCTCAGCATATTGTGAATACTTAAAGGACACACTCACCAGCTGCAAATTTCATAATTAATCCTGTTTAATGGAAATGAGTACAGGGAAGATTGTAAAAAGCTCAGACTGCAGAACGTTGTCTGTACCAACTTATCAAACTTCAGAAAGGCAAAGGAACATGACACATGTTGTGTGTACTGATAAAGTCTTTTGAAATTATATTTTGTCATGTAATCCACCTCTAATTCAAGTAAAATATAAAGCCCATATGGAAATTAAATATTTTCCAAAATACCTTTCTTACATGTTTTTTTATAGTGTAAACCCTAAATATGCCCCCAAATATGCTCCCAAAACACTTTAATTTCATTTTAAACTCGGTTTAAGACACTACCCTTAACAAATGTAAAGGTAAACCTGTATCCGTACTGTACAGTTTACACTGAACTCCTGCAGTGCTAGTATGTAAAATACCGATGTTACCCCTGTATAGACTGTACTGTAACTCATGCATGGGCATTTTCTTTGGTATGCGCTGTCGTTTCCTTTGATATAAGCAGAGTAAATGCAGTAAAAAATGAATTTAATTTACATTATTAAAATACAGGGCTTTAAGAAGAACAAAACGAAAAACACAAGAACACTCAGCGGGAATGCTGGTCTGCGTCTGCCAGAGATGCGTCACAGGGCAGCAGCCAATCAGCAGCAAGGAGAAATCCAAGGTTCAAGGTTTCTTTATTGTCATCAGCAGCTGTGTACACGTACAAGGTGAGATGAGACAACGTTTCTCCATGGACCACGCTGCAATAAATAGCAACATACAATATTCAACAGAGTGCAACAGACAGTAGACAACAGACAAACAATAAATAGACAGCAAGAGTGGACATTACGGAAATGGAGTGACCTTCTGGAGAGAGGAGTATTGCACTACAGGCATGATTACTGCACAGGAGGCAGTTAGCAGCATTAAACAGAGTTTCAGGGACGACAGAACACCACAATAAATAGACAGTAAATACACAATGTAGCGGAGCAGCAGCAATGCGTGTGGGATGTGAAACTTAGTTTACCCGAATGAAAAAAATGCACTATATATACATATTACTGCACATATGCATATGTTCACAAATGAATAGCGTTCTCAGATTGGCTACTTTCAAACCTCTGAGTACAGTGGCATTTCAGCATTCCAAGGCACGCTTTCTTTGTGTTCTCTTGACAGTACTAAAAAAATGTATACAGTTGTATTTTATATGGAAATGTAGCTGACTATATAATATTTATGCTACAGAATTAGTAAAAGAAAATGTTCTTAATAATTTAGCACTAAAATGCATGAAAAATGGTATATTCCCAGGAAAAAGGCAAAGGATGTCTGTGGTTTCCGTGAATTTGCGAATTTTTACTTTTTATACTAAGTTAACCAGAATATTGAACCCACCCCTAAAAACACCCTTTCCTTTGCTAGACTTTCTTGGGAATATGTTATAATATGTTATAATATGAATAAGTTTTTGTCTTTATTGTTGAGCAAAAATGTAAAACATTGCAATTTGGCTCCATTTTTAGTACTGTTTAGTTGCAGTAGGGAGAGGTAAAGACTTGAGCTTTCGCTGAATTTCTCCTTGGGCTTTGCTAAAAGATAGAGGACATCAGTGCATGAGTGACCTTGAGGGACGTTTTTCTAACTAAAGAATGTCTGAGTCTGAGAACTAAAGCACTTTGACCCTCCTGATCTGTGGACAAAATCGGCTTCCTTTCTCCCCGCCTGCAGCATCAACAGCAGCAACAGCATCTCACTGCAAAATTACAAATAGCACTTGATTTGAACCCCAAACATGTTCAGACTCATTACAGTACAGTACAGTCTCGTACAGTTCTCTCAGAGACAGTCTGCTGGTCTCTAAAATCACTCTTTTAGTACTATATCTGACATTAAAAATCCCAGGCTGAGAGAAAAAGGTTGATCTTTTTCTCTTTTTCGCCTCACTACAGGTACAAAGCTGAAAGCAAGTGAAACGAGGAGGGAGCTGAGTCTTTCATAACAGGCTACAGGAACGTCTGCTTGAAATGCTGGAGGAAGCTCAAGCGTGTCTGGACTACCGGTCCTTTGGGAAATCGGCCTGGGGAAGAGGACGGCCTCTTTGGAAAGATCTTCGATTGTACGCATTAAAATTTGACATTTTGCAATGGCCGAGCGCCAGACAACCTGAAGTCAACTGGAATCTGTTTTTAAGCCTCATTAGAGATCCGATTTATTTTCTATTAAGTTCCAATACACAAGTCTTCACACTGAAACACTCCCACATAATGAAGTGAGCTTCCAAAACACTCCTGCTCTGCATCCTCATTTATATTCCGAGGCTGAAATGTACCATGAGTTTATATCTGTTCTTCACAGCAACAATAAATCATTCACTCTGGAGGATGGATGGGCCCCTCTATATGTTTTTCTGATGTGATATTAAAGTACACTCCACCAAATATTTATTGTTTTGCCGTTTCTCTTAAGCACTCACATAAACGTAACCTCATCACTCAGCATAATCCTAATTTGTAAATCTGATCCTAAACTTGAGAATAGTTATTTTAACTATTATTAAATATAATTACATTTCATGATATCCTCCAAACTCTTTTATTTAACCCCTAATGGTTAAACTGTTGCTGTTTTTGTTTTTGCCTTCAAGACTGATGTATGTTAATGAGCTCTGTCCTGATTGGCTGTGGCCATGTAATGTGCCTCATTCAAAAAGCAGTTCATCTGAAACACTCCTTATAACTTCAGTAAGAGTGGGCTGGGTTACACTGCTACAGGCTGTATGTAGATGTACATCTGTCTTCATGACATCACAAAAACAAGTCACTAAAAGTGTATTTTTGCAGCTTGCAGTTGTGAGCAGCTGCAAATTATCTACTGAGCCCTGATCAGATAAAGAGGGACCCTCATTTAAACCCCTTATTATTGACAGCTGAAGGACCCATGTACAAAAAAGAGGGGTGATTTCTCTACCATTGCCTAATGTCCAACGTAATAACTCAAATATGAAAAACTGAATGGGTTTTGACAGTTTATGTGCATTTTGCTTGTAAAATATGAGCCAAAAACATCAGTTTGCCAGTATGGAACATCAGTGTCTGAAGGCCTACAATCAAATTAATCAAAAATTCTTATTTTCATATGGAAGACATCCAAGAGAAGTGTATAGATGATGTTAAAACAACAGCAACGGTTCTACATTTCCTGTCTTTATGCCCATTACCTATCCGATAGTGAGTGAGGGAAAAAATTGACAAATGCATAGCAATCCTCAGATCCTGCACACGATTCCTCTGAGACTTTCCTCTGGTTTATTTTTAATTGAGCATCAGTCTACATTCATTATCTTAACCCTTATCAGTTATGAATGATTAGCTTTCAATCACATTAAAACCTCTTTTCAAATTACAGAACGATGATGAGCTATTTTGTTCAATGGGAGTGAACCTTAGACTTCAAAGCCCAGCCCTGCAATGCAGTGATGAGAAGTTTACTTTGGTTTCTCCCTGTTAAAAAGCTGCTGTAGCTTTTCAAGCAGCACACTGTATGTAGAAACTTACAGTGCTGACTATACATTCATTAAACGATCAGTAAAGCGAATAACATCTTTTTTTTTTCTTTACTGGTGGGTAGTTTTGTGGGAGTGTACCTGCCTGTCTGAATTCGAACTAATTTTATCTCAGTATGAAAATGGACTCTCTTGCGCAGAACTTTTCCAAAGCTTTTTTCCCCCATTAAGATTTATGTTTGACGTCAACCTCTCGATAATGCTGCCTGGAAATGGACTGCACTGAAAGCGCCCCTTTGCATAGCTTACTGTGGTACATTTAGTTAGAGAGAAGAACATCTCTTGGAAGTGTTCCAGAGAGGCTGAGCCAGAATTCAGAGAGGGTTGTCATTTTGCTATTTACTGTCCCTCAGGACATAATTATTTCAAACACTTTATTATGCATGGTCCTCACAGCTTCATCCTCTTAGCCAGCAGTCTATAGCCGTTAGGAATAGGCCTACACGTTACTGGGAAATATATCTGCCCATCCTGTTGGGGATTTTTTTTTTAATCAGTTGTAATAACGTTCTTTTTACTTGTCTTTTCTCATTATACTTTGTTTTTCATTATATGCTCATTATTTAAAAAACAGGGGTTGTAAAATGGCACACAGTTTACACTGTGAAAAAAATAAACACAGTGTTTTGCTGAGATGTTTAGGATGTGTGTGTGTGTGTGTGTGTGTGTGTCTGTGTGTGTGTCTGTGTGTGTTGCGTAGGCTTCATAATTCAAACGTTCACAAATAATTTTGTTCCATTTTAAGTCTTTTGTAGTTCACTAGCGCCATCTACTGTGAAAAAATCCCAACTACCGCTTTCTGAAATCCTGCATTATTTCCATTTGTTTTATGTATGTTTGTTAAAACTAGCCGTCTGGATAAATAACTTCTACCGATAACGAGTCAGCTCTAAAACGGAGAATGACTTTTTTCCTCCTCTTCTTCTTCTTTTTAAATACGATTTTGCGCCATTATTGCCACAAGCTTCCTGTTCCTTTGGGAGGTGTCTAAAATTTTTATGTAACAATGTTTTTTTACATGTCTACATATATTTTTTGGTTTGCTTTATACAACAATACGTATAAAGGTAGAATCATTAGTTAGGCAATAAGAAAGCAGACAAAAAAGGAAAAAAATAGGCATATTTCACACACGTGATTAAAAAAAACAGATAACCAGCCGACGTTGCTCATGATTACGTGATTATACACGCATTTATTTATTTATTTATTTGTTTGTTTGTTTGTTTATTCTGCATTTCTACTTTGTTTCGACCCTGTTCTACAGGGATATTCCACCTGTTTGTATTCTCCACCCGTATTCCACCTAACCCCGCCTTTCTGCACTTTGATTGGTTAGCAGTTCACGCCCAGGCGCGGTTCGCAGAGTCGGAGTTTTCACTGTGAGCCAATAGTAGCGCAGGAAGGCGGGGCTTGTTGGAATACGGGTGGGGAAAAAAACAACTCCCAGTACTCAAAGCAAATGTGAGCTGTGGAGAGAGAGAACTGAAGTTCTTCTCCCATCTCCAGGCCCCTGCACACACCGGAGAGGTGCCATGGCCCCGGGGTGCATCGGGGGCTGTGTGCCGCTGTTCGTGCTGGGTGTTGCATTCGACGTGATCGGGCTGACCGTGCTCCTCGTCGGCGTTTTTGCAGACGTGCGGCTGAACGGCCGGTTCTACGGAGATTTCCTCATCTACACCGGCTCCATCATAGTCTTCCTCAGCCTCATCTGGTGGGTCTTGTGGTACACTGGGAACATCACGCTTTCCTCAGATGACTTCGAGAAGATCAGCAGCCTGGACAACTTCGCTCACTGGGCGGGCAAGCTCTCCAAAAGGCTGTCGAAAAGTGGAGTGAAGACCCTGGAGGCCGGGGAGAAGAAGTTGGTCTCTGGAGGTGGAGGTGGGGGTACCGTGAAAGAAGCTGTGCCCGTCCACATTCCCACACGAGTGTCATGGCCCAACTCTGATATGCCAGGACACGACAACAGGGCTTACGAGCCAAGCCTGGAGATGCCCTCCAACAGCGAGAAAACAGTGGAGCTTGATCTCTCCTTGAAAAACCCAGACATGCTCCTGAAGAATGAGGGAAATAGCAGACCAGAGAGACTCCTCTGACAGATCAGTGCTGGTGGGTTAGCATCACTCATAAAGACCAAGCGCTTGTCCCACTGGCTGCCCTTTTCTTCCTCTTTACTTGTGTGTTGCTTGGAGGTGCTCCTTCTTGGGCTGTAGGTTCATGGTGTCAGATGTTGGGACTGAGGTTTTCTTCCACTAGCTTTATTCATCCCCATGACCTACTTGTAGGCCTTTTCTTTGCCCTTCAGTGCAGAATGTGACACCTGTTCTTGGATGTTTGGGGGCACTGAATAGTCTCAGAAAGGGCAGAGATTGGGAACTGTTGATGTTAATATACTGCAAAAAATAGCAGTTTACAAAAACAGAAGAAAATACTTTGAAAATGAGGTGGAAATGCTTATATTAAGCTAAATAATATAATATATTTTCCTGAAATTAGCAAATCAAGCAGTAAATTGGAAAAAAATGGTCCAGAGGGAAAAAGGTGTTGAAATTAGATTATTTAGTTAAGATTTTAGATTAGTTAAGATTTTGGCGGCATACATATTTATGCATATTTATTTTTCTTATTTCAGAAAAACTTACTAAGTAAATGCTTCTTGCTATGATTTTGTTATATCTCTATTTCAAATATGTTTTCCTGTCATTTTTGTGAGTTGCCAAGACATTTTTGCAGTGTAATACCTCCTTGGACTTTGGAATTATTTAACTTGTCTAAAGTGATCAAACAGGTTTCTCTCCCGTATCACTAGAACATGGACAGTGTTTGACCCCTTCAGGCCACTACACACTTCACTGTAGCCTATACTGCTTCACAGTGCTTGTAAATAAGCCACTTCTACAGTGAGCTAAAGATAGTGGTTTTAAGAGTTCTTCAATTGATTTGTGCAGTAGTTTTGTACTTGTTCTCATCTCTAGAATATGATTGTATAAGCGATAAAGCCACAAAGTCACTATTTGATTTGGGAGTGGCTCTGTTGACAGAGTTTGACAGAGTTACAGAGTTTCCCGTCAATATTCTCAGTTTCTTTGAGATGAAGTGATTCATTAACCTTGCATGATCGTTAAAGTGGTCAGTGTGTTTTCTGTGTCCACGTGGTGTGGTGTGGTGTGACTCAGCTACAGATCCAGCTCATTTCATCTCTAACCTGTTGAATCTCTTCTTTCTTTTTTTTTTTGCAGGTGTGTTCTGGCTGGGCTGGCTGTAATAGAAAAGGACTGCTTTGATTCAGGGAAGCACATTTTTATTTTGGGCACACATGCTCTGCACAGATTCTTTTTACTTGTGTTTTAAATGGAGATCTATTTTTATGATGCTTATTTTATGTAAATAGTTGAAATATATATGAAATAAAGTTTTTCCAGGTAGGGCTTATGTCCCACATAAGAGTAATGTCGGTACTGTTTTTGTTCAAGCACTGGGCTTTGACTGTGATCTGATACACACTGAAACCTGAACATAAAGGTGCATTTGTGTATTTGTAAACCTCTTCTGTTTATATGAAATTAAGCCTGATGGCCTAGCAACTGTAGGTGCACAGATCTTACATTTCTTGGGACAATTACAACCTAATAGCCCAATGGACATTTTTTTAAACACTAATTTCACACTGTGTGGGCTAAAATAGCTTATTTTGGTCCTTTTTATTAGCCAAAGATGGTACCTGTTTTAAATAACATGACATCAAATAAAGTAGACTAGAATAAAAAAGTGACTGGCTGTGTAGCACAATCATGCAATCATGTCATGCCTAATTATGCTTTGACATTTTGATGTAGGTGTAACAGCATTGTAGGTGTAACAGCGACATAAAATTGCAGCCAAATTACAAATAATAAAACTAATTGGAGCAAAACTTTTGCCTAAATTTAATTACATCCTCTCTGTGGTGTTCCAACATCCATTGTAAATCTTTCCTAAAAGAGTAGAGGCTGTTACTTAGCGAACTGGGCAAAATTCCAATTAATAGACCTGTCCAGAGCAACAGTGGAAGCCAATGCAATACAAAAGTAACTGAAAACACTGAGGATAAATATCCTAAGAGACAAGAGCTGTAGCATAGCTTGAGCTATTCAGATGACTAAACATTCAAGGTTATAGATCGCAGGTAGAGTGTTTGCAGTGTCCAAAGAAACGCTTTTCTCTCTCTTTGTAGCTCTCCTGACACATAAGAGAGAGCTGATGATTTGAAAAGTACTTGCCTTGATAAGGCATACATACTTTAGTCCCCACAGAGTTTCACGGACCACAACAAACACTCTGGTTGAAGCTAAACATTATCAGTCAGTATTTCCATGGAACCAGTATTTCTACCTGAAATACGAACTATGGTGAACTTGGCATCCATTATGCAATAATGGCAGGTTTTCCACAAGGCACGCCCTGTCATTGTGGATACTGATATTTGAGCCACAGCTTTTTGATAATGTCAGTACATGAACAGAGTTAGCGGGCACAATACCCAACGGGTCATTGAAACACATCATGGAAAGTTTGCTGAGGAAAGATACACACGTGTTGCTGCCATTGCCCCGCGATTCACCTTTTAAAATGCCTTGTTATTGACTTGAGCACCTGAAAAGCCCAGATGGTTCAACTTCCCAATTATATTAATATTTTAATATTAAAGTATTTCCTGGTAGATTAATGTAAAAAAGCAGCCTGATGTCTTCACAAATGCTTTGTTAATGTCAAAATCTAAACCAGATACCTTTGTAACAATGCTTTCTTCACATTTATTGCTTCATGAGCTGGGAGTAATGTTGCCTGCTTGAGCAATGACACACTTGTCCCTCTGTTTACTGTAAACAAGACCGTATGCTGACTGAATTGTTGCACAGTTTCAGTTGGTTTTAATGGCCGTTCTTGCTACCTCGTTACTGTTCTGCGCTTAAGAGAGGAGACTTTTACTGCACACTTCTACACCCTTCATTACTAATTCATGCCTGGGCCTAGCATGCCATCACGAAATCACGCAGCCTTAGTGTAGCATGCTGAAAAGCCAATATGGGCTAATGGGCAACGTTTCTTGTTCACACCAGACGTATCAGAGAGGCATCTAGATATCCAGTTCCAACACCTCAGAACAGCTGTAACACAATGCCTACCGTAGTTCAGCAAAAGCACAGGAAACCAAAGCCCATCTCCTTTAAGAGACAGAAAGGGATGTTATCTTGGACAACTGGCAAAACACACATTACCCTTCTCCTGCCAACTGATGGCACCTCAGTAACACTGGGCAGATGCTGCAATATTCGTACATTATTTCGGTCAACTAATGACGTGGTTTTATGGATAAAAAAGTCATAATTCATTTTTACATTACTGTTTTTAACCTCTCTTTATCCCTTAGTATTAAAACACTGTTTTTGTTGTTTTTAGAGCCACTGTAGAATAGAAAGCTGTCAGAACCCACAATGCACACACACAGAGCTGCATAGGCAGTCAGAGTACCTGCAATGGGTGCCAGAACCTGAACATGAAGCTATGGAAGAAGGTGGCCAGATCTGATGAATCACATTTTCTTTTACATCATCTGAATGGCTGGGTGTGTGCTCTACACCTAGGGAAGAGATAGCACCGGGTTCCCAAACTTTCTCTGCAGGCCCCCCCTTTTCTAGGTAGGAACATTAAAGAGCCCCCCAACACACCCCATTCAGACTATACAGGTTCAGATTCAAACTTTATTTGAAATACAACTCCCTTTTCTAATTGAGCGAAACAAATGCAATAACAAATGGT
>JBBPCY010000109.1:32871988-32897468 GCA_037974405.1 Brachyalestes nurse | reverse complement strand
GAAGAGTCAGCCTCTGCTGGAGGCTTGGCTGGGTGCACAAACTTGTCCATGTTTTTGCTAGCAGTGCTGGAGTGGAGTGGTGCGCCCCTCTGCAATACCTCTATGCCCCGCAGTTTGAGAACCACTGCACTATATGAAGAAGGCAAGCCACTGAAGGCAGTGGGATGCACTGGCCAGAGTTCTGTTGGGAAAACTTGCAGAGCTTCAGAGGTCTTTGTGGAGTCAATACCACGAGTCGACCTGTTTCGGGGGCACGAGGGATCTGTAATATCAATATCAGCTGGTTTTACTGCTGTCTGATGTGTGTACATAAGTGATGAATGTCTGGCCTGTTCAAAAAGTAGTATGGACTGAAACACTTAAAAACACACATAACTAAACTAAACAGGGAACTAAACAGTCTGAACCGAGTGCAAATTTTTATTTTTGTAATTTAGTTGTATAGTGTTTCTTGGTTTGTTTTTCCATGATATAGACCCCCTTAATATTGCTTCTCTTTACATCAAATCCAAATAATTTCCCAATCAGTATTGGTTCATCCAGTCTTCCTGTAATGTAATTTCCAGCATTGCTCACCAGATACGAAATCCAGGACAGGTCCTCATACTGGAGCTACAGGATCCCTCCCAAAACCTGGATCCCTCCCAAACCTGATCATGGGTAATCAGGTGGAGCCTTACAACATTCTTTCAATGAATAATTTAAAGAACCGCCCTAACAAAACTGATGAGTGTGACAGGGAAACAAGTCACTGAACCTGTGTTGTGTTAGGAACAAACCTGATGAGTTTACAGCATTAATGAAAAAAAAAAACCCCAAAATGAACATATTCATTTGTCAGCTGGAGCACATCAAGTATGTAAAAGACCTGTATCATGAAACATGTAATAAGAACAAAAACAACAAAAAAAAACAAGTGAGTAAACAGCTAAGATTTTATAATCAGTGAGCTGCTTGCCTCAGAGCATTAAGACATCCCTGATTACATAACCAGTGTTTGTGAGTTCACACGACTGAAACAGTGTTTGAAGGAGCACAAGCAACGTGGGCTGAAGTTCACTAATTATTATTCATGAGTTAAGAGTAGGAGTTATAGAGAACAGGCTAGAGAATAGGGAGGTGATGCCGTGTACAAAAAAAGTATGTAAAATGTTGTTGAGGGAACATATTAGGAGGAAGGTTTTTCAGGCCTGATCTTTTTTCCAGAGCTTCAGTGAATGCAAAACTGAGTTTGTTGAGAAAACTCCAGATCTTTTGGGCTGTGTATAATGAGTTTGGTGGTACGTCCAGTGATGCTTGAGAAGTTAAATAGTGTGCCAAGAACTGCATGCATGAATTGACACACAGAAACGGAGAGGCATTGGAATAACAGCAGTTCTTTGCACTGACACAGCATTGTGGTATACTGTAATACATCCAGTTCTGCAGGAGGAGCAGCCAATAAATGAAGTTCCATGGCACCAGGGTCCTTCACAGCTGTCAGGTATGTGAAGAGTTTGGCTGTGGTGGTCAGATTATTTCTGAAAGTTTGAAAAGACATTTGCATGACTGTAGTTTATCAAGTAAGTTTCTTTAAAATGATCAGCATTGTACAATGCTGGGGGCCCTTAGGACTTCCAGTCCCTGGGGCCTCCAGATGGTCCACATTATTGCACCATTCCTAAGTGTCAGGAGCTGAAATGTGGACCATCTGGAAGGCCCAGAGGACCAGTTTTAAAACCACTGGTTTAGGCAGTGTTAGGCTACTGGGCTAAATTCACATTACTGCATATATAACCCTACAGAACGAAGCATTACATTTCTTCATAATGCTGGTCCAGGTAAATGAAGTCACAGTTTCCACATTTTGTGAAAGTATAAAGATCGAGAGATATGTACACCGGCCCACCATTTCCATTAAAAGTGCATACCAACCCACGCAATGGAACGAGTACTCTGTCTCAACTGTTATGTCAATCACTCTGTCCCATGAATACAGCTCACTTTTTAAAGCTATCTTGTCCAACTTTGTGGTGCATAGATGAGGCCATTTCAGTGGACTTTCCATTTTTGGACAAACAGCATTTCAGACTAGAGATCCTCTTTAGTAAGGTCCTCCACAAATCATGTCTTCTTGCAGCCAGGTGCCTTTTTTCTGTTTTCCAGATTAAAACTGGATCAACTAGTATTTAATATACTCTCTCCTTTCCTTTGATCTTCTCAGTGTCAGTGATTTTCTTAGCAATCCTTAGTTTCAGTTATGTTGAAGTCTAATGTCATTGGAAGCTTTGCCTTTGTTGATTCTCTTTAATTGCTTTTTTACAAAGCTATGATGTATTATGAAAAATATACGTTACAGCATTCAAAATCCAAATGAAATGTACTTGTCAGAGGGCAAACACAGGTTTCAGGTCAGAATTTGGAACTGTGCTGAGTTAGCTAATACGCATGATTTTCACATCACAATCATTTTGCCATCTTACCGCTTTCCAGCCACTGCCAAGCAGGTTTACAGGCGCCTACTGACTACTGATATGTTTTGGATACTTCAGTTGCTACATATTAAATGTATTACGCACCTCATTGTACTAGTTTTAGTTCTGTACATAAGTTCGTATATTGTATTGTTCATTTGTATGCTCATACACCCTATGTATATTTATAAATAGTAAAAACATATATGTTTATATAATTATATATTAAAATGTCTTTACATTCATAAATACCTATATTGCTTATTTATATTGTCTATGGTATATTATTGTTCAGTATATTGTTTCTTCTATCTTTACATATTATTGTTTTATACTGTTATGCTTGAGAGACACCATCGACCAGAATCAAATTCCTTGTATATGCTCGCCCGCATACTTGGCCAATAAATGCAATTTTGATTCTGATTAATGGATTCGAACTCTCCAAATGATGAAATTTCTATTTACCAAAAACGGAACATGGATAAGAATGGCTGCCTTATCTTTGTATGACTTCAGAAAAGAAGAAATAATGTCGATTCTTCAAAAAGCCTTTGCCACCGAGTTACAATCACTAGTAGTGGAGTCATAGTACCAGCAACAAACAATACTCTTGAATGTTCTTGGGGAAATCATACAACACCTAGTTTTAGCTTGTTGTCAAAGACAGAGGCTGTACTGAGGTTAAATCATGTGACTGAAGTCTTGTTCAGCTGTAATTCTGAATATAAGAAAAAAATCGTTTAGGGTCGTTTAGGGTTAGATTGGTAGATTAAGGGTTGTTGTTTTCGGCATGTTATTCAAGATTTGGAATTTTTGAAACATTTCAGTTGAATGTTTTCCGCATGATATCAAAGCAATGTATGCTTGCCTCCCATTTTCATGTGAGCATGTAGCACCACCTAGTGAAAATTCATTACATCAGGCTTCATAAGACTAAGTGGCTAATTTACCAATACCCAGTACTGTGTGTCCATTCTGGAACTCTAGACAAGAATTAGAGTGATCCATAATACCGTGGTTGACTGGATTGGGTTGTTGGGCCCTACTGGTGCACTTGTTGGTACACAACTGAGCAGTTTGCCTGTGTCTACAAATGCCCTTGCCATTACCAATACCTGAACTTAATATAAAAGCTAGAATACCTTTTCTGATTTCTTCATTATAAACTGTCAGTACAGCTTAAAGTAGAAATGAGTGTGAGGTGCTGGAAGCGGATTTATGGAATATGTAACCGATTAATCTAGTCACACTGGTGTGAATGTGCACACAGAATTTATATTAGTCAGTAGCTTAGGTTTTGGAACAACTGCGCTTCTTGGATTATCATGGATGCTGGTAAGTCCGACTACCTGGATACTGAAAGCTACAAAAATTCAGCTGAAATCATTCGATCAAGTACTGAATGTCTGTACCCAGTCCTCCCGATGCATTCCGAAATTCTTACAATCCAAACTGATTTTGCAAAAATCAACTTTCACCAAAATACCATAACTCACACACTTAGAACAGAAATGATGGAGCTTTTAATTTATGTAAAAAAAAATGCATTTACCCACTGAAGCAGAACAACATCGACCACTTATTTTTTTCCCGTGGAACATGTATGATCTGAGCCAACCTTTTCTGTCTTAACAAAGTAAAATAATATTAACGGGCAACGAGACGGTCAACTGTAACACAAAGTGAACAAACACAGCCAAGGACATACTTAAAACAAAAAAAAAAGAAGGGCCAAGAGAGGAAAGGAAACAGCATTAACAAGTTAAGTGCAGTAATGGTCCAAATCACAAAAAAGTTTTTCAGTCCTTTTTTTTTTTCTTCTTTCCTACTTTGCAGTTCCTTCCCAAAGAACCAGCAAAGGTACAGTATATTTTCTCTACACATTTTCATGCACGCTTTGATGAAATATTTTAATGAAATACAAATGGAAATATATTTCTTATAAGTTATCTGTTAAAATATGAAAAAGCTCTGAGGATGTGAGAAACATTTGGATTTAACAGAAGTAACACGAGTCCTCTATCAATAGTGTTTTCTTTGAGGAGGTAACTACATTCATTTCCATAAACATATGAGTCCTTATGTTTTTTTAATAAAAAAAAAAAAAAGGAGGGGGGGAAAAAAAAAACAAACAAAAAAAAAAAAAAGTGTGATAAGAAATGCCAATGACCTCACTTTAGCATTGTGGTATTTTTTTTGTTGTTGAATATCTGTGCCATGGAGAACATAAATACAGACAAATTATATCCTAAGATACACATGTACAACAAATTACTGCATATCTACTAAGGACTGCATTAGGTAGGTCGACATTGAGGCTAGCTGCCATGATACAGGAAAAGGCTCCCCATTCTACCCTTTGCCAAAGAGAATCAAGCTTGTGTTAAAAGAAATAAAAGGAAAATGAAACAACTAAGTTGCCACTGCGCGCAGGTTCACAGTTTAACAACTTTTCTCTCGATAACTGTTTGGCAAGTTCTTATTTGACCTCTTTCAATTTCTTGGCTTATCCCATTTGCTCAGTATATTCAACAACTGGGTGGATACAAAGGACGTGTGCCTATAAATTAGATCTACTCTATATACAATGTAAATTCACTGAATAGTTATGCTACGGTTATGGGGAAACCATAGTTGATCAGCCCAGAAGGTGTAATTACCTGCATTCACAGGAATGTTTGGAGGTTACCCGGAGCCCCAAGGAATTTGAACGGATTAAGTTAAACACAATTTCCAGCTTGTTAGGCTGCCAGCTGCTTGTCCAGAGAATGCAAAAATCCATCTGATTCACAATCTCTCCACCTTCCAAGATCTGCCCAGAGGTAGAAGAGATGGAGGCGTGGGACGTCCGACTAGGATGTACCCAAGTTTGATCTAAAATACATTTTGTAGCTTTAAGTACGCTATATCAATATATGTATGCATATGTCTGTGAGTACTTAAATATTTAGTTAAAAGGCCTCCTGTCACTCTCTTGCTGTTCACCTTCAGTCGTCCTTCTCAAAACAGCATCACATCCTTACATCCTTCTTTGCATATTGCGCATTTTTCAAACGTCGCTCCACAGTCCTCCGGTGTTGCTTCACTGTTTGGCACCTTGGACAGAATGACAGGTGATGCAGTTTTACTGGGTTGGGAGGGAGGGCTTAACTAAGAAAGGTTTGTGAGGCCAAAGGTCGTGATGTGGCAGCCCTAATCAGTGGTGTCCCTCTCCGCTGCAACTGGAACGGCTCCCATGTCCCCTCCATCTTCAGTTTTGAGCCGCTTGGAGTCAGGCTGCTCTGACTGGTCACCATTCTGCCGTTTGGTGGGCAAGGACGCTGACGCAGAGGCATGAGTCGCCAGCATATGAAGAGGACTTGCTACTGTTTACAGTGGAAAATGAAAAACAAATGAAAAAATAAAAAGGCAAAAAAAAAAAGATACATATTAAGGCAAAATGACAATGGCCAGTATTAATCAAAGCTTAACTTGTACTATATATAACTTCATAAATGCTCTGAAAAATACTGTGGGTCACCTTACCTGTGTTTGCTGCTCCTTGGATTGCAGCCACCACATGGGTGCCATTTTGAGTGATAGCCTTAACAGGAAGCTGGTGCTGGCCCAATGGTGCTTGTTGCACTATAGTAACTGTTTGTATGGGTGTGGCTTGAGATGTCTGAAGGATACGATTTGCTCCACCTATAGAGGCTGCTGTGATGGCAGGCACAGTTTCTACTTTCACTGCAGAACAGGGAAAAAAAGGGCATCATTCTCTAAACTTGTCTCAGCACGCTATCATACAGCCACCAATATGGGAGGGAGAAAACAATCTGTGTAAATATTATCTGACCAACAGTTTATAGATAATACCAATGCAAATATTCAGCTACTCTTACTTGTGAATTTAAAACTCATGAATATAAAATGACCCTAATCGTACATGGCTATTGCCGTCCTACTACCATTGCTTATTATTAGAGTTGGGTGACATAACAGTTATCATTATTGTAATTACATTACAATATGTCTCAATCGTTTTATATTGTTACTGATACTAACCAACTGCATTACAATTGTGTTTTATAACAGAGCATAATTAGATCTGTTTAACTGTAGTGAGGTGCAGTGTTTGGTGCGGAACAAACATATGTGCTCAGTTTGATCATATTTAACATGTAAATTAATTGTAATATGTTTTGCCAAACCGCCTTATTTTGTATGTTTAACTTTTAAAATCAAACAGACTGATTACCAAGCTGTTTTACATCTCTTGTAGTATCATTCAAAAATGCTAAGTACCCATCCCTACCATACACATGCACTGAAAGTGATGTCAAGTTTGAGCACCTTTGATCTCTTGGTGCTCTCCGTTCTCCTGTGGTTCTTTCTGGGACACAGCCTGGCCTTCTACTGTGTGAGTGTTGGCTGTGGCAAAACCCGTCACCGTGGCAACTGAGACAGGAATCTGGTGCACCACGTGGACTGTCTGCATGACAGGCTGCTGGGCAGTGGAGGTGGTCACAGGTGTGGCCAAGGCATAAGTCACAGGTTTGATGGTCTGGGGGAGCTGCCGCTGAACGGTGATGAGTACAGGTTGGCTGGTGACTGGTGAGCCTAGATGAAAACCAATTTCAAGAGTTAAACTCCAGCAACAGCGGATAAGCCAACAGCGGATAAGCCAAAACTATGTTCTTCATTTTTTGAAACATGTGTCCAACATTTTTGACAGAGTTGAAATAGACTTCCTTGGCATCTTTAACAATCCTTAAGTGTGATGCAAATACAGCTTTATATTTATGTTGTGGTTCTTGCTTCTTTAATATCAGTGCAGATACAAACATAAATGTAAAAAATAGTTTAGTCGTTCTTAGCCATTGGCCTAATCTCACCTGGTGCATTCTGTGCAAAGCGAGCCTCTTGGATGACAGCCAATTTAGGCTGAACAGCAGATGCTGGAGCAGAGGCAGGTGCAGGCTCTGGATCCATGGGAACAGGTGAGCCTTCTCGTGATAAGCTGTCAGGAGTCTGGATGCCACTGGAGTGAGCTGACAGCACCCCCGTGTGGTTAGGAGAAGCAGGGGCACTCCTGGGAGACACACACACAACAAAAATAGCTCAGACATAAAGTAAAATAAATATCTGTGGCAGTCACAGAGAGCAGTGATTTCAAAGCTACAGTAGCCAAGTACCTGGAGGACAGAGGACCAAGGGGTGTCCTAAAGCAGGGCACACCGCGGGGCCTCCGTTTACGGAAAGCCTGATCCATAAGCTTGCCTTCTGTTGTGGGGTCTATCCTCCAGAAGGACCCTTTGCCTGGCTCTTCTTGCGATCTGGGCACTTTGATGAAATAGCGATTTAAGGACAGATTGTGGCGAATGGAATTCTGAAACAGAAAAATGAGCACATAAAACTATACATACCAGCAATTTACAATTTTTGTTTTAATAAGTTATAATAAACAAAGATCGACATTACACTGCTTGTTTGAAACAGTACAAAATAAAGCAACTAAATAATAAGACTCAAATACGTACCTGCCAGCCCTTGTCAGCTGTTCTGTAGTAAGGGTAATTCTTAGTGATGTGGGTGTATATTCCATTCAAAGTAAGTTGTTTATCTGGGGCCATTGTGATTGCTTGCACAATCAGTTGTGCATATGAATATGGTGGTTTAGAGTCATCCTATCACACACAAAAACACACACACAGCTTAAAACAAAGACTGGCATAACTTCAAATGGAAAGCATAAATATACATGTTTAAGAACAACCTCTCTGCAGTGACAATCAAAACTACAAAAAGCAGAACACTGAAGTGGACTTTTCCGGCTTCAAAACAAAGACTAAGAATAAATTTGACCAATCTGGATCAATTTAACCTTCATGGTTACCTTCGAACCGTTATTGGGGATTATCAGAACTGTGCAGCAAGACAACACTCCATCCTAATATACAGGATCATATTTGAGAAAACCAAGTGAGCGTTGGCAAATTCACTGTACTTCTCTATAGCAGATGTCCCCAACCACCGGTCCGTGGACCGGTATCTGTCATTTGAGTCATTTGGCACCGGGCCGTATAGAAAGGCAGAATAAAAATATTTTATTGTGAAAAACGTCCATCTCTGTCACACGATATGGTACATCAAAAAAAAATTTTCCACAAGCACTTTGTTCTTAGTTTTATCTACACTGGTGCGTGGCGCAAAAAAGGTTGGGGGCCACTTCTCCATAGAATGCACAAAGATTTCCTGATACCTAATGTGGGTAAGTGCACATTTTTCAGTCATAGTAAACATCCTTCAAGTGGTTTCAATCGGCACAACTGTCTAAGCTTTGGCCTCATAACCAGAAGATGGGAAGTTCAATCCCCGGTGGTGCCAGAGCCATCTGTGGCTGGGAGTCCAAGAGAGCACAGCTGGGTTTGCTCTCTCCCCATTACAGCACGAATGTTTGCTAGCTCACAACAGAATTGGCAGACAGCGTTCTCCTCTAAGCGTGTTAGGGACAGTTAAAAAACAAAATGAAGTTTGGCTTAACATGAATTTGAGGAAGCACATGCTAGCTGTCAACCCCCAAGTGTTTGGGGAATTCTAGCTATTGAGAGGAATTGGAGAGGACTAGATTGGGCAGAAAATCATTAAAAAAACATTTAAAAAGGAATCATAGTAATCATTTTAAAAGCAAAGAATTAAAAGCCATAAGGAGGAAATAATCAAACAGAAAGAACCCTGGTCCAGCAATATCAATCAATATCTGACAATATCAAAATTAACAACATTTTAAAATATAAGTATCGCCCAGTAAAAACTGCTGCACATTAACACCAAACTTCACTGAATTAGATAGATGGATAGATAGACAGATAGATAGATGTGAAGGATGTAAACAACTACAAAACTTTCAAGCAGGATTTTAATGTGGACCAACACCTTTATGTTTTTTGGAACAAATGCTACTTAATTCTTCTTTAACTGCAAAAAGTGTAATAGCAAGGACTTGTACCTTTGGACTGTCTCCTCCGGAGGCTTCTTTGTCGTTTTCAGACTGGGAGTTGTCCCCTATGAGTTCAGCTGTGAGACCACGTCCCACCCTGTAACTGGACAGCCCTGCCCCACGGGGACTGGAGGGACACGAGTTGGCAGCACTAGAAAAAGAGGTCACAATCTTAAGGACAAGAAAAGACCAAGCCTACCAAAAAATGCAAACTAGGGCTAATGGAGAA
Source organism: Brachyalestes nurse (assembly GCA_037974405.1). Taxonomy (NCBI): domain Eukaryota; kingdom Metazoa; phylum Chordata; class Actinopteri; order Characiformes; family Alestidae; genus Brachyalestes; species Brachyalestes nurse. The sequence goes on along the minus strand of JBBPCY010000109.1, from coordinate 32,887,804 downwards.
AGTTAAACTTCATATTGCGATTATGACACTCTCCAGTACTGCAAAGCCTATTAGTGAATCCTTGATATCATGTTTTAAAAACTGGCCTGTGTTGTTTTTTCTCAATGATTTATATTTGTTACAAATTTTAGTGTTACAAATTCTGGTATCATGAGAATACATTTAACAGCCCTATTGCTAATGTTCTACTGCGATTTCTCTGTAGCAATTGATGGCTGGATATATTTCATACTCAACTGTACAAGTTCTGCATTACATTCTGAAATCATGATATACAAACTCAGACATCTTCAGATGCTTTAGTCTTCAGCTTGTCGTTTACATGTCTGACTCAACTATTTCCACTGTTTTACCGTACTGGCCTTAAAAATATTACCAAGGTGATCCAGAACTCCAAGTTTTGAGTCTAACATGACCACAGACTTCTGCAGACACATCAACCAATGAAAGTTCACCAGTTGCAGCAACAGCTATACTTCCACATGCCCAAAGAATTTCGATACCCCAGGCATTTTTACATCACGTGCTCCAAGTTGTGGATAGCTTCCACATACCTCTCAGTATTTTCCAATTTGCATTCATTCTAGAGCCACAAGCAAAAACTGAGATACATTCACTGGCCGTCAAAGATTTCTACCGTTAGCTCACACTTCACACTGCGCTGTCGAATATCTGCCCAGAAGTCTTTAACAGAATGTAACCAACTAATTCACAACTTTTAAATGTGGTTCTCGGTCAACGACTGTATTGCTCAATGTTAAATAGACCCCATCATCTAGTATTCTAGAAATTCTGTGATGGGACGCCCTTTTCTGCTCGAAAATCTGTTAATGCTTTTGGCTAAAGGATTCCACATAAATATATTATTGACAGTCAAAGAACAATTTTGGCCTTCATAGTTGAGAAATTTGTGGTGTGTTGCAGTTTTTGGGCAGAACCATAATGAAAGACACTGATGTCAGGTGCACCCTCACACTAAGCAGAACCGAGGGAGATATAACCCCAGGGGGTCACTGAAATGTGTGGTTATTTAAAAAAACAAAACACCACCACAAAAAAAAACAGTGTACACTAACAGAAGATCAGTTCCACAATTTCACACCAGTGAAACTGGGCATTGGAAAGCAGATTGTTGATAGAGATGCTTGGTTCCTTCTCTCCCTTTATGGTCACTGCATGATGCTGGCTAGAGTCTGCAGACAGTTTAACTTTTTGCTGCATAATTTTGCTGGCTTGTCTAATAATGTCTACAAACTTGTCATTGCTTGAATTATGTGTCGGCAATAGCTACTGAGCCACAGTACAATCATTTATTGACTTCTGTGTTTGTACAATGCCATACCACCAATGACAGCACCACTGTTTAGGTCTTTCCAGTTGAACTTACGGAGGTAAAGTTATCAGATATCCCTTCCAGAAATTACAGGCTTAAAAAAAACAAACAAAAACCAAACACCAACAAACAAAAATAAAACAAAACTTAAGACTGCTGCCATGAGGTGGTTCCTGAGGTTGTTCATGGCTGTGCTAATGTTCATCACTGTGTCGTATGAAACGCCCACAAGTGGTAAGTTGGTAAGCTTTTAACTCCATAAAAATAGTAGCTTGAGACTTCCTTTTTTTCCCCCTCCAAACCAGACTTTAATGATCATCAAGCTAATTTGCAATCGAGTTCACATCTCCTTTAAAGGCTACCTCAGTTTGATTTTATATGCACCTGATCTATTGTTTTCTGCATTTTGTGGACTTCTACATCTGCCTACACACTTGAGTATGTTGCTAAATCTTCGACTTTCAAGGAGTTTTTCCTTTAATAACTGCAAATATGTTACTTTATTATTATCTTAATTATAAAGTAATTTTCTAAATTGCCCATTTGCTGGGACTAAGGTGTCTTCTGAGGTTTCGTCGTGTAAAGATTTCAGGAGAGGCAACAATTTATTTGAGCTTTCAGCCTCACTAACAGCCAGTTGCAAAAAAGGCATGGCTTAAAATATAGACTAGCCATCTTGTGAATCCACTGTGACTAAAAATTAACCCTCCTGACTAATAAGAAACAGCTGCAAAGACAACTGTCCAAATACCGGGGTGAATGTTCCAAATGTGCTATCATTCCTACGTAAATTCCCCAAACGCAAGCATGCATAAATAAACAAACACGCAACCTCACACAAAATACCTGAAACACACTGCTGTTTATATCAACCTCAAAGCCATCATCACAAGCTAAGGATGTGTTACGAACAGGAGTCTGTTTTCACATTACGCACTCCTATTGCTGTCCATCCAAACCAGCCTTTTACAATAAGGAAAAGATTTACTAAAGGAATCATGCTCAACAAGGACCAGTCCTATTATGTGACATTTCTGAAAGACAATATAAAATGAACTTTGAAGTGATTCTGCTGTGACATCACAGGTTACTTAACGTGTTTTCACATCTGAAAGTTGGACCAAAGTCCAAACCAAAGGTTCAGGTTAGTTACATTGTACACATTTAATCCAGTTGGTTTTGGGATCACATAAACATTCTGCAAGTGCACTAAAGAACTTTGCATGACAAAATAATGGCCTGTCTTCATTACCCATATTGGCTGCATCTCCCAGTTCTTGTTACTAATTGGACTGTAGACAGACTAGTGTATTGTCTATATGGTGGGTAGCCTTTTCCATTTAAGTGAAGAAAAATGATCCAAGAGAATGATTCAACGTTGTTGTTTCTATACTATTACTAGTGTTGTCATTATTAAATCATCTTTGTCTCTCCCTATGCACAGTCTCTGTACTTTCCACACAGCAAACAAATCGAACCATGGTTCAGGTTGAGCCAAAGCGAGGCCACCTCTTTTTGTCAGATGCACCTTTCACACCTTCTGTTTTTGTTCAGAACAAACTGAAAAGTGAATTTCCAGGCCAAGCGAAGTGGGTGTGAAAGCAACTTTAATCTGTTCGTTTCTTTGCATTATCCTTCTGAAAAGGTGGAACTTGAAACTAATAGCACAGCACTTAGCCTAAAAGAGATAGCAATAATATGGAAACACAAAGGGAACCTACTTAAGCTTGCTTGCATGTTTTTCATGCTAACTTGTAACAGGGCCAGTGTTAAAATGGTAGGTGAAGGTAGCAACTGTATCTTAAAGTATCACTACATGGTGTCCACTACAGACAAAGTGCCACTTGTCCAAATACACTATTACTACAAGATAACAGTCTTGCTAAAAGCAACCAGCTTGCTTCTCAATGCTGATCTGGGATCTGGCAATAAGTTCATCGTTAACAAAAGAGGAGTCTGCAAAATGGAGAAGCCTCACAAATAAAAGCCCAGGTTTTTTTCCATCTTTATTGATTAAGCCTTTGCGTATATCAAAAGTGAACGTGACCATTCTGTCATACGTGAACACACCACATGCACGACTTCCTGATCGCAGGGTGGACGCCCTACCCACTAGGCTACCAGCTGTGTGTGCGTGTGTGTATGTATGTATAAATACTTCAAAAGTTAGTTACTGTTTGAGTCAGTTTTCTTCAAAACATTACCATGGATGCATCATCATCCCCTCTGTACCCTCTACTGCATGTAGTTTCAAATGAAGAAAAAGTGTCTGTCAATGGTAAGAAGGTAATCTGGCATTCGACAAGGATGGTATGTACAGAACAGCAATAGAATACAGTTTTACCTGATAGTGCCCGTGGGAGAGGGCAAGGGACTCATTAGGTGGGCTATGTTGTCTGGAATGTTGATGGTCAGAGGCGAGATTTGGGGCTGTACTGCTTTCACAGGGGACTCCGGGGCGTTCCTCCTATCTTTCTTGCTGCTTGAAAGTGCAGTGAACGTGATCTTGATATTTGTGCTGGGGAAGCGGAACGTACACCTTTTTAAAAAAACAAAAAAGAAATAAGGAGAGGTCATCCATAGGTCATTATTGAAGTTATATAAACACTATTGTCGTGCCATACACAATCAAAACGTGAACCTAAAAGCCTTGATTAAAAAAAGAACATCTTATATTACTCTGACATGCTTGCTCACAAGTAAACAAGGCCCAGGCCTACCCGCCTACCAGTAACTGAAACCACAAGTGTCTGTAGTTTATATATGGAGAGCAGCATGACTTGGTTACATAAGTGTTATTCCTTTTTTATTAACATACAGATATTTTTGAACCACTGCTAAACCTTAAGCACACGCCAGCTGAGGTGATGACATTTAATCTTACATTTCGTCTCTTTCAATCCATAGGCAAATTTTAAGAAATACACATCACTGAAAGCATTTCTTTTGGATGCTCGAGGGTTTACTCCTCCATATGTTGCTGTGTGTTAATATAGTATATACTTAATCAAGTATATTTATCTAGGATGATGAATATGACAGCCACCACACTAAAACTTAAAATTCCAAAACAAAAGGCCATGCTGACGTGCATAAACCTTTCGCATGTTCAAAGCAGACCTTCCAAATAAAAGGCACAGCGTGGTCACTTACTTGATGCAAACTCTCATATGACGCAATGTTTTGATCATACAAATATGTCAGAGAAATAGTAATATGACGTCAGTACTATATGTCTTCCTGCAGGGTGGTGATTTAACTCACTCTTCCAAAACGCTCGCAGGTTAATACTCTGTTTCACCACAAGCAAATGAAAAATTTCCATCATTACACACGAAAAGATCAATGAACTAATAAACGCACGCTCCTTTGGATCTCAGAGCCTGCATACATTGGAGTACATCAAGGGTTAAAGCACAGGATGTAGCTAGCTCGTGTGGCTCAGACCGTTTTCATGACAAAACAACTGCACAGCACTGAAAAAAACTACAGCCATTACAACACTGGAGCTGAAAATGCGTTAAAGGAGCTATATGAAAGAGCAGAAAATGTAAATAAAATAATCTAGGTGGTAAGATGGGCGAAGGAAGGGATGCGTTAGCCAGCATGCTAACTGGCTGAGGGAGAGAAACATGAGAGCTGCGCTGGTTGTCATAACCAACACGTGCTGGGCGGCCAAACAAAACATTAAAGGAGAACGAGGAGAGCGTTTAGAGGTGCGTTTTAGCTCAATATCAATGCATTAGGGGAAATGCAAGAAACAGCCGTGGTCTTACACTCGTGGGAGCTGGAGAGGAGGAGCCCCCCGCCTCTGAAACACGCCGTCCACGAACACCCCGTTTTTTCCCAGACACCGCAGGTAGAAGTCCCCGCCGCCGGCTCCGTCCTCGCCCGCGGTGAAGATCTCCAGATGCCGGCGGGAGATGAAGCTCGAGTGACCCATGCTGACGTCCACCGAGCCCTGGGACGAGTTCCTGCCCACGGTCACGGAGCGCTTCTTCATCAGGTACTCGAACTCTCGGCCCTCCAGCCGGGCGACCGCAGACCCTGACACCCCACTCACCGCCATCTTTCTGATCCGAACGGCTCTCGGCGTCGATTTGCCCTTGCAAAACGGTTGTCGGAGGATAAAGGGAGCTGCTGCTGCTCGCGTGCTTGAGGCGGGGGGCGAATTTGAAAATTTAGACGGGGGACAGTCGAATCAAAAGATGGAGATTAAAAAAAAATGAGGAGAATCACGCCAGCGGCTCCCAACCCACCCGCCGCAACGGAGAGAAAGAGAACAGAGCACAACCCACCAAACAAACAGAGGGGGCGGGACCATCGTGACAGGCAGCGCCAAACGCCAATGAGAAACAGGATGATGTAAGGGAAGCAGCCAATCAGCAGCGAGGATCCGTTTGGAACGCAGGGGTGATAGGCTGAGGTTGGTTGCACGGTGGGTTTGACACGCATGTAAATGGTGTGGTGGAGGAGACGGATTGGAGAGATTCAAACACCACATTAAAACATCAGCTGGGGGATAGTTGGGAAAAGCATCATAAAAAAGGATTCGGTTGGTCACAATGCACAGTGCGAGAAGGATGTTTTGAGCGATGGATGTCTTCCCGCACTGAAGTAATGAAACATGTCCCACTGTGAACACATGAAATCACTCCCACCAGTCACCCTGACCAAGACCATCTCTTAGCTTCCACAGAGACTGTGCATGACCTAAAAGTTTCCAACAGCTCTTGAGCGCTGGGTTAAGCAATCATGTTCTGATTAAGATCTAATTTCTTAGTACACCCCAGTACTAATCTTAATAATTTGTGCATATAGATGCCTTCATGTTTACATTGATACTAAATAAACTCATGTCTGCAGGAGGGAGCATCTGGTGCTAATTCACAAAGCTGGATTTCTCAGTTAGCCACACAACTTCAACCCAAAGTTGAAGATTTTGCAAGAGACATGTCACACTGCTTTTTACCTATAGGACAAGCTTGACTTTTAAGGCTTTAGCTTAAAATATAAAATATGAAAATAGCTTTTGTAAAACTATGTTTGTTAATAAACGGCAGTGACATTGCGATGTATCTACATCTTAGTTAATATCATAACATATATATTGCTTTCGTATTGAGAGATAATCAGTGTTGTTTTTCTTGTTAGTAAACAGTGGTGATGTTGAATGTGGGCGGGTCAGAAGAAACAGGAGGACAATATGTCAATTAATCAATTAACAAACTTCCACAGTGAATTTCACAATTGTGTTTAATTTGTCACATAAATTGTGTGCTGTATCCCTGCAGAGCTCACAGTCCTAGCGTACATTACATCATTATACTCAAACACTGCGTAATATTTAATCACCTCTACATTTTACAATCACGACAAAAGCATGAGATCAAATCAACATAACAGTTAAAAAAACAGAAGGAGAGAAATGCTTATGTAGAATGTATTCAGTTCAAGCATAAATATACTTCAGGGTGATTGGGCACTTTGGTAGTTTTTCTGTTGGATAACTGTGTTACAAAAAAATTGCAAGAGGGCTTTGCTAAAAGAATGATTACCTTCACGTTTAGTACATGAAGGTAATTTGTTACCACTAGTACTGAAGTTAAAGTTAATTCTTTTATGTAAGGGTCAAATTCAGTCTCATTCTTCCTTTCTGTACAAATCAGATCCTCAACGCAGGGGGTATTGGCCATTCAACTCAATTGTCATACACAGGGAATGCTACTTGCATGATTATTCTGTACTAGTTTTGTAAAGAATGTGTAGTCATTTTACAGCTTGGAAGCTTCTTGTATTAAAGATCAATTCTGGTTCAATAGGATTCTCCCCTTTGCCTTACAGCATAGAATGATCACTTCTGTGTTTCGTGTATTGAGCACAGTGGCTACGCAGCACATACTATTGTGATGCAAAAAGCAAATACTAATTTGTTTCCATTTAACAGATTAACTCCCAGCAATTGTGAGAAAAAATAAAGAATATTGCACATACATGTAAGTAACATAAAATGAAAAACACAGCTACACATCTATTTTTCCCTTATGCTAGTCTATACATGTTAAGTCTATGTAGTTACATACGTTCTGTCTGGCATTTTGTGTTCATAGTAGTAAAACAAAACCTAACACTACTTATATTTTGTACATACATATTGTGAATGATGAATACATGAACACTCATCACTCCTCTTCAGTAATGACAGAGGCACTCCCTACATTGGGTTAGGTGGTGTTAGTGGACAAAGATCTTTCTAGCCAAGTCTTTACTTTAAAAAATTGCAATCCCCATGGAAGACCTTTTATAAAGCAACTGTTGTCCGTTCAAAAAAATAAAGTTTCCTTCTTCTCACTCCGCTGGACGAGTCGACTGCAGACTGCAGGTTATCTGTTCATCTTTCTGCTGCTTGGCCAAAGTCTTTGAGTTTGAGTAAAAAAAAAATGTAAGAGCATAAAGGTGAGCTTACAGATCTTGCAGTCTTTCCTTTTCAACAAGGAGTCCCTGATATGGTTTGTCTCCTTGAAGTGACACTGGGTCATGAATGCCACATACAGTAGGTCCACTGACATTCTGCAAATATGGAGATGTCAGGAGAAAAACAAAAACCATCCACGTAGGAGCTGTGCTTAAATCTTCTCATCAGTCATTTCCAAAAACTGGGCATAGACATCCCTTGAACACTCCCCTTTTTGGTTGAACAGGAACTTGTAGTAGCTGCCATCAGCACAAATGGCTGCACAAGGGAAGGAAACAAGAGCGCTGGTCAGTAAGTCAGCTCCATAAACTATTTCAGATGGTCAGCAAGTTTCTTTCTATACAATTACCACTCATTCATTCCAAATCCATAGATGTATGCTGAAGTAAAAATGGAACTGCTTCAGATTTGTTTTCCAGTGCTCAGGCACTGGATAAGGTTCTTAGCACTACAGTTTACTTTCAGATTAGATCATTGTAAACTAGATGCTTTTTAAATAAATGCACACTCTACCACACCTATGACTGCATTGGGCTCAGTTCCAAAGGCACAGACGCAGGGTGATCCAGACGGGACCTGGAATTTGGAAAAGCTCCATTTGGAGCTGAAATACTTAGGGAGGAAACTGGCTGAAGCCAAGCTGTAAAAGAACAGAAGAGAAACAGAAGAGATATAGCTCATACAAATCTTCATATTTTGTTAGTGGTTTATAAAGGTGCAGGCAAATGAAACTGAAAACATGACGATTCAAGTGTAGATTTACTTTAATTCTCTTTTTTTATTTGGGTTTTGAGCCAAACCTTGATTGCTTGTTCCTTTTTGGATCTTCTGCTGCAAATATGTGGACAGTACCGTGGTCACTTGACACACAGATGAGAGATGCATCCTGGTTGAAATTAATGCTGCAGAAAAAACCATGGCCACTAAATATGTAACTTATTATACACCTGCAATTCAACAGCAGATCACGAGATTTGAAGTCATTCATTACAACAAAAAAAATACAACAACCCACCAGTATATGTTTGCAGTTTGTGAACCTCGTCTTAATTCCTGAATCAGATGACCCGCTGAGGTGTCAAATATTCTGATCAGAGTGCCCTGAAAAATGAGCACTGAATTAAAACAAAGAATCAAAAGTCTCTTTGTGTTTGCAATCATTTTTATCAAAAGATTTTTTATGTGTATTTGCAAAAGAGTAGTTAATTCAAAGAGAAAGCTGAGTTGGAACAATAAATTGTGCACTCTTGGATCTGCCATTTTTAGAACTCACTTTTTCAGAGGCAGTGGCTATCCGTGTCCCCTGGAGATTGAGGGCAATGCAGCATAGAGCTCCCTCGTGGGCAGGAATGTCAACCGGAGGTCTCTCTGTGTTAGCCAGGTCTACTATTTGTACATGTCCAGAGTGGGTGCCAGGAAATGCTAGCAAAGAGTTGTTGCTGTTTGGACAGAGAACGCAGAGACCTGCAAGATAATCATATAGTTGAACTGCATCAACAGCTGCATAATAACTGACTAAAACAGAGGAAAAAAGTATGTAGGTGTAAATACTGAAACATAATAGCTTTCCTCCCATGCACATTTATGATGCTTTTCTATAAGGAACCGCAAAACATGTTTTTCCACTACAAATAAGGCAACCCATACCTGTGCTTTTTTTTTTTTTTTTTTTTAAACTGTCCACACACACACACACACACACACACACACACACCAACAATGAAGGTACAAACTGTAGTACAAGCATTACTATCTATTTGGGCTGAACACTGTGAGAAGCATGAGGCTGTACAAGGACTTCACCAACAAATAGCTGGGTTAGGTATTCATTGCACTGCTGATCAACATTGAGAAAAAGCTCAAACAAGACTATAAAAAATAAAAGGCCACAATAACTAGGGCGGCTCTGACAGAAAAACCTTCCGCTGGTTTGACTCCACGAATGCAGTTTGGGATAATGACTATGTTACCAGGCTAAGGTACAATGGAAAATCAAAGCATGGTACAATTTCCATGCCCTGGCAGCACAGTTTAGGTACAGCACGGTTCCTATATACCTATGGAAAAGTGCCTTAAGTTAAGACATATATTACCAAATAGAAAACGAAACATCGAACAGTACTGTAAATTACCACTGTTCCTCTACAGAAGCGTCTTGCACAAGTCACACCTGGACCCTGAAAGTCACAGAGATACTACATACCCTACACATACAACTCAGTATGTTTTACTTAACTGTTCACAAACAAGACTTACCTTTGGGGTTGTAGCATGTTTCAAAGACATGCAGCTGGTGAGGATTATGTGTAAAAGTAAAGACTTTGATCATTGAGTCCAGGACCACCACAATTCTGAAATACAAAAATACATATTACTTTAAAATGCAATTCAGTATTTTATGGTTTGTATAAGTTAAATCAGGCAAACTGAACAACATGTATTTAAAGGTATGCTGGTATCCTTTTAATCGGTATATTTTATTGGACATATTTTATAACTTATTATTCAATAGCACATTACAGTCATTACATTCTTTTAATCTTATATATTTGTTTATTATTTTACATAATATCTTATTATTTCTCCATTTTTTATTTGGTAACTTTACTAGTTTAATTGCTTATGTTTGTTTTCTCCTTTTCACATCCCACATTCTTTGTTCATATAATTGGCAACACGGTCACCCTCAGTGTACTCTTAAAGTGTAGTTTAATAAAGGATGACTGAAGTTACAACGTTTACATGCACACAAAAATTCCTCTATGCTTCCATTAGGACTAAGACACTAGAAGAGTTAACTTGTCTACCTATAGTCCATTTACACACACCCTCCCAACATAATATGGCCTGACACTATGAAACACTCCTTTCATGACGCACCTTTGTTTATCCACAAGTTTCACACCTTTTAAAACATCAGCGAACCTTTTCCCCTTTAATTATGTCTATTTCTAAACGTTTAACCTGACCAAAGTCTCTTGCACTTCATGCTTTAGTCTTTTATCCTTTTGTGAATATTGTTTGTTTTGGCATTATAATAGCATCATAATACGTGTGGTACTGAAAGACTGCAAAATCCTTCCACATTTTAACACACTAAGCTTAGACTCAAACCTCAAACTATGACAATCAAATGGTGCTTTTTATATTCAGATTTCTTAGATTAAGGGTCTTAGCTACACTTGTACCACAGATGTGCAGGTGAATGTAATAATATAAGATCATGAGTGCACTGTTCACAACTTTTACAAGGCTGCATGCACATCATCTTGGCTATAATTAGAAACATAACTGAAAGACTAAACAAGGTGCACTTAGTAGTGTTATAATAAGCAGTAAAACCGTGCCAGTATCCGACTCTTGTGATGGCGCTGGAAAATTATACCGTTAATTCGGGACAACTGTATATTTATAGAAATAAATATACTGTTTTTCCACCCTTAATCTGATTCACATCATTTAAATATAAATATTACAGGAGAAGCAAACCTCCAGATATTGAAACTCTTAGTTCAGTGATTAGCATCTGTTCAGTTATGACAGTGACTTATATTTACATGTACTATTATCTTAAGGAGAATTTGCTATCTTGTTTCTATACAACATGAAACCACATTTTAAGAGAATAGATCTTAGCCAAAATAGGAAAAAGAAGCAAACCAACCAAGCAGAAAGCTTCAGTCTTGGAATGGTACTCCTAGCAATGCAAGATTAAAGAAAATGCATGTAAAGTAACGTTCAATACCTGTCTCGTCGTAGCTTAACAGCTTTGACTTCTGTGGAAAATTCTATCTCAATCACAGTCTTTTTCTTGAGGTCATCCCAAATCATCACTTGTAAAACATGGAAGAAGTTACACGTTACAATAGCAGCTTTGAGTTCCAGTTGGAAAGAGAAGGTTTCTAAGCCAAAGCACTATTTTGGCAGCATCTCCAGTCAATGCATGTAGGTTTATTGTCATTTCAGCCATATTCACAGTACACAATGAAACAAAACAATGTTCCTTCAGGGCTATGGTGCAACATAAGAGACAACACTGAACTACACAAGTGCAGATAGGACAGAACTATACAGAGTGCAAAAAATAAGTGCATGACTTTAAAACACAACACAATAAAACAGAACAGGACAGGACAGCATACAATGCAGTACACAATGAATCAGAAACAGTACTGAGAATAAATACAGTGTAAAGTCAGATACTGTATGCTAACAGAAGGAGCACTTGAGTACTGTATTCTAGCATGTACAGCAGCATGACCTGTTTTCAACTGACCTCTACAATACTGGCCTCTACAATAGACAGATATATCGCAATGTTTGTGTCCATACTATTAGACTGAACATACCTTTATTAGGTGGGTACTTGGGTTTCTTGCCTCCGCCAACAAGTGCTAGATAGTTGCATCGGAAAAGCATCTCAACATGCCCTACCCCACCTTCCAAAAACTCTGAAAAACAACCACATTGTTGACAACACCTTCACAGCTCATCTTTCTAAGGCATAAATCCTATGGCAAGATCCCTTCTTGTAAAACCCCCCATCATCTTCACTAAGAAGCAATGTTTGACCAAAAAGATTATCTGCCAAAGCCACTTTAGGAAATGTGTATCACCTTACTGTCAAAGTACTCTCTACAATAGCTAAGACTGACTGATGTCTAGAGTATGAGAAACCACTTTGGAAAATCACATGTGCTGGGAAGCAAGACTGGATAACTTCCTCATAGGACTTTCCTCAGTACTTTTTTTAGGCTCGGGCATTTTGCAGGAGCAATAATGTCCCAAATATGATGCTCTAGGGCTGTTCGGTTCCTAAATCAAAACTCCTGCTGATGGTTTGATGTTTATTACAGTAAATACTCCATCTATAAGTGGCTGATGTGCAGATAGTTCCGTAAGCAGAGGTCACATTCAATAGTCACCTTGCTTTTCTTTCTCCTTAAGAGGATCTGTGTTGTACACCCTGAATCCGTTTTCCATCCCACATGCAAAGCATCCTGAAACGAGAGAATACAATACTGTTGTCAGCCCTGTGCTGGATTCTCAACAGAACCCTGCTAGTCTTTCTGACAGCTATGGACCTAACCATCCACTTAGTTCATGTTAGAAAAGAACACACCTTTTGCAGCATATAAGTCCACAAAGCATCCACTCATGAAATGTATAATTAGTTTGTATTATTGGATTATAAACACTTTTATATAAACACCCGTTCCTTTGACAGTAACGGTTAGGTTTAACACAAAAACTCTTGACAGGGCAGCTATGGCTAGTGCGGCTAAAGGCTAAAGAAAACTTGCGATAGCAGAAGAACTGCTGAGAATTACCATAAAGTCTCAATTTTCTATGTATATAAACAACGGTTTAGTCTAATGAAGCATTTTAAACACGAAATACTCATCAAAAGCCAGTAACCCGACCTATTAACTAAAGTTAGCTAGTCACCGTTAGCTATCAACATCAGCCAGAATGACGTTAGCCTGCTAGTTAGCTTAGCTAGCCAACAACAGTAAACATACCATGGTCTTGGTTAAATCCAGCATAAAGAAGCCCGTTTCCGTGGGGGTTGGACGGCAGTAAATTCATGGTGCGTGTGTAGGTTATGAAGCCTTCTAACGTTATATGGTCAGAAATGCCCAGTTGTTTTTAACCAAAAGACAGCATTCCTCCCGTTAGAGGAGTGCCTCTGTGCTGTTCGGTGAGGAAGGCTGAATGCCAACTCTCCTGCAGCCCCTTCCTTTCCAACAGCTCATACAGGAATAGCAATCAACTGGAGCAACGGATCCAGTTTTAGTACAAACACGCGAAGCTACGAGCGATTTCTGTCTAAAATGTCTAAATTGTCTGTTAAATTTGTCTGAGAATTAAGAGGTGGTGGTGTTCTCTGACATTAAGTCAGATTAAGATAACAGTTCCAACTAATTGATGGAGTATACAAGACAGCGCTACTTTCAGGTAACGTCGATGTTTTAAAAAAATGCTCAAAAACTTAAATCATCTTGCACTAAGTTACACTTCTGTTTTTATTTTAGACGACAGCTGTAACTTTACTCACGACCGAGTAAGGACAACCCAAGACAAAGAACACGTATGTATAAATTTGTTACAGCGTATGAACTGTACGTCGCAGCCCCAGTGGCCTAATGGATAAGGCACTGGCCTCCTAAGCCAGGGATTGTGGGTTCGAGTCCCATCTGGGGTGGAAAACGTTTTTGTCTGTCATTCTGTTAAAACTGACTTTGCGTATGTGCGAAAGGTGTTTAAAACGTATTTGAACAGATGAGCTCATCAAAACCTCATAGCAGACACTCCAACATGTAGAATTCCATATTAATACTTTTGATTTCAGTGGAAATTCTGGATGAGCAGTTACAAACGTTTTGACATGCAGTGTGGTGGCATAACTAAGTACCATAGACTCACCAACTTCAAGTGCTCCCCTGAACGCCATCTTTCAAATCTTTCCTTCCCAACTCCACCCTCTGTCACACATCCACACAATAATCTGTGCAAGAGCCTGTTGCTCCTTTGTTGTGTAATTTCTTACGAGGTTTAAATAACCATCATTATGTGTATCATTATTTTTTATGTGCAATAGTCTACCATGTGCAATATTGTGCAATGTTCTTATCAGGTGCTAAAACATTATCTTTATATGCAATAGTGCAATAGTTTATATGCAAAACATGTGAATATCACTACTTATGTCAATATTACTTATACACTACGTGCAGTAACATACTCCTAATCTGTGTCATTAGTAATCCACTTAACAGTCAGATACTTATCTATGGTATTTATACCCAGCATTTGTGTATATAGCATATTGTACTTCATATTGTGTTTTTCCTCTGGGATCAATGAAGTTTTCTGATTCTGATTATCATTTATTAACAGTGTACACAGAGTGAAGACTTTCTTAAGTGTGTCCCAGACACATTTGTTTTCCAGTACATCACATGTAACTTGTCTTGTCAAGCATGGTACTGCTCACTACAGAAACACGCTCCGCAAAGTTGCTCAGTCTAGCAGATGCAGGTGACATTTGTTTACCTGTATCACATGTATTAGAAGTTAGAGAGTTTTGTTGTCATTACAACCAAATTCTTGTGATGGCAACATTTTGTGGCAACATGTAATTTTTTTGTGCATTTTAGAGCTAAATTATTACAACATGTACTAATTTTGTAACATAAAATGTAACATAGATTCTGCTAAATTTCCATTTAAATTCCATATATATTACAAATATAACATCGATATTTTACATTCTAGCACTTTTACTTTTACATTTTTTAAGGGTAATGTATTAAGCTGGGTTTAAAATGAAATTACAGTATTTTGGGAGCATATCTGGGGGCATCTTTTTTCACAAATTTGCATTTTTCACATTCGCAGGCACTCTTGGAATGTAACCACCACGAATTTCGGGGGTCTATTGTATATGGTGCTGGAGCACATCTGGATATCTGTCCATGTGGGTGCTTGTCTTTGTTTCAGTTCTTGCTGGGGTGCTGGGTTTGGAAGGGGGGTGGTGGAGACCACAGGTCTGGTGCAAGAACTGTTTAAAGAGAATGATCACAATTTATAATAAATAATAAAAATAATAAGTGTTAATGTTAATACGTTACTTGTTCATGACACTGGAGTCTCAAATATTGCATGCAAGCTCATATCAAAATGCAAATGGTCGACAAAATGAACCCTCTATGTCATGGTGTTGCCTTCAGACAACAAATCATTATTTTGGCCAATCCACTGCCTAAATACATCACATTAAAAGTCTGATGATTAGTCTGGGACCAATAAAATTTGAAGTGGGCGTTGGTTTGCCTTTTTGTCTGGGGGTGGGGCAGTCCTTTTTGAGCCAATAGCTGGGTTGGACACACTGCTAGCAGAAGGTAAGATAAATTTCACTTTTTAACATGTTTAAATTGAAATAATTTTTGCATAAAAAATCTGTGATGCACATGAATATGTGAAGAAGCATATCTGATTGAGTAAA
>JBBPCY010000109.1:32849395-32870435 GCA_037974405.1 Brachyalestes nurse | reverse complement strand
GGTTCCATGGTGTAATGGTTAGCACTCTGGACTCTGAATCCAGCGATCCGAGTTCAAATCTCGGTGGAACCTAACCTATTGCTGCACGCTTAAACTGCAATAATTTTTCTTTCAACAAAAACAGCAGACTGTTTCGAGCAACTACATTAATCTCTATGAAATGTGTACTTGTTATTTAATAAAACAGATGTTTGTCAGTGTAAACACCGTTGCCCGGAAACAGCTGGTCCTTCGAGGCAATATGGCGGCTTCCACAGCGTCATGCTGTCTACGTTTATGCCAGCCTGCAGGTTTTATACACAGGACTGGAGTTTTGCAGCATCTCACCAGATTAAAACAGGACAGTTTAACTCGTCATCTAAGCAGCAGCCAACATCACACGGCCAAGAATTCACAGGTAGGCTATGTTAATGCAGGACAATGGGAGAATGATATCCGCGTTAACGAGAGAAACTACTTTTTCCTCTTCTTTCGGCTGCTACCGATTAGGGGTTGCCACAACGGATCAACCGTTTCCATTTCCTTCTATACTCTGCATCTTACTCTCTCACACTAACTGCCTGCATATCCTTCCTTCACCATCCATAAACCTTCTACCAGGCCTCCCTCTTTCCTTATCCCTGTCAGCTCCATGCTTAGCATCCTTCTCCTAACACACTCCGAGTCTCTCCTCAGCACATATCCAAACCAAAGCAATCTCGACTCTCTGGCTTTTCCTCCAAAAGGTCGAGCTGCCCTTAAATAAACTAATTCCTGATCTTGTCCATCCTCGTAACTCCCAGTGCAAATCCTAACGTTTTTAACTCTGCCACCTCCTGCTCTGTTTCCATTCATTTCGCTACTGCCACTGTTTCCAAACCAGAAAACACAGCTAGTCTCACCTTCCCTGTCACTCTTGCTGGTACCTGCCTGTCACAAATCCCTCCTGCCACTCTACTCCACCCATTCCACCCTGCCTGCACTCTTCTTCACCTCTCTTTCACACTTCCCCTTACTCGGGATTGTTGACCCCAAGTATTTGAACTCTTCCACCTTCTCCAGTTCTACTCCCCGCATCTTCACATTCCACTGAGACATGATCCTTAATTTTAAAGCTGAGAGGATGAGTCACTGTGCTATCTGCTCATAAAAACCATGTGATAACTGGTTGGTTTTTGTATTTAACAGGGTGATCTGCCTCCACCTGTCGTTCCAGTCGGTACGTGTCCTTCATGAAGTCGCAGACGTTTGTAGGAGGTGCTGTGTGTTGGAGTTAGTCTGCTTTAACCGTGGTGTTTGTCTTCCAGACAAGCTGAATATCACCTACAGCCGGAGCAGCGGACCAGGCGGACAGCACGTGAACAAAGGTGTGACTTAGGAGGGCATTCAGAACTCTGATCAAACCTTTAGATTGTGTCCAAGATGTAAAAATGTTTCCACAGTATCATTTCTAATGTGTGATGTGTTTCAGTCAACACGAAGGCAGAGGTCCGCTTCCACGTCCGGACAGCTGAATGGATTCCTGAAGAGGTCAGAAATGAAATCGCCTTAAAGGTATGGAAATGGAGAGAAAGCACACAAATACGCTGTAATTTTTTTTCTTTAAATGACAGTGTATTTTTGTCCATATCCAGACACTGTAAGGCTGTCGGTTGTTGGCCAGTTGTTTTTCAGCCGAGACTTGTGTTCAGTTGATAGCACCTGTTTAATTTACCACACATAATGTTCAACCAAATGCTTTTTGCTCCCTGTTTGCTCTCACAGAACAAAACTCGGATAAACAAAGCTGGAGAGTTGATAATCACTTCAGAGGTCAGTAGAAGTCAACAGCGGAACCTGGAAAACTGCCTACACAAGATCTCTGAGATCATCGCAGAGGCCAGCTGGCGGCCGCCAGAGCCTTCAGAAGAAGATATTGCCCTTAGGGCTCAAAGGTGCATATAATGTAGTTGTAGTAGTAGTAATAATAATAATAATAGTAATACTACTACTACTATTATTACTAATAATAATCATCATTTGTTTGGGGATATAAATGTTTATTTCTATATATTTGTTTTTTGTAGGTTAGAGAGAAGAAATTTAGCAAGACTCAAGCAGAAGAAAATTCAGTCTGTAACAAAACAAGGAAGAAAAGTTGATTTTGACTAAATAAAAGTGAGAACTCTTGTCCTTTTCTTACACACACTCTTTTCATTTTGATGATTTAAATACAACAAAACAGACAGTAGTATCTATCAGTGTTCACATGATCTGTTTTACTGTTGAAAGCAAATAAAAAAAATACTGCAAAATAAAAAAGTAATTGTTATTGTGACCACTCCTCAGGTGTTACAGCCCCAGTTTGTTGATTGTATCCGTTCTGTTAACAAGTCTCAGACTGGACAGAGATACACTGAGAGAGGACGATGTGAATGTGGAGCTGACTGATGTGGAACATCTGGAGTGTTCTACCTCTTGCGTTACTTACCAGCGTAGCAAAAAGCACTCGAGGATGCAGAGAAAAGGGAAGCAGACAGAAGATAGTTAGCAAGCAAGCATTCATTTATGGCATATTAACTGTGAAGATTATATCACATTTTACATTAAAACTTTGTCCAGTTCTTATTTTATCACTGACTGCTTGTTTATCTCTGTTACATTTTTTTTCTTGTAGTTTTGATCTCATATATCATCTTTTTACTGCTTTTTGTCAAGCAGTATTTAATAATTCTGACTTAATATCTGGTAATAATTTTATAGAATAAAATGTTAACACTGGATATGTTAAATAAGCTATTTCAGAAAATATATTTGCTGTATGCTTTTGTCTTTTGTGGAATACAGGGTGTTTGTGTGTGTATTTGTGCAGCAGTTATGGGCTGTAAGAAGTCTCACTCCAGCTCTAGTACCATAAATGCTTTTTAACATTAAAACCTGAAGTAGCCCACCAGAAACTACACACCCTGGACTCTTCATCAAGGACCTCTTTTGATAAACTGCATATGTCTGCTGATAATGGAGGACTGTAAAATTTGACAGAAATTAAAGTTTGGATTTTTTTTAATAGCTTCCAAACGTAGCGTGTTTATATTTATTTTCCACGTAGGTATGCATTTACAGTTTCACGCAATAGGTTGAAAAGGGCAGAGGACGGTTTTTAATATTAAAACCTGATTTTGTAGTCCATCAGAAACTACACAATGGACTGTAAAATGTGACAGAAATGAAATGATTGAAACTACCATACAAACTCAGTGATTATATTTTTAGCCCGTATATATACTCACCCTCACGTAAATGGGTGGAAAAAAGAAAACGTTTCTAGCAGAGGATGGTTTCGATCCATCGACCTCTGGGTTATGGGCCCAGCACGCTTCCGCTGCGCCACTCTGCTGTTAGGACAACACTTCCGCATTCCCGTTTTCAGTAGTAGGGTTGTTGCGCAAAACGTTATATATTCGATTACTTTTCAGCATTAGTTAAATGCGACATTACCCGTAATGTTGAATGGATTCTCACTGAAAATGTGTTATATTATTTTAGGTTGTCATAATATTTTCGCATATCTCACGATGAAAGAAAAGGACGACCACGAAGGGACTCGAACCCTCAATCTTCTGATCCGAAGTCAGACGCCTTATCCATTAGGCCACGCGGTCAACGTGACAGACCCAGCCAGACTTGGCATATTAAAACACCCACACATACTATGTCAAAATACCTTTATTGTATACGTTCGTCTTGGGTGTAAAATTATTTCACTAAAGAAAACACAGTCATCGGAAAATTTGCTACAGTGTAACACTTTTACTCGAATATTATAAAATCATTACTTTTAAATTTAATCAAACATATTTTCTCAATTGAGTAATTCAACTGAATATATAATATACTTTTAATGTAGCTACTGTTTCCAACACAAACTATCAACAATAAATGCAAAAAGGAAGAACACACAGGCATGTACTGAAACAAATGTAAAAAGAAACAAAAGAAAAAGTCCCAGTCTTTGTCATTCAGTGCTTGTCAGCCAGTCTCTGGAGGAGGGCAATGATGGTGTCCTGTTTGGATGAGATTAACTCCAGGGCTGTTGCCATTTTTCCCAAAGCTTCAGACATACTGCTTAATGTCCTTTCTTGGCGTCGCTCACGTGCATCTTTCTTCCTCTGGCGCTGATCCTCCAGATGAGCCCTCTCTTCCTGACTGGTCAGGAAATTACGAAGAAGTGCGGTGCGCTCCCCTGCCTGGCCCTGCTGCTGGGCAATGCGAGATGCCACTGAGCTGAGCTGAAGATGCCGTAATCTCCGTTTCAGGGGCTGTCGCATAACCTTGGGGGCAGGTTTAGGAGAGACAGAAGGCATGGGGTTGTCAATGCTGCAAGCAGGACTCGGGTTCGGTTTGTGGGGTGGTTTTGGAGGTACATTACACATCACTGGGGATGTCACCAGTGCAGGGATTGGGGATGGTGTGGCAAAGAGGCCATTGGGCAGCAAACATGGGGTGGCCACCGCAGCTACTGACACACTGTGAGACTGGCGCTCCTCTGACCTCACTGCTGCTTTAGCTGTGGTTGCAAATCCAACAAGAGTAGCTGAAGCAGGGCCTCTTTGATCTATCTTTGTCTTTCCTAAGACTTTGTCCATCATCTGTGAAGTGGGGAGGAACACAGAAAGATGAAAAAGATGAATCTACAATCCAAATTTCCAACTGGTCTATCATCAGATGACATACTACCTGTGATTCATCCAGGCTATCAACAATCATTCAACATATCAATAACATAGTTTATGAAGAATTCTTCAGAATGAATTCATTCTAGCTCATCAAGGTTGCTTCATAACTAGAATTTTAAAGGTTATGAAAGCTATGCCGGAACATGCAACAGAGGTCTTCTAAAGAACAGGAAGGATTAACCCCAAGTTGTAATTTTTTTAGGTATATCTATACCACAAACTATACATTCATATAAGTCATGCGTCATGTGACTGTTGTGTTCTGTTGGTGTTCCGTTCAGGCTGGTGGGGCAGTGTGGAGATATAGGGCATCCTTACCCGATACATTATACATCTCTGAACATTATTGATAAGTATCCTTTCGTGCCTACAGGTCACAAAAAGACGAATACTTCCATCCATATGTGGGTAAAACTGGTTTGCATATTTGATTGAGGTAGTTTTCATTCCCAAAGTGGCCTGCCCAGTGCCCAGTCCTATCGTTACATCTTTGCAAAAGACGGAAAGGTCACCTACTGCACAGCTGTCCAGTTTGCAGAAGCTACACTAATGCAATTATTTCCACATATTTAAAAAGCTGAACTTGCATGTTACAAAAGCATTGTGTCACTTGAGAAGTAACTTAACAGCATCTACTCTGTCTAATATCTACACTATATGGACAAAATGATTGGGATGACTGGCTGACACTGTATTGAATTCAAACACAGACTATAATTTGGAGCTGGTCCCCTCTTTGCAGCTATAATATCTTCCACTCTTCTTGGAAAGCTTTCCACAAGATTTTGGAATTTCTGTGGGAATTTGGACCCACTAATTCTGTAGAGCATGTATGAGGTCAGACACTGATGTTGGATGAGCAAACCTGTTCCAGTTCATCCCGAAGGTGTTGGCTGGAGTTGGGGTTAGGGCTCTGGGCAGGCCAGTCTAGTTCTTCCACATGAAACTCATCCAACCATGTCTTTATGGAGCTTGCTTTGTACAAAGGGGCACTGTCATGCAGGAATAGAAAAGGGCATTCCCCAAACTATATGCACAGTCCACATGGCGTTGTCCAAAATGTCATGGTATGGTGAAGCATTAAGAGTGCAATTGCGCTGGAAATAAGGGGTCATGTTAATTCAATAATTAAGAGGTGTGTCCCAATACTTTTGTCCATATAGTTTATTTTCTATTATGTCATTCATTTTTCAAGCTGCTGAACAGTGAACAAATAACTGTAAGCAATCTTGAAATTCTGAACATGCATGTAACAGCTCCACTGGCTCCCGGTTAAGTCTCGGGTTGAATTGAAAATTATTCTGTTAACCTTCAAGGCCATTCATGGCCTTGCCCCTCTGCTCCCTGGCTCTGGAACTCACTACCACCTGAGCTCAGACACATCAATTCATTTTTACACTTTAAATCCTCACTCAAAACCCTTCTGTTCAAACATGCTTTCTCTCTTCCACTGTCTAAATGGTCTAAATTGAATATGCTTTTTAATCTTGTCTGATATTTCTTTTTAACAAAACCGTTTTTTAATGCCAGCCTCATTTTCTTATTTCTTTCTTTTCTAACCTGTAGCCCTTAGTGCTCTTGTAATTATTATTGTATTATTATTGTTATTTTATTATTATTGTTTTTATTTTTTGTTGTGTACAGTGTCCTTGAGTGTTCTGAAAGGCGCTTTTCAAATAAAATGTATTACTATTATTATTATTATAATTTAAGACAGCTGTTGGTAAGATGATAAAACATAATACTGAAGGTAATTGTCTTTTTTCCTCTTCATATATCAGATTAAATTATTATTTTCATTAACAGTCTTTGCCTTTGATTAGTGATAATCTGATAACTGCACCATACCTCATAGTATTCCCATGAGGTCTTGGCTCTGCCTCCTCCCAACCTGCTGCGTTCCTTCACCCTCTTGTATGTGACAATGAGGTTGTTCCACTTCCGCCGGATCTTTTCCACAGGCAGTGAGTGACCAAGGTTCTCCAGCTCACTCTGGACACTCTGGAAGAGACGGGAACGTTCTCGGGAGCCGTACACATCCCAGCATCGATGCATTGCTTCAATGAGATGCACAATAGCCCGGTGAGTGAACTCAGACGATGTGGACACTGCCTCAGTGTAGCCCCGAGCCCCACCAACCTTTCTTGCCTCATCTCTGCCACCAGCTGTGAAAACCATTTATTACAGACTGGATTAGTGGTCATACACCCACACAGTACAAGTCATATGAACAATACTAATAAACTATAGTGTATACACATCAATAATATACATATGAATTGGTAATTATAAGAGTTATTCTTACCATGGGATCCTTTGTTGTCTCTGAATACGGGTGACAGAGAAACAGCACTGTTTATGCTGATGGGGTCTGTAATCCATTCAAATAGAAAGACAGTTAAAGAGGCATTCCATCATCACTGAGACATCCAAGGTATGTAATGCTTTTGAGAGTGACCTCTTAGAGTATTGCACAATTGCTAATAACATGTTGACTAATACCCAAGACATTGTTCCACAAGTTTTGCAATGTATTAAAATACAAGAGACATTTAACTAAAAAAAAGGTCCCTATATAAATGGGATTTTTTCAGATTCACCCTTAATTTACCATGTTTTACAACAAGCTCTCACCAGTCTACTGAAAAGACAGCTAACTCTGCAAGTTTCTCAACAATGCAGCATTTCGCATAGAAACACTCTAAGTGTCTGTTCACACTGAAACGTCTGAATAATCAGATTTGCACATAAAAGTGTACTCTCAGAGCAATGCACTTTGCAATAGCATGGTACAAAAACGATGAAAGCTGTTGGAAATGTACGGTGCGGTTCTCACATAACTAGGAAACAAGGTGCTTTCATGACTTGTGGGCAAAGATGAGCAGAGCACGTCCTGAAGTGAAGTGACACCAGTGACACTCACAGAGTAAGACAGGAGTGGGCTCCTTGGCTTGCTCGACCTGATGAGCTGTTAGGACTGAGGACGTGCTTGCAGTCGAGTCGCTCGCACCTGGCACGGAGTCGCAGGACGCCACGACACTTCCAGACGGCTCGTCTTTCAGGGATGCGTCCATCGTTAAACGGTGGATCAAGAGATGCGACTAAAGCAGCCGTTTACGCGCAGTATGCGCCAGTGAGGGGTCGTGCAGCAAGCGCACTCTCACTGATCCCCACTGTCCTAAAGAGCGACTCATCAATTACAGCAGAGAGCTCGAGGGCTCCACCAAGCAGAAGTCTGTTTGGAGATCTGGGGGATCATTTTCTGTCCTGTCCGGGACAGATTGATAACATTGAGGGCTGTGAAAAATAATGGCTGCGCTCCTCTCGTTCTAACTGCGCAACTTTACTGCGCGGATCGGCCTCCTGATTGGTCGCCGCCTGCTTGCGTCACACGCAGCCCCTGCGCCTCCGCAGACGCAGTGCGCAGACGCAACTGATTACCCGTGATTCAGAGAGTGCGCACTGGCCAGTCAGAACCAGCACAGCCTCAGCTCAGAACTGCACCGACCGGACCTTTATTCAGTCTTTTCAATAAAACAACAGTCTGTTTTTGTGGACGTTTCATTAGAACACTTAAAGAGAAAAAGAGAAGTTAGAGAGAAAACTCTTTGTTCGGTGGTAATAGCAGATATAGTCAAAAGTCTCTAAATAATGAATACAGTAGAATTACCTGTATTGAGGCCTAACCTGAAGGATGTACAAGTGGGATGACTAAAGTATAGTAGGAAATGAAGGAAAATAGGGTCCTCACACTGGAACCTACTTTAAAAATCTTTACTTTAAATGTAATGAAAAGGGTACAAGGAAATTTGTTGCTGAGCATATAAGTCATGCGTCATGTGATTGTTGTGTTCTGTTGGTGTTCCGTTCAGGCTGGTGGGGCAGTGTGGAGACGTACCTGATACATTATACATCTCTGAACATTATTGATAAGTATCCTTTCATGCCTACAATTCATCCACAAAAAGACGAATACTTCCATCCATATGTGGGTAAAACTGGTTTGCATATTTGATTGAGGTAGTTTTCATTCCCAAAGTGGCCTGCCCAGTGCCCAGTCCTATCGTTACATCTTTGCAAAAGACGGAAAGGTCACCTACTGCACAGCTGTCCAGTTTGCAGAAGCTACACTAATGCAATTATTTCCACATATTTAAAAAGCTGAACTTGCATGTTACAAAAGCATTGTGTCACTTGAGAAGTAACTTAACAGCATCTACTCTGTCTAATATCTACACTATATGGACAAAATGATTGGGATGACTGGCTGACACTGTATTGAATTCAAACACAGACTATAATTTGGAGCTGGTCCCCTCTTTGCAGCTATAATATCTTCCACTCTTCTTGGAAAGCTTTCCACAAGATTTTGGAATTTCTGTGGGAATTTGGACCCACTAATTCTGTAGAGCATGTATGAGGTCAGACACTGATGTTGGATGAGCAAACCTGTTCCAGTTCATCCCGAAGGTGTTGGCTGGAGTTGGGGTTAGGGCTCTGGGCAGGCCAGTCTAGTTCTTCCACATGAAACTCATCCAACCATGTCTTTATGGAGCTTGCTTTGTACAAAGGGGCACTGTCATGCAGGAATAGAAAAGGGCATTCCCCAAACTATATGCACAGTCCACATGGCGTTGTCCAAAATGTCATGGTATGGTGAAGCATTAAGAGTGCAATTGCGCTGGAAATAAGGGGTCATGTTAATTCAATAATTAAGAGGTGTGTCCCAATACTTCTGTCCATATAGTTTATTTTCTATTATGTCATTCATTTTTCAAGCTGCTGAACAGTGAACAAATAACTGTGGGCCTAACCTGAAGGATGTACAAGTGGGATGACTAAAGTATAGTAGGAAATGACATAAAATTGAGGAAAATAGGGTCCTCACATTGGAACCTACTTTAAAAATCTTTACTTTAAATGTAATGAAAAGGGTACAAGGAAATTTGTTCCTGAGCATATAAAACAATTAGTCGTTTTTCTTTTAAAAAAATATCTGGAAAAAAAATTCTAACTTTTCAAGAGATGTCTTACAACTTTCAATGTAAGTTTTTGGGCACTTGCATTTGCTCCATTAATTATGATTTTACAAGGTGTACACAGCAGCGTCTGTCTACAAACAAAAAAGTAAAAAAGAAAATGACAGCAGTGATGAGATGCTGTTAATATGGTTAACACTGTGGTTAGATTGCAGTACTCAATTCTGAACATCTTTTGCTCTCTTATCTTATTAATTTGCAAACTGAAGAACCATTTCTTGGCACTAAACTCAGTGCTAATCTATAATCTATGTAATGTGTCTATATCAGCACTGATTTCTCTCTCTTGTGTTGTGTCACCAGAGGACTACTGCTCATTTGTACTAGCATAAAGGGGAATCCCACCAATGTTTCAGAATTTAATAATGCATTGGAAATGTAAACGAAATGGTTGATATGAAATTGTTAATTGTAGAGAAAGTTCCTGGCTGTGATAGGAGTGATAGAAAACACACTTTGTGATGTCTATTACACAAATGTAGTCCTTTTATTTATTCTTAAAAAAACAGTGGATTTTCAGACATCAGACAGTGTATTCAGATTTGTATAGAAATATTTTAGGGTTTAGACACTTTGGACACCTTGTTCCTATCACCAGTGTTGTTCTCTCTACACTGAAAACAGAGAGAACAAAACCATAACAGAGCATTTCTCATCAAAGCACTCTAAACGACTTTATTTGCCTTTTGAATTAGATACATACAAGCATACATACAAACATAACCAAAACATACAAATAGTAATTTCCACCCATTAGTATTAATATTAGGGATATTGAATTAACGTGTTAATTTCGATTGAATAATGACAGACAAAATAACGCGAAAAAAACGAATTAATTGCACCACGTGACGAAACATGCTATCCATGGAGATGTTCTACTGTGTCCTTCTGCGCATGCGCAGTTCCACAGTTTTGGGATTCTGTGTCAGGCTCATAAATCTGTGCTACCTTGGGATACTGGCAGGATAGCTTGAATTGATAGACTGCGTATGAGTATATATTTTAAATAAAATATATTTTAAATAAAATAGAAAATATATTATTATGCATATTATAGGCATATTATATGCCTATTACTTGCCTATTATCAGTGTTATAAACTGACTATAACCTGTATGAACTGTATAAACTTAAAGGTAAAATTTTTCAACAGGGTAGCACGAATTGACAGAGTCCGCTGTCGGTGCAACTGTGCTTGTATGTACATTGTCTTGCACCTTATAGATCAGGGGTCACCAACGTGATGCCCGCGGGCACCAGGGTGCCTCCAAGGGTAGCCTTTGGACCTGTTCAAAAAATAGCACAACTCACCAGTGAGCAACATTTAACATTTAATTTTATCCTGTTGCTGTTCTTCTTCTATATAAATTTGCATTTATATAGATGTGAAAATGACAATATCTTAAAAAAAACATTTTAAACATGTTTCTTATGCATGAAGTTTAGATAAGTTTAGGTAAACTCAAAAAGGATCAAAAAGGTTGGTGACTCCTGTTATAGATGCACTTAATTCTATCATTGTTCTTGCTGAAGCATTTTTTCCCTCTGCATATT
The DNA here is from genome assembly GCA_037974405.1 of Brachyalestes nurse. Classification (NCBI taxonomy): domain Eukaryota; kingdom Metazoa; phylum Chordata; class Actinopteri; order Characiformes; family Alestidae; genus Brachyalestes; species Brachyalestes nurse. The sequence goes on along the minus strand of JBBPCY010000109.1, from coordinate 32,859,145 downwards.
AGGCCATATTTTTGATTGCTGTGACCATTACTGCACATGAACAGTGCAAAAACTGTTAAATAAAGTACGTTAATTTTGATTAATGAATCAGAGAGCTTGTATTTTGTTAGACTGATTTTTAAATTGTGTGACACCTCGAAATAATAATAATAATAATAATAATAATAATAATAATAATAATAACAATAACAATTATTATTATTATTATTATTATTATTATTATTATTATTATTATTATTATTATTATTAATCATTATCATCATTATCAGCATAACAACTATAATAATAATTAATTATTATTATTATTACTGTCACTCTTCTTTAAGTCAATTTTTCATGTGATTTATTTACATTTTAATAATTTGTTACGCAGACATTTAGGAAAATCCCTGAAATTCCCATTAAGGACCAGCTCAGAAAGTATGAGCAGGAGTATCACAACTTTGCTGGACTGTGGCCGTGAAGGACAACAAGCTAATCTGCTTCATTCAGCAGACAGTGTTTCAGACAGGTCAGAATTGCCCTACAGTAACATCCAACCGGGGGGTTCCTTCATCCACCGGCGCTGAACTGGACCGCCTTTCTTATAGAGAAGCAGAAACGAAAGCAATCACATCAGTGGAAAACGAAACTTAACGCTTGCTTTAAAAGGACGTGTTGTGAGCATTGTCAGCGAGTCCGCCTCTCTCTGTTCGGATCAGAGTGCAGGACTGTTTTGCAATGCTGGCCACATTACAGAGGATATGAAACATGTCTGCGCGATAGGCCTGTTTACACGCGCAGCCGAGCGATTAAACTTCATCACATCTTTTTTTGAGACTTCGACATGAAATGCCTCACATGTGGGTTCGTCTTGAAGGGGTCCTTCAAATTCTGCCCCGAGTGTGGACACAAGGCGAGTGTGCAGTTGGATGAGTCGGGTCAGTGAATCTTTTTTTGTCTTCCTGAAAAAAGGGTGTTTCTTCCTGAAACATGATCAGTTGATCAGAGATTGAGAAAATTTGAGTTTCCCCACGTTTTTTTTCTTTAATGAGCTAATAGAGGCCCAATGCTGTAGGACTGTAGGACCCTGAGCTAATGCAACTGAAAAGAAAGTGTAACTTTTCTGATTTTTGTGTAATATTACTAGAATGCCATCTTGTATTGTGTTCATGTCATTTTTGATAATGGCGGCGAACAGTTGAGGGGTAACAGAGTTAACACACTGAATGTGACAAGTCTACTCCAGCACAGCTTCTAAAAACATAGGAAATGCTTTGTTGACAGGTGGAAAGTCCCCAGGGAAACCAAGTCTTCAAGGAGAGCAGGATCCACAAGTTCCACGCCTCACTAGAGCATCCTCTTCAGAGCAGTTGCCAGATGACAATGTGAAAAAACAAGTAAACCATTTAAAATGCATAGTTTACTGTTTCATTAAGAAAACTGAAGTCAAACTGTTGATTTTGTTTTGGGAAAAAAATTCACCAATAGATCGGCCATGTTGTCGCATCTCCAACTGTTGCATATTAATTATCAATCAAAATGTCTCCATAATTCAAATGAGGATTCTGGAGTTTTACAGCTGGGTGCACCAGACTGAGGGCAAAATAGATTACTTTTATTTTTCTTACATTTTTAAACATTTTTAAAAAGGCTCTTTTGCCCTCTTCTCAAGAATCTCAAATCTGTGTCTCACTTCATTACAGTGTGACCCAAGTCTAGAAAAAGATGCCAATGCTAGAACAATTGACAGTGAGGGCTCTGCTGTGGTTGTGGATGCTCTACAACATCATGCTGGTTTGTCCACTCACACTCCAAATGAAGCAAACAATACAGAGCATCTTGATGCAGCTTCTCAGGGCACTCAGTCTTCATCACATCCCCATGGAAATATCAGGGATACACCCTCTTTTCAGTCTCAGTTTAGTGCCTTAGCAGAGCCACCAGACAGCCAAGCCTTGCCAGGGAAGAGTGAGAGTGAGTGCTCTAGCCAGCCTGCTTCTTCACCTGACGCACTGAGTCAGATCCCTGTAGAACCAGGAAAGGAAGAGCACATTGAGAAGGATGTGGGCAGTTGCCTTCCAGAGACAGAGCAGAGTCTCAACCCAGACTCTGTACCTGCCATTTCTTCAAATAATGATGTGCAACCAGGGCAAAGTGTTCTGTCAGACTCTCCAGCTCTATTGGCGATGGACCAAGACAAAGTCAAGTCGCCTCCTAGTGACAATGAAACAGTCAAAGAGAGGAATACGCTTCTGATACAGTCTTCCACATCTGAGCCTATGCCTGTGCCAGGAAGCTGCAAAACTCAAGACGAACCTGGCCTTAAAGACAGTTCTCATGAAGAGCTTGTGAACACAAAGTCTGTAAAACTGGTTGAGGAAGCTTCAGTTCCACCACAGCCTTCCACTAATCAGACTGCAGAAAGCACTACAGAAGAAGCAAAAACTTTGCGAAATACCACCGGACAGAGTGAGAAACAAAATTCCTATAACAAGAAAATGTTTGGACCATATCCTAGTGAGGTAAGATCACTCTTACATAAACTCTTTCGTTTCGCTTGGCCCAACTGTTTGCTGATGTTCGTTGTTTAATTTCTCTTCTAGGAAGGACATGTAAAACCCAAAGCTGGTCCTGCTGAGAATAAACAGCAAAGAAAGGACCAAAAGATCACCAGAGAGAGCACAGATATACCTAAACCAGCCTCGAGCACAGAGCAGCCTGAGAGCAAAAACACCTCTTCAGACCAAAATAAAGAAGCTGGAATTCCTCAAGTGACATCAAAAGAGACAAAAGACAGGCAAAATCAGTATGTTTAGCTTAATTTTTAACTTTCCATAGAACAATCCTTTCCAAAAGAATAATACTAAATTCTTAGTATTACCTGCCTCAACACACCTCCACATCCAGCTCATTAAAAGCATAATAATCAGTTGATGAGGTAGAGGTGTTTTGCGGAGGATAACCTGAGAGCAAAATTGTGGAACATTGCCCTTCATATTACAAAGGCACCACAAAAGGTTCTGTTAAGTGATACCATAGAAGAACTGTTTCGAGTTCTGAAAGGAATTTTATAAATGAGATTTCTTTAAGGTTTAAATAATTTTTCGAATTCTTATAGAAACTTTATGTGGAGGTTCTTTAAAGTGAAAAAAAAAAATTAATGAAGGGCCCATGCAATGGTATAGGGCTAATGAAGTGCAGGTTAAAAAATTACATAACAGCATAATCTGCTTTTTTAACCAGTTGTCCTACTGCATCTTGTTGCTAACAGATGTTTTTCTCCAATGCATTTTAGGACATCAAAACCTCAACATGAGCCCAAAGAAATCACTGTTATCTTCCATGCCATCTTGTCCAAAGACTTTAAACTGGACCTATCGACAGACAGTGTTACCATAAGATCAGGAAGAATATCAGGAGCCTGGAAAAGTGATATTTTGAAAATGGAAATCACAAAGTGAGACTTTATGCTTTTACAGTCTACATATCTGCTTTTGAAAATATTGTGCAAGAGGAAGAAGTTCTGAGTAGCAATCTTGTGGTATAATTTACTGAATTTTTGTTTGCAAGTTACGGATAATAATAAAGAGATTCCAAACTTATTTCTGTAACTACCAGACAATCCATCCCTTTTGTTCCCTGTTCACATACGTATGCAGGCTAGCATGAATTAGCATCAGAAATTCGCATTAATTTCCAGCTTTACCTTTTGTTTTGCAGAGACTTGGGTCAACATGGATATGCTGTGCATGGGAAACTTCAAATCAACAAAACAATGACTGGGAAATACATTCCTTATAAATATTTTATTCACAAGCACAGCAAAAATTCACATGAGTATGAACACATTTACAAAGAGGGTGGGAGGTACATAAACCGATGTCTTTTCATTCAAGAGGATCTTTTAACGCAACAAAGTATGTATTTTTATTTTTAACTGGTGCTTTGACAAAATACTTCGACTTAAACTAAAATTAACCTATGTTGTGTGTAATCATTCAAAAAGTGCTGCCATTCAAAGTAAAATTAAAACATGAATGTGCTCACAATAATATCTTTGTCTGATCCAGGTGAATGGCACCAATACGATGACATAATATGTGCAAAACCTCCAGAGGGTGTGATGGACAGACTTAAAAACTGGTTTGTGAATGTAAAGCCCAGGGTAGTGAACGGAAGAAACATTGCCGGAAATGTAATGCTTGAAACAATCTTTGAAATCCTCCATGAGTGGAGTACTGTGAATGTGAGAAACTTCTTTGACCAACTCCAGCAGTTTTTCACAACATATTCAAATCCCTATGTTTATGAAGACCATGGACCAAAACCATGGACCACTTTGCAATATGGTGTAGCAGAGGTATAGTATTTTACATTAAAAATCTGTTGTACTCTATTTAAACCTTTAAAAAAATATTTTATTGTGATCAACTCCTTTGTCTCCATTTAAGGTAAAAGACCTTCTCAGACATGTTCTACAAGAAAAGATTTCTCTGATCCAAATAGACAAATCCTACTGCAGTCCAGATCAACTGCTGGTTGGGATCATTTTGCTGCTGGTTCAGAGCAAATATGATTTGAAGATGGGTGATATTCATAAACTAGGCTGGCTGCTCCGTGTTCCTAATCTGTCAAAGGAAGAATTTAATCTGTTCTGGATTAGGTTTTCACATCTTTTCCCTGAGGAATGGTATGAATTTGACTTCAGTGTATTAATGTTATACCAGTTGTAGTTCACTGTAGTTGTGTTAGCTATATATAAATAATTTTTTGAACAGACAGATAATGTTCTTTAAGGTTATTGCTGATAACCTTTTCTTTACTTTGACAGTGTTGCACATGCAGTCAGAACCTTCTGTCAGACTGCAATTAACTGCAAAACAGTCAGCTGGATTCTGATCATACCTCTTCTACATTTACTGGAAAGTGACAGCAAACCATTTGAACCCAATCAGTTGTTCCCTGAACAAGAATTGAATGCCTGGGCAGGGCTTAAAGGGTTAAAGTGTCATCCTTCCCATCTCACAGACTCAGAACACACAAGGCAATTATGTTTGATTTGTGAAATTCTAACTGCTTTATAGATGCTTTATCAACATCTACATATTATTACAGTCGATCCCCGAAATTCGTGATGGTTACGTTCACAATTCACACCTGCAAATTGTGAAAAACCTTGAATTTGTGGTAAAAAAATGCCTATAAATGTCTACTTTTATAATCTAAACCCTAAATATTCCCCCAAATATGCTCCCAAAACACTTTAATTTCATTTAACTCAGCTTAATACATTACCCTTAAAATAAATGTAAAAGTAAACTTGAGATAGCTCCATGCAGGAAACTGCGGTAATGCTGGACTGCATCTGCCAGAGATGTGTCACAGGGAGCAGCAAGAAGAAATGACCAGCTACTTTCAAACCTGCAGCCTCTGAGAACAGGGGTTGCCCGTTTTTGCATACGGTTGCACCGTTTTTGCAAATGATTGTGTTCTCTTGACAGTACAAAAAAATATATACAGAGAGCCCCCGCTTATTGTGAAAAACAGTGATGTTGTAATGTGGTAAAAAAATGCCTAAAATGCTTATTTTTATAGTGTAAACCCTAAATATGATCCCAAAACACTTTAATATAAATTTAAACAACTTAATACATTACTCGTATTCGTACTGTACAGTACTGTACTGTAACCCATATCCGTACTGTACAGTTTAGACTGAACTCCTGCAGTACTAGAATGTAAAATACTGACGTTACCCCTGTATAAACTGTACTGTAATTCATGCACATGTGCTAGTATGCATACTTTGGTATGCGCTCTCATTTTTGGTATAAGCAGGGTAAATACAGTAATAAATTACTTTAATTAACAGTAATAAAAATACAGGGCTTTAAGAAGAACAAAACGAAAAGAAATAAAGAGAAACAAATAATGTACTCGGATTGGCTACTTTCAAACCTCCCGCCTCTGAGTACAGGTGACATCCAGGCCTCGTCCGCCAGGCACCCTCGTCCTCGTGCTGGTTGTATATGTTTGGGCACAAAGCTGAGCGGCAGAGGCTCATTTCGTTCAGGTGCGTCTGATTGCTTTGCTAACTGCCATGCCCTAACATAAATCAATGGTTCTCAACCTTTTCAACATTAGGGCCCACCTATCTATCACAGCATGTTGCCAAGGCCCACTTGACCACATTAGATGATATTAAATAACCAGGGGTTAACATAATATTTTTGCTGTAGTACTCTAATAAGTACATACATTCATGAATTACTACGTACCCAAATTCAAAATTTTTCACCTCATCATGGACGCTGGAACCATTACGAGTCAACAATCCCCCCCCGCCGTGTGGTGCCCCGGTCGCGCATAGATAGATTTTCTTTTAACTATACTTTTGAACACTGCTTAATGGTGTTGAATGTTCAAACTGACTTTTAACCTAAACTAAATTACAGGTCTAGTCACCCACAGGGATTATTTGACACCAAAAATTTTAAATCAACATTTTAATATGATGTGTGTCTGTTTTCTCGCCACTAACTGATCGAAATGAGGAAGGCATGCTGGCAGAGCCACTCTGAGTTTCTGAGTTCAGCCTGTTTCTGTACTTTGTTTTCGTGGCTGTCAAGTGAGAAAAAGCAGTCTTGCTCAGATACGTGGAATTGAAAGGAGAGATTGTTTTAACTGCATCTGACTCAGATGTGGATTTTCCTCACAGCATGACAGAGTTCGGATCTCGACTGTAACCCAGAATCGGACGGGATGTCCAAAAGTTTATCCTGGACCACAGGGGCAGATCACTCCTCTCTGGACTGTGAGGTTGATTGGGCGGGGTGGGGCATGTGGTTTCAGAAGCACTGAGATCAGACCTGCTCTGACTGAATTTTGATTGGTGCAGAAACGAGGATCTGCGGGCTGGCAGGAACCATTATTTTCAAACGTCCTTTTTTTCCTTTCCTGGTACTTAGAGATCCAGTATGAAGTTACTCAGATTACGCATTTGAATACCACTTATGTCAATCCCTGTAAATAACCAATTGCGGACCAATGGCCTCTCTCGATTTTAGATTTGCGACCCAATCAAAAGCCTTCGCGGCCCATCAGTGGTCCACGCCCCATCAGTGGTACGCGGCCCAGTGGTTGAGAAACCCGGACATAAACAACTAGCACGAGGACGAGGGGCATGGCGGACGAGGCCCGGACATCACAAAAGCAAAAACATTGCGGAGGATACAATTATAAGTTTGGTTCTCAGAAAAAAAAACGCAAGAGACTGACTTGCTGATCCACTTATAAGCAGGGGTTACTGTAAAGTTATAATTTATATGGAAATTTAGCTGAATTTGTGTTAATATTTATGTTACAAAATTAGTTTATTATATTTTTGTAATTGCAAAAAAAAATTTGCAACAAAAAACAAACAAAAAAAGCAAAAACAATATTAGTTGGGCTCTAAGAAAAAGGCCACGAATGCTAAACTGCAACTTCTTGGGGGTACACTGTATATGTGTGTTTCTGAGATATGTAGTTATTCTTATTTCATTGTTACAGTAACTTTTTTATTTTCTTCACAGAGCACTTATGAAGGTCATGGATACCCATAAATACATGCTTGACATAGATCAACTGCTTGCTCACTCATGGATGTGTGCACTGAGCTTGAATAACATAGTTGATTACACATCCATGATCACTGTGGATATCTTAGATGTCTTCATTATGCTGAGCTTCAGGCTAGACAGAGGGCAGTATCTGGATATTGAGGTGAGTTGAGCCCTGGTGCACTCCGAAGTTGATGGTGAAAGGGGGCGAGGTACCAACCGGGCGTCAGACTACACTGGTGACGTTGCTGTAGAGTAGCTTGACCCAGTGAATGTAGGCCTCAGGGACTCCATGCGATCGTAGTGCATGCCAGATCAGGTCATGTGGGACACGGTCAAATGCCTTTTCCAAGTCCAGGAATGCCGTATGGAATGTCAGCTTTTTCTCCAGGTGCTTCTCCATGAGTAGCCATGCTGAATGGATGTTGTTCCACTGCCCTTGACAAAATTGGCATTGGTTAGGCGTGATGGTGGCAAGGTTGCGCAGTTGGGAGTCGATGATCCACTCAAATATCTTCATGGTATGGCATATAGTTTGAGCAGTCGCACCGTTGCCTTTGGACTTCCAGATAGGGACGGTGATGCTGGTGGACCAGGCTGCTGGGACTTTGTTCTCTGTAATGATGCAATTGAACCGGGTGGTGAGTATGGTGACGCCATGGTGGCCAAGGATCTTCCATACTTCAGCAGGGATATCATCAGGTCCAGGAGCTTTGCCATTCTTCATTTTATTTATGGCGCTATGGCTTGGCGGGTGGCGGAACTCCTCGTTGCTGATGTAAAGTATTCACTCCAGTGTTCGAGGATGGCAGGTGGGTCATGTAGCACTTGCTGGTTTGCATTGTCCCACAGTTGTTGGTTGACCACTATACCAATGCCATTTTGGGCTCGTTTTCCATTATAGTTGAGCTTGAAGGCATTGCTGATGTCTCTGGCCTTGGCCCCCTTCCATTTGGTTTCTTGGACACATGCGATGTCGATGAGGTTTTGTCCGGTCATTGTACCGATGTTGAGGGTACCCATTCATAATAGGAACTGCTTCTTTGGCCTGCTTCGTCCTGGAGCAGGTAGCCCTCGTCCACTTCCCACGTCGCTCGGACGGGGCCGCCATACGTCGCCTCTGGGCATTTTCTTCCAAAACTTGAAATGGTATTGCCATTGATGCGACCAAAAGCTAATGACCCTCACCGTTAACCAACTTCCTGAAGGGTCGTTGTTTCCAGCTGGCACCGCGTGGAGGTGGTGATGGGGTTTTGCCAGTGAGTTTGTCCTGAACATACTGTTTTTAATACTCTTATCAACATAGAAGTAGACAAATATGTTTGCTTTGTGCAGATTTAAGGTTATTAATGACAGTCAATACTGTCAACAACATTTTTCCAAAAATAAAAAATCTTACATATATATATATATATATTAATGCTGGGCAACGATTACAATTTTAATTGCTAATAAAATCACATGGTTTTCTGTGATTAATTGCATTGTTATATGCGATATTAAATAATTAATTCAAATCGATTAGTCAGCATTTTTTGCAAATATGTGAACACACCAAACAAACTCAGACCCCTCAAAAATGAACCGAACTGAGGAGGTGGCTTTGAGTCCTCGCCACAATTCGGTTAACTCGCGTGTTTTGAACACGCTCCGCTCCGAGTTCACTTCAACTGTTTTCGCCCTCTAGGCGTACCATAGGTAGATCACATGGGAAACCATATTTGTCTATGCGGGAAACACAACCTGAAAATAAATAAATAATCTAAAAAATACAAATAAACGAATAAATGATAATAAAAAGAAAAACCAAATAAATACGTAAATAAAGGGACTTATTATCAAGATCAAGTTTCTCTACCAAGCTGCTCAGACTCAAAGCATTCTTGCTCTCCATCAGCTGAAGAATGATAGTAGCAGAGATCTTAGTGGAAAATTTTGAAGTTTGGTAGAGCTTTTAACCATCTACTCTTATGTGGAAAAAAATCCTAAGAATGGTGAATGTGAAGGAACAGCGGCGGAAGGTTGGATAAGGAACTTAAAGCGTGAACAGAAAAAGAACTGAGACCCCATCTGAGCTGAAGTGGAACAGAAAGAGAACCGAGTCCCCTTTTAAATGAACTCACAATGTGAACAAAGTTCCTACTTTGGTGAAAGTATGCATAACACG
>JBBPCY010000109.1:32821073-32849295 GCA_037974405.1 Brachyalestes nurse | reverse complement strand
CCAAAACTCACAGACCGGGAAAGGAGGGCATTAATCAGAGCAGCAACCAAGAGGCCAAAGATAACCCTGAAGGAGCTGGGCGGCTCTACTGCAGAGATAGGAGTAACTGTACATAGGACCACTATAAGGGCAAGAAAATAAGGCATACTGTTTGAAAGTTGTATTGGGGACTCCCCAAACGTGGAAGAAGGTGCTGTGGTCAGACGAGACTAAAATAGAAATTTTTGGCCATCAAGGACAACACTGTCTGGCACAAACCTATAACCTCTCATCATGCTGAGAACACCATCTCCACAGTGAAGCATCAGAAGACAGCATCATGCAGTGGGCATGCTTTTCTTCTACAGGGACTGGGAAACTGTTTGGAACTAAAGGAAAATCTTCCAGAGATTTGAGACTGGGACAGAGGTTCACCTTCCAGAAGGACAACGACCTTAAACACACTGCTAAAGCAACAATTGAGAATCTCTGGGATGATTTACAGATTTCTGTACACAAGTGGCATCCATCCAACTTGAAGGAGCTGGAGCAGTTTTGTCATGAAGAATGAACAAAAATACCAGTGTCTAGATGTGCCAAGCTTGTGGAGATGTACGTGAAGAGACTTGCTGTAATCGCTGCAAAAGGTGGCTGTACAAAATATTGATTCCGGGAGGGGTGAATAGTTATGCACGCTCAGGTTTTCTTTTTTTGTATTATTTGTTGTTTGTTTCAGAATTTTAAAAAAAATTTGAACCTGCAAAGTGGTCACGGTGTTGTGTCAATTAAAGATACAACCCCCCCAAAATTCCTTTTAAATTCCATGAATACGATGCCGGGGGGAGGGGTGAATACTTTTGCAAGGCACTGTAGTTAATAATAATACAGTATATAAAATATGTGTGACATGCCCAGTCAGTGGCCACCAGAGGCTGCTGGGGTGAAGTCTTGGACTTAAGGACTTTTAAAATGAAACTAATGAGTTGCTTTATTTTCATCAGCTGTTTTGTGTTTAGTTAAAAGTTTTGAGAGTGTCCTTTGTTTGAGTATTTATGTTCCACTGTTATTTATGTTCCACTGTTTATTTATATTCCACAGTTTAGGGGTCGGTTAACCCTCACTAGTAATGGTGAGATGAAGCCTCATGAAGGTTCATTTCTCAAAGCTTCATGTGCACACGACACCACCTACTGGCCAGGTGTATAATTACAAAAAATGTATGACCAAATAATTTCTCCACATAAATTATCACATGTATAATAAAATAATTAGAGTGTATTCTGTGTGTAGATTTGTACAAAATGGTAGTATAATATGATATGGCAAGTTGTGTATGCTTGTGTAGCTTGGACAATGATGTACAGAACAGGGGAGATTTTATAAATTTTTATTTAGAAACAGGGGCGGACTGGCAATCTGTGCATTCTGGAAAAGTCCAGAACGGCCGTCCAGTGCATGGCTGTCGGCCTGTCTTTCTTGGCCAAGATGCAGACCTCTACGCGCACCTCAACCCCCCCAACCCTAGTCCAGGGCCGTTTTTTAGTCACAGTCCGCCCCTGTTCAGAAATAACAGTTTCTCAACAGTTTTTGAGAAGACAAAAATGCAAGAGCAAGGTTATACAAATTGGAGTACAGTAGTTTTCGCCTCTCCCAGTACTCCAGACGGTTTTCCAGCCTGCTTATATTTGGCTCTGAAAGGTAGCACCGGACCTCCACAATGTCATCTGCTGTTACATTCTGAGTCTTCCGTGCCTTCATGATGCTGGTGTCTAAACGATGCCACAGTTTGCTACCTAAGGAAACCACAGATCATGTTAGTAGGTGTTATAATAAGAATAATTGATCTCAAAATGTACTCATTTGTTTCATGCATGCTCCCATACATACCTACCTTGTAGGGAGGACATAATTGGGATCCAGTTTAGACACAAGTGTCCTGAATCCAATATCCACAATACTGAAGGACTGTATATCCTTCACTATCCTTCACTGTGTTTGCACAGTCAAAATGAGCGGTTCAGGATACATTTCACTGCGTGTTGTACTTGTATGACTATGCATGTGACAAATAAAGAATCTTGAATCTTGAATCTTGAAAACTATCATGGAGATGAGGGCTTCTCCAAAGTATCTCCAAACTATATTAACACTATCCAAACTCTAGTATCCAAACTATCAAAACTCTATCCAAACTCTGAACTGACCACAACTCTATCAAAAACCCACATTTTGAATGAAGCCTGAGGGGCAAAATCTGAACCACTTCCCGAAGCAGTCACGTGATACAGCCGGGCAGCGAGGCTTCGGACATCATCATTTTTGGCTCCTCCTCTAAATGAAGCAAGCCTCGATATGCTCTTCGCGGAAACGCCCCCTCTATTACTCGACACGCGCTCCAAAGCCTCGGCATGTCTCGGCACATCACTAACCCTCACATTTAACCCAGTTTGTGTTGGTTCTGGTTCTTGCTTTGTTAAGGCACATGCTGCTGAGAGTGGATTTTGACATAATTGTTTCAGTACTTTTGGGTTGTATATGTAAATAAAACCTGCCAGTAAGCTTGAACGGTGTGTACCTTTTTTCGCAGGTATTGAAGCAGCTGTTTCCACATCTCCTCTGTATGATGAAAGACCAACACAACAGGTATATGAAGATGATGATTGTTCAGAATAGTCACCAAGTTGCAAGTGATAAGCAGTTTTGACAAATCTTGCCTTTATGATTCTGCATTCACCTTGAATTTCTATGTACACTGGAGTGTCTCTGTTTCATTGCAATGTCCATGTATGAAGAAAGATGAGTGCTCAATCATTGCTGTTTAATTCACTAGCAGAAAATGACTAACTCCTTAGAAATAAAGCTAACACAATGAATAAGTCACACTTTTTGGTTGTATGGATGTTTTGTAGGTTTACAGATATGAGATATGGTGAACTTTGCCTGAGGAAAACTGTCAACCTTTTGACCATAGTCTGCCGGATTTGTAAAGATCCATGGCAGTATGAGGTTGTTCTGGATTACTTGAAACTTCTCAGTCAGATCACAACTTTCAATGAACAGGTAGTTAGTGTTTTAAACTTGCTCTTTCTTAAAGTTATATTTCAGATCTGTGTTGTTGTCTTGCTGATTGATGAGTTCTCAAGCTATTTACTTGATTTAAGCTTCTGTATGGATTCTTACCAAGCCTCCAGAGTATATTTGTTTCCTTAATATCATGTACTACATTTATTCTAATGTTTTTTTCAGAATTTTTTCAGAATTTATAAATATTAATGTAGCTTTATTTCAGCCATCATAAAAGGCTTTGGTATTTGTCATGTGGTGTCATAGCCTTATAACCACCACCTTTCAGTAAAGTGTTACTGAAAGATTTCTACATGATTTTGATTGATTCCAAGTCCAACAATCATTTATAAACTTTTAAGAGCATACTAAGAGAACTACGAAATGATGACATGCTATCATTTGAAGCAGTTACCAGGCTCCTGTCTATTTAATGCTTCACATTTCTGTGTTTCAAAGAAATTAAGTGAGGAACAAAGAAAAAAGAGCACAAGCATGCTCTCAGAGATGGAAAGAATTGTAAGAGAATGGCTTCTTAAGACCTTCTCTAATCGCTTACTGAGCTGTGCACACAGCTTCACCATTTTCACCAATACTTTTGAGATGGAAGTAAGTAATTTATGATCATAAATTATACATAGATATGTCAAATGTTTGCAAATATATCATTGTGATTTTTATTAAATTAGATGTGGAACAGGCTGATACCTCTGCCTTTTGCTGACAAAGAGTTCAGTGAAAAATGGAGAAAAACATTCTTAAACCAGTTTGAAGGAAAACTGAAACAGGTAAGGACAGTATGCATCTAGAATTGGTTACATGAATATAAAGCTATGGATTATTCTGCAAACGTTTCTCCAGAAAATGTATTCCAGATGAATAACCATGCAGTAATGCAATTTTTTGTCATTAGGAAAAACCAGTACATCAGATTGAAATCTATTGCAACAAGATACAGGATGTGATGGCAAAATATCCAGAATTATCCTCCTCCCTAGAAAACTGTGCTTTGGAGGCTGTCAACCCTGTCTGTCAGGTAGTTCACATGGAATATAGATGATTATATGATGATTTTGATAGATAAGCCTTTCTGTTACATATGTGATTGTCTTCACCCTTGCTTTCGCTAAACAGGGAGATTCCGAGAGTATTTTATTTGAAAAACTCAAGGAGCATGATCTGAGCAAATTTGGAAATCTGGTATCCGCAATTGTACTCAAAGCTTGGCCAAAAACCCCCAGTGGAGAGTATCAAGATGGAGAGGAGCTAGTAATGAAACACCTCCTGACATGGTCGGCTGCAAAAAAAATCTTTCAACTGCAAGGTGTGAATGGCTAGAACAATACATTGTTCTGCTGGGCTTAGTTAAAGTTTTTTTTGTTGTTGTTCCACATTTTAGCATTTCATCATTTTTGTCATGTCTTTACTCGCAGGATCAAATGGGAAACTGATCGATCAACTCTCAGACAAAGCCAGGGAGCAGATGGGTGTAGCTAGTTCTGCATTCAGCTGTGTGGCAGAAAAGTTAATCCAAGGAAACATTACAATCCATCTGCTGAGTCAGATTCTGAAGAAAGAGGATGCGTTCAATGAGCTTCTTAATATTGGTAATCGCTCAAAATTGCCAGGAATTGAATTAATGCATGTGTTCAATGCAATTGGTGTAGTTCATAACATATAATATCTATAATATTTAATAATTCATAGAACAGTATCCCAGTATTTCAGACAAATCAATGATCTATTATAAATCAATGAGCTAGAGTACCTCCCAGGAGGTGACTACACAATATTGAGGATGGGAACACACTTGGTAGTTAGAGTGATAGCTTTGGCCGACTGCTTAGCACCAGCCCACACATTAACCCTTCCACAAATACAAATCCCAAAGTGATTTTTGACTGTATAGGTCAAAACAAGCAAGTGGAATTAAATAACCAAAAGGCTAAACTAGAAAATTAGAGTAATAACTTTTACTTACTGCTTAGCACCAATCCATACCAACCTTTCCCCAAACACAAATCCTCAAATTAATCAGTCCACAAACAGTGTACAATACGAACACCATGTCTATATACATGAGAGGTAATTACTGCTAACAGCAGAAAGTCTCTGGTGGAGAGAATATTGAGGGTATAAAGGGAAAACAGAAAACAGTTACAGAAAGAGTGCATGAAAAATCAGGTATCCCAAGAAGGAAACGCAAGCAGAGAATACATGTGCTGATTCAGCATCGCTCAGACACTTCCAGCTACATCATAAAAGCACACACACATAGAGACACACATGCACAATTACACAGATACTTGCATAAACACACAGACACACACATGCACATACACACAGACACACCTATAGCTATTCAGAGTCACTTTGCTGAATGAAATTAAAATCAACATAAAATGTTATGTTTCCATGTTGTTTATTTGTTTGTTTGTTTGAGAGTATAATGTAAGTTTTGTGACTTTCAGTACTAAAATGAGTTGTGATAACTTGATTTCTTAACCTCATTATGCTTAATATACTTTCCAAGTACTATACAGTTGATTTAATAAAACAAATCCTCAGAGATTTCTGAATCTTCGAAAAAACTGTCCAAACCTTCAGAGTTAGAGAGCCCAATGACCTATATGTATGTCAGGATGTTAACTTGATATATATATATCCCTGCAGATGGTTTGTGTGATGATGGTCGATGCAAAGACCACAAAGCCATAAAAACTCTGATTAGAAAAAGGAAAGAGGAAGTTGAGGAAATTTACCACGAAAAAGAGATGGCCACATGCCTAGTCAGTTTGTGTCAGCGTCTCCAAAAGCACATCAAAGGTAGGTTATTAATTCATTCTTATTTTTGTGGCACCAAAAACATATTGCGTTTGTCTTAAGCTTGATTGAATTTAATTCAATGCATTATATTTCTCTGTTTTTGTGTGTGATCCACCTGCCATTAATTGTTATGATAAATCAAATCACCATTTTTTCCTGAGAGTTATAATAAATCATTCCAACATTTTGCAGTTGATATTGTGGACCTTGAGAAGAAACACCAAGTAATTGTGGAGCAGATGTCCCTGGATGATTTCATGGAAGTTCATCAGCTTGATGAAATCTCTTCAGAAGTGACCGGAGTGGTCACATATTTCAACCTGTGTGATATCACGAGGAAAATGGCTAAAAGCCTACTTTCTTTGAGGAATAGCTACACTTTTGCCATGTGTTGGAAAAGACAAGCTGAAAGGCTCTCACACTTCAAGCAAGATGACGATGAAACTGAGCCACAGTTGATGACAGATGATGAGCCATACTCCTTGGAGCTCATTTATCAAGAAATATTTGAGCCTTGCTACAAGGAATATGAAAACATCTACACAAGCTTGAAAAATGAAACCATCACATTCCAGGTGGTCGATAAAGTCTTTGAGGTCTACAAGGGCAGATATGAGGAATTAAAAAAAGAGCTTGAGGTCATGTGTAAAATAAATCTCAGGGATGATAAACGGTGGATTAAGGGAAGAATCCGACAAATCCAGCAGTACCATGATCTGCACTTAGCAGTAGATTCGGCGAAAGTGATCATGGATGTCAAGAAAACCTTGTGCCTGGAGGGAAGTTTCCAGATCCTGGACAGACTGGTTGAATTTGTAAGTCATCAAAGTGAACACATGGTTTATTAAAATGTACACCACTAGTCAAAGGTTTGGACACTATGACCCCCAATAAATGGTCTTCAATCTTGCTGCAAATGAAGCTGCTTGAGAAAATAGAATAGCTTGTCTAAAGAAAATAGAATATTTGGTTTGTTTCATACACCTGCACTTAGAGATGTTGGAGAATTGTGTCATTTCCAAAGTCTTATCTGTGTTTCAGAGTACGGCTGACTTTAAAGAGGAGAGCTTAGGTCGTATTGATGAAAAGTTGATAAGTGCCAAAGAGGTCCTGGCAGACGTAACAGAGGCTCGCAGATTGTGTCTTCAGGAGCTCAACCATAGGAAAAACTTTGTTAACTGGGTCAAAGAAGCACTGACAGGTGAGACCTTGACCTGCTGTGAAGATAATATATCTTAGCGAGGCAGTCTTATCCAACTGTTCTTTTTTTTTTTTTAATTAATCGTTCCATGTCATTTTAATGACAGAATTATTTGTTCTCGTCATCTTTGAATGAAGTGTAGTGACATTGTCTTGCTTTTATCTTATGATTACTTTTTACATCACTGTGCCCCAGTGGGAGTAAAAAAATATTATTAATTATTAATACAGTGTTGCTTGAAACTTTGTGAACCCTTTAGAATTAACCCTTATTCTTGGAGTGATCTTTGTTGGTCTGTTACAACTAAGGAAGTTAACAATGTTCTTCTATTCTGTTTGACTGGATTGATGGAGTGAAAACCCTTTAGAGATATTTTTGCAACCTCTCCCAGCCAACCACTCTTCTGACCTTTTATGAAAATCTCTTTTATTCATGCTACCATATGTTTCCATAAACATGTGTTGGTAAGGCTGAACTTCCCTGTTTTCTTATAAAAATCTGATGTTGGCTGAAAACATCTGACTCGAATTTCACTTTCAGATTAAATGCAAATCCCAGAGGTCCACATACTTTTGCCACTCACTGACATAATACATTCGATTTTCTCAATAACTAAATATAAAAATTTTTCTCATTTACTTAACTGGGTTATTAACTTTTAGGACTTTGAATGATGTTTTAGGTCATATTTATTCAACAGTAAAAAATCTTCATTTTCTATGTTTAATTTTAAATTATCCCTTATTATTAACCCTTTATCCCACATTTTTACTAGTGTTTATGACCAATGCTTCTAACATTTTACCTTTTGTAGACATCAGTCAGCTCAAAGTGTTTGTTGACCTCGCCACAATTTCTGCTGGAGAGAACGCTATGGATGTTGATCGTGTGGCCTGTTTCCATGATGCCGTCCTGGGATACTCCTCCATGCTCTATGGGCTAAGTGTCAGTTCAGACTTTGATGCATTTAAGACAGCCCTGCAAAAACTCTGGCAAGCCTTGGAAAATGACAGTAACATAACAAAAAAGCTGGTATGTTTTTTAGATGGCTGTTTGATGTAAAAAATGTTGAACGTAATTTCACTTAAGCTTTTTTTTACCCATATTTTGAGAAAATAAGGTGTAATTTCAAGAATCCCTTAGTCCCTATGTTGTGTAAGACAATGCGTGCACTGCACAGTAATAAAAGAGGTAAACTAGTAGATGCAATGGAATGCACTGTGTTAGCTTTGCATATCCTTGTCATATTTAGTATATATTTTTTTCTCTTGTTTATCGTTATTTGTAGTAGGACCACTATATCAAGTGTTATAGAAGTGTTGAAGAATAATAGATGAGACAAAAATTATAGTTAAGCCCCTAAGTAATGAACTGTAGATTTACAGGACTTTGTAGAATTTTTTATCTACTGTTCTTTCTTTGTCAGCGAGATACTGCCCGACACTTGGACTGGCTGAGAACAGTGAAAGAGAGTCATGGCTCAGTGGAACTGTCCTCCTTATCCCTGGCCACAGCTATAAATTCAAGAGGAGTGTACACCATCAGTGCCCAAAACCAGAAAAAGGTGTGTTTTTCTGACATTATGTTTGTTACAAAGGCTTGAAACATTAAGTGAAAGATCTCACATAGATTGCCCAAAAATGTAATAGCATAGAGACATTAATACACTTATGCAATTCATAAAAAAGATCACTACAGTATTTTCCAGTTTTACTTAAAATATATTAACATATTAACAAATCTGCAATTTTCTACATGCTCCTTTTTCAGCAGGGTGCATTATTCACTATGCCTAACTTAACTACTGAATTTCTAAAATATTGTTACACTGCCTAATTACCAATTACCACTCATAGTATTGGGTGTTATCTATTACACTATCAGGGCTCCAGACAAAATAAAAACCTTAGGAGTCATTGGCTCCTAAACACAAAATATTTGGGAGCCAAATTATTTTTTAGGAGCCATAATCTGTGTTTCTTATGTTAATGTTTATTTTTCCTATATTTTAGAACGCTCTCTGCAACAGGGTGCCAGGCCGTGCAAATCGTTTCAAACGAAACTCGATATGTCAACACTGCTCTCGATAGAGATGTGTCGGTCACGAACAAGTCGGTTCTTTGACTGCAGAGTAACTTTGACCATAGACATAGAATATTACTAGACTGATCACAGACATAGAATATTACTAGAACACATGACCAGCTGCATGGTACGCCATCTTTCTAAAAAAAAAAAATCCAGAGGATATCTGCAGTTTCTCTGAACAATTATTAGTTTGGTTCTTAGAAAAAAAACCGCGAGAGAGTGAGGCCGCAACTTCTGAACTGCGTATGAACCGTATTTCTTTTTACTAGGCTAAACTGACATTATAAATTAATATTTGAAAAATGAGTCACCCATTTAAGTAACATTTATCAAATAAACTACTATATCGAAAGTAGAGGCAATTGGTTTAGCACAGTGAATTGTGTGTGATTATAGTACATCACAACATTTGCAGATGCATTCAGATATTGTGTGAATGCAAATACCTGACTCATGTTATTTGTATCATAACATTTTAACAGATCAGTATGGAAACTGCTCTCAGACTGGATGTCCCTGAGGATCATGAGGAAGGACAAGAAATTCGCACATATTGTTTGGAAGATGTGAGAGATCTTCAAAACAAACTTATGCTTATGTCAGGGAAGGCTGAACAAAACAGTGAGGTGGAACATTTCACTGAGGTACGGTCTGAAAATGGTTTTGCATCTCATTAAATGCTAAGTATCTTGTTAAATCTCAATAATAATATGAGATGTGTACTTTTTCTTTTAAGGTTTTTGACCATGTTCAGAGACTAGCTGGCACCTTCCTTGATCTGATAACTGCTGGAAACCCTTTGTTTAGGCAGTGGGAAGCAAAAATCACCTGCCATGATGAATTGAACTCTAGTAATCTTGGCGTCCCTGGAATCATTGTGGACTTCAATTTAAGTAGCATTCAGGAGAAAGTAACAGTTGAGGGCAATGCAGTTGAACAGCTCCCAGAACTGTGCAAGAAAATGGAGAGCTACTTAAGTGACTGGAAGAAATTCATAGACAAACAGAGATCTGAAAACTACTACCTAAACTACTACACTGCTGAGCAAATGGTCTATCTTTGTGAACAACTGTCTTTGAAAAATTTTAACGATGACTTAGAGGACTGTGCATTAACAATGCTCTCCTTCATCAACCACAAATCTACAACATCTACTGTGTGGAAAACATGGGACATCGTACATAGAGACTCACATAATGTGGGTACAATAAATTCTTCTTTGCCAGAGGAGAGTTTGAACACAAGTGTGGGAGATGTGTCCAGTGAAGCGGTTGGTTTAAGGACATTAGACATAATTTGGGAGAAGTACTTCACAGACATGAAGACCTTTCTTCCAGATACACTCAGTATCTCTGATTTTGGGAAATTTCTTGATAGACTGGCCAGTCCTGAGAGTGGAAGTAATGATGATGATAGTCAGGATGAATTCTTGCCATTAGACCCCGATGAAAGACCTATCAGACGAGAGCTGCCAAAAGGGCTTGTGCTGGGCCACCCCAACCTCATTGTCTGTCCCAGTGAAGAAGTCCTAGCCTCCTGTGTTAGTATTTACTCAGTTAGTGAATATGAGCCACTGCCAACTTATGATGAGGTACTGTTGTGCAGTGCAGACACTCCCTACGAGCATGTGGAACTTTTTCTGAGGCGTTGCCTGTCCAGTGGATATATGGGAGAGAAGATCTACTGCCTGTTGTTTGCAGATCTTTTGAGCTATGAGGTCAGTTTCGCCGTGGAGCAGTTGTTTCAGAAACTTCAATGTGTGTCGAAGAAGAACTACAAACTTGTGATAATCTGCAGCTTAGAGCGGGAACATGCTTACATGCCTTCAGCATTTAGCCAGTTCAAACTGCACATGGTTCCACGTGAATCCTTAGAGAGAATTCAAGCTTATCTCTCCAGACACTATACTGTTTCATCAGAACAGGCCAGTGCCTCAACAGTATTCAAAGACAAGCAGTCAGTTGGAGTGGTGTCATCAAAGCGAGCAGGAGTCGGTAAGTAAATTAAAATGAACGTCAAACATTAGAAGCCAGTTTCTTGTACGCAGATTAAACCTAGTCTTTGAATGACTAACAGAACTAATATTAAATCACGATTACATTGTTTAGGCTAGGATTTATCTTAATTTAGGTATAAGAAACTGGTACCTATACCTATAGGTATAGGAGACCTTAGCATTTTTAAAATTCACTGAAACAGTATATTGTTAGGTATATGTTTACTTTTGTCATTTGTGTACTAAAACCAAAATGTATCCATTATTTTTTCAGGGAAATCCCTGTATATTCAAAGGCTTTATGAAAAGCTTGAAGCTTCTGAAAGACCTGGAACCTCATGCATGAGATGCATTCGCTTACTTGAACCTGTAGTCAAAGAAAATGTTATCATTCAGTCACTGCTTGACACACCAAGCCAGGACAGACTTGCAATCTTTCATTTTGATGTTACAACATCGGTAAGAACTTAGTTATGCAAAAAATCATCGTAACTATTCAGACATGAATGTTTCATCCAACTGACATAGAATTGTTTTTTTAGGTCCAGAAGGGATTGCATGAATTTTTATTCAAGCTGTTAGTTCTTGGTTACCTTATGGATGCTAAAGGACGTATGTGGAAACGGAGCAGTCAGCACTTGTATGTTATTGAGATGATTCAACACAACTCAGAATCCACAGGATTTGTTCAAAAAGTGGTACATTTCTCTTTACCCGTTCTTCCTCTATAGTTTAAAGGATTTCATTACTTAGTTTTTTCTCTAGAGGGCCGTTGTAATGAGAAATATTTTCATTTGCAGGATTCAAAGGTGCCTTTCACCTTTACTGAAGTCTTTCCCAAAGTGCAGTGCAGACCCCCTAAAGAGGTTTTAGAGCTGGAGATGAGATTAGAAGATGACCCTAATTTTGAAATTGAGGACCCACTCATGGATGATAAGCATTTCAGAAGTGAAGCTTATCAGAGGCCATACCAGTATTTGAAGCGTTTCCACGAGAAGGCCGACCTTGACCGTTTCACCTTCAGTGGAGTTGAAGGTTCCCATAAGGAGTGCCTTCAGATACTGTTTTTCTACTGTGGTATAGTTGATCCATCATGGACAGAGTTGAGGAATTTTGCCTGGTTCCTTAATCTGCAATTGCAGGACTGTGAAACGTCTGTTTTTTGCCAAATGGACATTGTTGGAGACACCTTGAGAGGATTCAAGACCTTTGTGGTTGACTTCATGATTTTAATGGCCAAAGACTTTGCCACACCATCTCTGAACATATCTGATCAAAGTCCTGGGAGACAAAATGTAGATTTTCTGAATGTTAATGAAGAAGATCTAGCCCCATTCCGCATCAGAAAGAGATGGGAATCCGAGCCTCATCCATACATCTTTTTCAACGAAGATCATGTATCAATGACCTTTATTGGTTTCCACCTAAGAGTAAATAATCAGAAAGGAGTTGATGCAGTTGACCCATCCACAAACAAAGTGATAAGGAATAACATAATGACAAAGCAGCTGTATGATGGTCTCCGGGCCAACCGAGTCCCTTTCAACATCCATTTTGATGACTTACCTAGAAGTGAGAAGATAGAGCGTTTGTGCTGTGTTCTTGGCGTTAGCTGGCCGTCAGATCCTGATGAGACTTACCAGCTCACTACGGACAACATATTGAAGATGATGGCAATTCACATGAGGTTCAGGTGTGGCATTCCTGTCATTATCATGGGGGAAACTGGCTGCGGAAAGACGAGACTGATCAAATTCCTCTGTGAGCTACAAAGAAGTGGGACCCCTGCAGAGAACTTGAAATTGATAAAGGTCCATGGTGGCACAACCCCTGACATTATCTGTGACAAGGTACAAGAGTCTGAGTCTCTTGCAGCCTTGAATAAAGAGAAACATCATCTTAATTCTGTCATTTTCTTTGATGAGGCAAATACCACTGAGGCAATCAGCTGTATAAAGGAAGTACTTTGTGACAACACAGTCCAAGGGCAACAACTGAAACACAACTCTGGACTACGAATTATTGCTGCTTGCAATCCTTACAGAAAGCACTCAGATGCAATGGTTGAAAGGCTGGAGGGAGCAGGTTTGGGATACATAGTGAAAGCTGATCAAACACAGGACAAACTAGGATCCATTCCTCTTCGTCAGCTGGTGTACCGAGTTCATGCATTGCCCCCTAGCATGATTCCTTTGGTTTGGGACTTTGGGCAACTCAATGACAACACAGAAAAAATGTACATTCAACAAATTGTTCATAGCGTTGTTGAGAACAATTCAGTCAGTAAAGATTATGTCGTTGCCATGACGGAGATCCTTTCTGCATCTCAGAGCTACATGAGAAAGAAGAAAGATGAATGTAGCTTTGTCAGTTTAAGGGACGTAGAACGTTGCATGCAAGTATTCCAGTGGTTCTACACTAATCACAAAATGTTTTTTGATGAATTGGAGGAATTCTTGAAGAAAAAGAAAAAGCCATCACAAAATGTTGACAAAAAAATCACCTTAGATGACAGAGATCCAGTTGAATGGGCTCTGCTGATGGCAGTAGCAGTGTGCTATCACTCATGCTTAGAAAAGAAAAAGGAGTTTTGGTCCAAACTCTGCAAATCTTTCCCAAAGTACACATCTGCAAAGGCAATACAGGAAATTTCTTTATTGCAGGACCTTCTTCTACATTATGTACCCCTTGGGAAAGCAATTGCAAAGAACAAGGCCTTGAAAGAAAATGTCTTCATGATGATTGTGTGCATTGAGCTACGAATTCCTCTGTTTCTTGTTGGTAAACCTGGGAGCTCGAAGTCTTTATCAAAGACCTTAGTGGCAGATGCAATGCAAGGACAGGCTGCACACTCTGAATTATACAGGAGGCTGAAGCAGATTCATTTAACATCCTACCAGTGCAGCCCTCACTCAACAGCAGAAGGAATCATTAACACATTTAAACAGTGTGCTCGCTTTCAAGAGGGCAAAAATCTAAAAGAATATGTGTCTGTTGTTGTGTTAGATGAGATAGGCCTGGCAGAGGACTCTCCTAAGATGCCTCTAAAAACCCTTCACCCACTGTTGGAAGAAGGTTGCATTGATGATGACCCACTTCCTCATAAAAAGGTTGGGTTCATTGGCATCTCTAACTGGGCTTTGGATCCAGCCAAAATGAACAGGGGAATCTTTGTCTCCCGGGGTGACCCAGATCAGAATGAATTAATTAAGACAGCCACAGGAATTTGTTCACTGGAACCAATGGTCTTGGAAAACATCAAACATCTATTTCTTCCTCTGGCAGTTGCATACTTGAACATTTGCGAAAAGCAAAGTAAAGGCTTTTTTGGCCTTCGTGATTACTACAGCTTGATCAAGATGATATATGCTGTTTCCAAAGCTTCCAATCCTTCTTCAGAACAAATTGTCGAAGCTGTGTTGAGAAATTTCAGCGGCTTGGATGATGTGAACACTCTGAAAATCTTCTGCAAAAGGCTGAACATTCGAACCGACTTGACTCACATCAGCACTATCAATCTTGTGGGACAAAACATTAATGGGATCATTCAGGATGAGGACTGTCGCTATCTACTTATCCTAACCAAGAACTTTGCAGGTCTCCAAATCCTTCAGCAGAACTTCTTCTCAAACAACAACCTCCCAGAGATTATCTTTGGCTCAAGTTTTCCCAAAGATCAGGAGTACACACAGGTGTGCAAGAACATCAACCGTGTAAAAATCTGCATGGAAACTGGCCAGACCATTGTGCTTTTGAACCTTCAAAATCTCTATGAAAGTCTCTATGATGCATTGAACCAGTACTATGTTTTCCTTGGGGGACAAAAATATGTTGACCTTGGTCTTGGCACACACCGTGTGAAGTGTAGAGTTCACAAAGACTTCCGCCTCATTGTGATTGAGGAGAAAGAGGTGGTGTACAACCAGTTCCCCATCCCGCTAATTAACAGACTTGAGAAACACTACCTCGACATCAACAGTGTTCTCAATGTCAGTCAGAAGAAAATCGTCAACCTTTTGCAGGAGTGGGTCCAACATTTTGTGTCCTCAAACAATCAGCATTGGAGTTCATACAAATACTCGCCACCAGATGTCTTCATAGGCTACCATTCAGATACATGTTCATCTGTTGTACTGCAAGTGATGGATAAACTGAGAGATGAGATTGAGGACTCAGATATCCAAGACAGAGTGTTGGACGAGGCCAAGCTTGTCCTGCTGAACTGTGCCACACCAGATTCTGTGGTGCGGTTGGAATATACTGAACTCCCAGATGTAGAGACACAGCAACTGGCAAATACATACTTTAAGATTCAGAAACACCACTCTCTGGCTGAGTTCATTGGCTCTCATATCCAACAAGGGCACCGGAACCGCTGCATCTTTACAGAGGTAAGATTTTTACCCTTGTTCTAGAA
Source organism: Brachyalestes nurse (assembly GCA_037974405.1). Taxonomy (NCBI): domain Eukaryota; kingdom Metazoa; phylum Chordata; class Actinopteri; order Characiformes; family Alestidae; genus Brachyalestes; species Brachyalestes nurse. The sequence continues at coordinate 32,833,725 of JBBPCY010000109.1, read as the reverse complement.
GTCTTATCTACAAAAAGCCAACATGGCTGCAGTGTCTTCATTTAAAAAATGCAGGAGCAGCAGCGGGCCTAAATCTTCAAACACCTGATCTTGTCTACTCTTGCTTTGTTGTAATAAAAACCTGCAGCCATTCCAGCCCTGTGCAAATGAGATTGCACATTAGTGCCTTTATCATCAGATATATAATATCAGTTTTATTCTGACTTGCTGAGCATAATAAATGTTAAACGTAATGTTTTAATGCATTTGTTTCCTTTAAAGGTTACAACATTCTCCAGACTCTTGACATCTGCAGATGTTCAGCAAATTCACAACTTCGCAGGGATTTCCAACATCGATCTTCTCTCACTGCGGCAGTTTGAAACCGAACTGTCCTTCCTCAAAAAAATAAGGTAAGTATGAATCTGTTCCTGAGTAACTGATCTGCTACTTCTTAATGACATTAGCTACATTTTTATTGTTTAATTATGCTACCTTTCAGAGAGTTCCTTAAGACACCATCTTCTGACAAGATTCTTCTTGTTCAGATGGATTTTGGTGAAGATGCATGGAGTGCAAATATTCTCGCGTCAGCCAGGTATGCAGTATATTGATGTTTCACCACCACTACCATTACTGTGTGAATGCATATGAATGGTATCTTTTCATAATACGGCTTTGCTTCTATGCAGGTACTCCTCCATGAATGAAATTGTTCGGTCGAAACATGTGCAAGATTGTAGGGTGTTTGTGTACTTCATCACTAAACTACCACGAATGGAGGGGGGGACATCCTACATTGGATTTCAGGGAGGTTGGTTGTACATTAAATTTATTTTTAAAAAATTGGAATGTAAACTGCTGTATGTTGCACTGACTCCATAAGATCAGCAGCCTCTCCAAAACACACTACACAAGCAGCAAATTTTGTCAAATGTAGTAGCTAAGTTGTTTTGGCATTAGTATCCTAGAATTTTGTTGCTGATGTTGTTATGTAATAGTATTAAAGTATATGTGCCATATCATATCAATGGGCAGGTATATTAGCTTGCTTGTTGCATGGTTGTAGGTATTTAGACTGCTAAACAACATTCAAAGTATATTGTCACATTCAAGGGAAAATGTACATGGGAGAAATATTATGGGTTTAGAACACTTTTGTTTTTCACAAGCAGATTGTGGCTAATTTAAAAAAAAACTTAAATTTTTCTATTAAAGACATTTGCCTAGACCTGGAGTTCTGAGGATGGGCACAACAACTATTAGTGGGCAGAGTTTGTATTAAGTCAAAGACCCTTATTTTCATTTGTTTAGGACACTGGATGTCAGTTCACATTGATGACCTCAGAAGTTCGCAAGACATTGTATCTGATGTCCAAAACTTGAGAAATATATCAATTTGTGATCTTTTTGAGGAAACCACAAAGCAAAGTGAAGGTATATGTACATACACACTCAGATTTGAATCCCAAATTACTTTTTTTGTTGTATTTTTTAACCAATCTATGTACTGTTTTTCTAGAAATGGAGGTTGAGGGCTCTGAGCTTGTGCATTCTGAGCCTCAAGATTCTGTAAGCAAAGAATCAGTTGTTCTGAACAGTATTAATTGTTTGTCAGGCCAAACATATACCAGAGTCAATATGTATTTCAGGGGCTGGAGTTTGACACGACAGATCTGGTGCGCAGCTGTGTTCAGAGTGCTGTAAGCATGCTGAGGGACCTTGAAGATGGTGGCAGCCTTAGCACAAGAAGAGTGGACATCCTGCTTACACTACTGGACAATGGTGATGAACTAAAAGGTTCGTCTGTATATTGTATGCTTATTCAAATGTCTTTTTTGTCAAAAAAAAATCATTCTGATTACAGACATTGGCAAGAAACTTCATTTTAGTAAAGAATGTTTTCTTTGTAATAGTTACGTTCATGGAGGCTTTGAAAAAGCGTCTTCATCTCCTGCTGAAAGCGCGAGAACATAATACTGAAATGCCCAAAATCTGGGTTTCCAGGGAGGCAGCAAATATTGAAGCCCTGCAAGAGGGGGGAACCTTTAAGTAAGCATACACCACATCAGTCAAAGCTGAAAAACTTTCAACATTATAATTGTGTTTAAATAGACATGTCACGTGAAGAAAAATCTCTCTCTGTGTTGCATATAACTGTTTCCCTTTTTCTGGTTTTACTTTTTCTTGAACATTTAAAAAAAATATTGTTATGTTTGTTCATAGGCATGCTCTGTGGCGAAGAGTACAGACAGTGGTCACTCCCCTCCTGGCTCAGTTGATTTCTGTAATTGACCGCAACTGCAATCTGGACCTTCTACTAGATAGTAACTGTGGGGATGAAATCAAGACTTTGTGGCTTCTTATATTTGGACACAAAGCAGTGTTGGACATACCATATGATCAAGTAGGCCCAAAGTAAGTAACAAGCCAATAGTAGTTCTTTTATTTGTAACTGTATATATTAATAATTAGCACTTCTTCAGTATTCTGAGTTTCAAATAAAGTTCACTATTTGGATACAGCTCAGAGTCACAGACCACCTTGATCCAAAGCCATATCTCAGCGGGAAGAACTATGTCCTGCATCATGCCCTTCAGCTGGAGGATCAAAGACCTGTTAGATGACCTGTGGATGTGCACCTTACACAAAGAGGGTGATTATTTCTTTCCTATATTTCATATCTGGAGTTTTACTAAATGTATTCATGTTTTAAAATATTTTCTAAAGACTTTCTTTTATTGTTCAGGTCAAACCAATAAGTTCTTTGAGGAGGTATTCAAGACCACTGAGTTGGGGGAGTATTTCGAAAGTGTGGATAAGAAAATGCAGAGGGAATTATTCCAAAGATATGTTCAAGATTTCGTTGCCTTGACAATGAAAGTTTCAGCTGTTGGTGAACAGCAAGTAAGAACATTAGGGTTTTTGTTGTATTGTTTTCATAGTTAGCCTATTTCTATTGCGTAATTAGTAAATTCCACACCTAATTCTTTACTGTTTTGCTTAATCAATCTATAGCAAAATTCTGTTTTGTCTCTTATAGTTGCTGTGTTCCGCCCTGATGAGTTGTGTGAATGAGTTGTGTAGACGACGAGGGAGCTCAGTGGAAAGTGAGCTGTCACTGCCGCTAGTCCACACTGCTTATCACGAGTTCCAGAAACGTATGCAGAACTTCTCCAGGATGATGTCTATCCTGCCTCAGGTGGTCCTTTTCTTGCAGGGAAATCCGCATGTGATGGATGCACATGAGATGGTATTTTTTAAAACAGTTTTTGAAAGAAAAAAAATAGTATTTAAACTTGCTGGGAGGATTTATAATTAACAAAAAAATTTTAACACTCTTCCTCAGACTTTAGATGTGTACTGCGCTCTTGCCTGTGTAGAGCACCTAGAGCCACAGGATTTCAGAGTTGACTTCCAGCGACAGTCCTGGCTGGAGCAGTTGAAGAGCCTGCAGGTCCCCATTGAACTGGTCTGCTCAGAGAGTAGACAGTACAGCGAAAGATGTCGAGAGATGGTGAAGAACATCTAGTGAGTTTGAGCAGAATATCTATCACCAACCCTGGAGCTAACATGTTGTGCCTTCATTACTTAACACTCTGAAGAAGTTTATTATCTTGGAACCAGACTCCCCAGGAAGGACTCTCTTTGGTCACCACTGATCAATTTCATCAAGATCTCCTTTTTATTATGTTTTCTCTATACTTTAATAGGCAAAATATCCAATAATAAAATAAAATACTATCTTCTTTTTAAAGACGTTAAATAAAAGTCTAATGTATTTTTTTAAAACAAGAACATGGTCATTATAAAAAATAACTTCAGCATTTTTTAACTTAACTTCAGCTTTCAATTATTTGCTAAATTGTCATTGTTGCCTTATGTTTCCAGAGTGCAACGATGTTTTTATTGTTTATTAATTTCTTGCTTATGTTGCATATTCTAGCAACAGCTGGAGACGAATCTTCATCTTCTCCCTGTTTGTGGAGCACATACAGTTGGGCATTGAGGCTGAAGATAAAAGGCTAAAACCTGTGGTTATGGAGCACTCTCAAAACTTGGGGAAGGTAAGGATTTGTCCTGGATTTTGTTCATTATATTTTATTTAGGAGGGTGAAATAATACCCTGCTAAATACAACTCCCCTAAATATTTTGTTGTAAAGATGGATTGAATAAACACTAGACTACAATACACATTTCGTAGTCCTCCTTTTTTTGGTTATTAACATGAGTAGCATTGTAAACTTTCAAGTACATTAACCGCATGTCTGCATATCTTGTTTTTCTTAAAGGTACTTGAGAAAAGCTCAGACATGAAACTGGAGAAGACCTTTGCGGCTGTAATTGAAATACTCAGATCCTGCAAGCAAGGAGCAAGTGACCTCATATTCAAGTAAGATCTCTGTTGTTAAACTGCTCTCAAATCAGTTTCAAATGGTCTTTTTCACATTTGGAAATGCAAGCAAGCCATTTCTACATGTTATAAATGTTGTTACATGATAATACTAAATTATTAAATTATTATTACTAAATTATTACTAAATTATTGTCGTTGAGGTTCGGCCTCCAGTCGTGTGCTATATGCAGGGCAGAGCCTCAAGACCCTGTGGAATTGCAATGCAACCATATCTTCTGCCAGCCTTGCATCAGAAGGTGGCTGACCCCCGGCCAGATGTACTGTGCTCTCTGCACCCAGCCAGTGCCAGATGACTTTGAGCTGAAGGTCTCTGAGGATGTTCGGTGGGTGTCTTTTTCAACAGATTAATTCATGATGCTGCAACCTGTGTGACTTTTCATTTAATCTGAATGTAATAGTTCACTTCAGTGAATCAATTCATACAGTTCATTATCCACATTATGTGGCTGTGATGATTTTCCAGGACCTGTCTCAGTTTGAATGCCCGGTTCAGACAACGATGCAATGCCTTTTTCATAGAAGTAGTGTCCACAGTGTGTTTCAAGGACAACTCTCCACCATCCAGAGGTGTCATTTTGCACCTGCTGTCTTTCCTCATGGTTGAGGCGAAGCCAGCCAGTCTAGCTCAAGGTAAGGTACCTTACACCCGTTTTACAAACAAGTATTCACTGATTAGTGATTGTTTAGTACAACGTTTGTTCATTGTTTTGTCTACCAGCTCAAAGCCACATTCACACCAAAGCCCTGTCACCCTTTGATGAGTGTGTGGATAGAAATCCTATTGTAAGGTCTATGGTGCTTAAACTGCTGCTCAAGTACAGGTGCAGTATGACAAGAATTTGGATGGCTGTGGTATAAATGTAATAAAAAATATAAATAGTATAAAAACAGTACAAAAATAAATATATATTTTTCTCTCAGCTTTGATGAGGTGAAAGAGTTCCTTGAACAGCACTTGAAGACTATACTACAGAGCAAAATCCTGGATGGGGCTGACAAAACAGAGCTATATAATTTATACATCAATTGCTTTGAGGTGAGATCATCAAAATCAGAAAGTGAATCTTGGAGCTGAAGTAGATGTCATGCACTGGATACTTGATTTTGTAGTTGCTTTTCTATTTGCAGGATTCTATGATTGAGAAAAGGGAGTTGGACTCTGAAGGAGAGCATAGGATGTGTCTTCAAGAGGGAAGAGACTTCCTGCATGACTTCCTGGACACAGGCAGGGTGGCCTTAGAGGAGGTCTCCATAGAGACTTTGCAGCAGATCGCGAGACTGCGTGTGTACTTGGACATGGGTGCCAGGTTGCTCGCCACAGTATCAGGCAGTGGTTAGTTCATTCTATAGCTATTCTTTTTTGTAGGCTGGTCATTGTTCACTAGATGCACAAACCTTATAGAATTGTACTGTTATGTGTTTATTAGGAAACTTGGAGGAACACCAGGAGGAGTTCCTGGGCAATGTGATGAAGCTCTGTGAGAAAAGCAAGAATGACTGGTACAGAGTGTACCTGATCAGGAAAATCTGCAGCTCGCAGGGAGTGGAGGTTCTACAGAACATGCAAAAGAAAACCGAGTTCCAGTGGCTTTTCCCACAGGAGATCTTACAAGAGGTAGAAGAACGTAGATGCTCCATAAGCACACCATGTTGACTTACTGAATTCAACAGTGAATTACTGAAATTGAAATTATAATGAATCTTTAGAAGTTATTACTATTGTTTTATGGTGCTTTTTGAATATTAATTATTATATATATATATTAAATTACATGAGTTATACAATCAATTATATTTACATTTTTCAAAGCAAGAAACTATGAACAGTAATGTTTTATTCAGATTCAGACTACAATAAAGTATTCACAGCTTGCTTCTGCTTGTTTCAGTGAAATGAAATTACACCATGCTTTGTTATTCTTAGTGATAACTGCAATTAATAGGGGTAAATACATCAAGGGATAATTCAACCATACACAATAATGCTAAAAATAATCAGTTGTCATCAGTTGTCGCCAGCAATATCATTTGAATGCTAATCGGTGACTATTGACTTTGTTAGTAACATTTGCAATATTCACTGAACTATTCCTTTAATTGTTTTTTATACTGACTACCTTATATATTGCAGGAAGACACTGGGGGCCAGATAGACCAGTACCTGGTATATGGTGGAGAATATAAAACTGTACGTGATGCTGTTGCAAAGGCTGCAATTGAGGGCACAGTGCAGGGCTTAGAGGAAGCTCTTGAGGTGTGTTCTTCTTTGTTTTATTGTGTCGGTTTGGCTTAAAAATTGTGAATAAAGAGACTATAAATGGACTGTCCACTCCTCTACTTTTAAAACCATTTAAATATACTGAAACATCCCCTACCATGTTGTAGTTTAGTGCATTTCATGTCTTTTTTTTTCTTATTCAGTGATTTCATTCTCCTCATTTTTTTTCCTAGAAGTGTACGTGTTCTCCAAAAAGGAAGGCATGCTATGTTCTTCTCGCCCTTTTCCGAGAAGTTTCCATTCTCTTTCGATCAACCAATCCAATCCTCCATCCCAAACCAGAGGTAGGAGTGTTTGTAAATGATTTTATTTTGCAAAACTTCCTATACAAAACTACTTTCAGTTTTTTTCTGTAAAGGAGAATTTCAGTAATCAACTGACAGACTTATTGTGATATTTAATGTTTTAATTATCGTAACCTATTGAAATATCCTCTTCACCTATGTTATCTCACCTTAAATAACGTCATGCAGTTACTTGATTAATTTGTTACATAAGGAAGTATACTTAACTGATTTACGAATTGAAATCTCTATAAATCATCTTGTCTAAGTGTGTCATTGATAAAAACATCGTCAGGATCAGGGTTTTCATTTTTTTCAGCAACTGCGCCCTCTTGAGGACTTCATCCATGGCTCGCAGTACTTGATCAACAGAGAGATGAAAGCATTTGCTGAAGCTCTGGTGAACAACAGACTGGGTGATCTGAGTGTTCATGGCCGTCGCTCAAACACGGAACACACCCTGACAGAGCTGGCTGTCCATCTGAAGGTTGTGCTGCTGTGTGGATCAGAGCAAGTGCTGGCTCCCCTCACGCGGCTCGGACTGGCCCCTGACACCATGCAGGTACATCCCGTGCCCTGCTTTTGTCATATTGTACAAAATTCATTTACATATGTTTACAGTCATTTATTGCTCTTTGTCATATAGGCAGCCTTCATACCCACTATGCCTGAAGACATGTTGGCTGCAGCACGAAAGGCTCTTGGTTTCACGTGGTATAGTAAGTAAAGTCACAGATTGCTCTCTAACTATTTTTGTCGTGTGAATTGATTTGAAATGATTTGAGCAACTGCATGTTCTTCTGAGTATCAAATTTAATTGATGGGTGTCACTGTGAAGATGTCTTTATAGGTCTTAGATCATTTTCTTTAAACTTTGTATTATTTATTTCTTACCCTCCTGTAGCCTGTCCCAATGGCCACCCGTGTGTTGTTGACAAGGTAAGCCTCAACCATCATTGTTCCCTCGACTGTTTAAGATCTGTATTCAACTGTATTTTTGCATCAATTAGCAAAGTGACATGGCAGAAAATACACTGAGATCCATTTTCTGTATGTTTTTTTTGCATTCCAAGTAGCCAATCTGAGAGCGTTATTAATTTCTCCTTAGTGCTGATTGGCTGCTGCCTTCTGACACATCTCTGGTTTTTCTCATGTTTTTCACTTTGTTCTTCTTAAAGCCCTGTATTTTTATTACTGTAAATTAAATGAATTCATTACTGCTTGAACCCAGCTTATACCAAAGAAAACGCACTTGCATGAATTACAGTGCAGTATATACAGGAGTAACATCTGTATTTTACAATATAGTGCTGCAGGAGTTCAGTGTAAACTGTACAGTACAGATATGGGTTTACATTGGCCTTTTTTTTAAGGGTAATGTATTAAGCTTAGTTTAAAATGAAATTAAAATGTTTTGGGAGCATATTTGGGGGCACATATATAAAAATAGGCATTTTTTTAACACATCACAAATTCGTGGGTTCTCTTGGAACATAACCCCCGTGAATTTCGGGGATTTACTGTATATTTCCTATACATTGAAAACATTTTACAGTAAATTTAAAATGTAACATACACTGCTGAAATATACATGAGAATTCCAAATGTAGAGACAAGGGGTTTCTAATGGTGTGGAGCGGTGTGAAACTCCACACTCATTGCTTTACAGTGGTAGTGACATGAAGTAGAGGTTTTAAAATCCTTAATAAACCAAGGGGGGTGTTATTATAACGATTTATAATGATTTGCTAAAATAGAATATGCTTTGTATATGTATCTTTAAATATAGCGAGCTTAATAACCACTGTGTTCCCGGCAGTGTGGCAGGCCTATGCAGGTGAGCACGTGTCTGGAGTGTGGAGCTGTAGTGGGAGGGCAGAACCATCGGGCCGTGCAAGGTTTCAGTCAAGTGCACCACCAGTAAGTCAAACATTATATTGAAATAATAAACATTTTGAAATAAATCAAAATGGTGGGTGTTATTTAATAAACAAAAGAACATTAAAGAAAAAAGGGACTTCAAACAAAAAGTTCCCAAAATAGACATAAAAAGGATCAAACATAATGCAAATGTTAAAATCTTTTCAGGGGGGATCGTACCCAGACAGGCCACATTCTAGGAGACCCACAAAGAAGAGATAACCCAGACGCTCTGGACACCAAAAGCTTGTCTCTGACTCCTTTTATATTGGTCAGAATGATAACACACCTAACCATGTTGCTGGGGGCTTCGGAACAGGCCCAGGTGTGTAACACACTGATTAAAGCCGTTCTCATAGAGCAGTTTACTTCATATTTTAGTGTATTCCTGCTCTAACACACCGAACCATGACTGGGAACCATAGTCATATAAATCATTCTTTTATATCGATAATAAGTAAATCTTGTTAACACCCTCTCTTTTCTTCCTCTTTGTCATAAAGTCCCAGTATATAGCACAGATCATCCGGCCTCCAGTACAGAACCCCTGTGATTTTTTGGTACGCCATCTTGTGAAGGACTTGGAGCAGCTGGGTAGGGCTGTAGGAAAAGGCGTGGATGACACAGCCACTAGTGCTCATTTGATGCTCAGCTGGACCCTGGAGCCGCCTCAGACTGTTAGGTGTAAGTTTCCCAGTGCAACTGATTTAGTCCTTACGTAACATGGTCTGCTTTTATGATAAGTACTTTGTTCTCTTCATTGTTTAACCATTGTTTGATGTGGCTCTAGGGCCTGTTGGCTATGATAACAACCTCTCAACTAAGGAGGCCAGGAATGCCTGGGAGATTGCCTTGGCTCATGATGTCTTCACTCCCAAACTGAAGGTAAGAGAAGTCTGGTTTTTGCTGGTTCATTGAACTTTAGGTGTCTTAATCAATGATTAATCTGAATAATTATTATGATGTAGCCACAGTGAATTGTGTGAGAATTAGAAAATAAAAAGTGGACCCACATACTAGAGCTTGAAATATTTATCATGTCAGGTTTTGTCGGGTTCTCGCAGGTTCAGATGGCATTTTCCAAATTGTTGGGTTTGGTTCAAAATGTATAGACTCCAGCATCCCTCATGATCCAGGCTGGGATTAGTGGCTTATCTGGGTTTATGACCACGTTGCCATTTTTCCTGCCTTCACTTTTCTCCCTGTTTTTTTTTGGTCTTTGATTTGAAAACTGTGAAACAATTCTGAGTCTGGAAACTGTCACACTTTTTCACCAAGGCCCCATAGGTCTAATAGGTCTGTCCTCAGGGGAAAAATGGAAAATAAACTACAGTTTCATTCGGGAGAGAACAGTTTAATGCGGCCAGAAAAACATTTATATATCATTTGTTAGACCAAATGTTAGAGCTTATCCTGACTAAAAATGATTGAGATTTGATGATTTTGTTAAAAAATAGATAATTAAAGATAATTTTGGACACCTGATTCTGTGATTACAGCATATTACTTTACATTGTTTTAGATTTTATTTATTCATGAGCAAAAGGTGGTTATCATTGTCACATCACTTTTTTGAGAAACCAATATGGGTCAGTTTTAAATAAAATGTTGCTTTTCTGAGTCAAAATCTTGAGCTAGATTCAGGTTGGACCAGAATTTCAGGCCTGATTAAAGCTATAATATAAGCTTTTAGAACATCTAAAAAAATGTATTGAATTGCTGTTGACTTACAGTTTCAGATCAGATTTGAATGATTTTTGTTGGTTTAACAGAAACTGGAGTCCAAACTGAAAAAGATGACTGTGTGGATGAGGGAGGATTCCCGCGTGTCCTCTAATCCCATCCTGAAGGTGATGTATGGTGACCCTGCCATATTCCTGTCCTCTCTGCCTCAGCAGTCTGTGCTTCACAGCTCTGCCGTGTGGAACTGCAGGGAAAAAGGTTCTTTGCTCAGTCTCACACACATCGTTGAGATGAACGATGGCAAAGACAACTTTCCTCTACTCTGGAGATTCCTACAGAAGGTTATTTTCATTTTGATTTCATTAGATTTCTTTGGACCAAGTGCAAGTTCGAATACTCATTGAAGTTAGCTGTAGTTGTATGTTCTGGCTCCATTTTATTAGTGTCAATTTAATGTAGACTTTGCTTTCAGACTGAATGGAATGTTTTGTCCTGTCTGTTTCACTCTGAAGGAGGCTGAGTTTCGACTGATCAGGTTTCTTCCAGACATACTGATCCTGCAGAGAAAACTGGTTAAGAAGTTTCAGAATCTCCCTGATTTCTGCCGTGGCACAATTAGGGAATTTATTGACAAAGAAAACACAGGTAAGACATGTTAGACTTTTTTTTAGACTTTTTAAAATCTGTAGCATCTGTAGCATGCAAAATAATTTCTGTGGTAATTAATAGTATGCTACAGATTTGGCAGGCAGAATGTTGAACAGTTCTGGAGTCTTCACAGCTTTTTTTGAATGGTCATGTACTGTTTAGTCACCGATTCTCGATGGTATTTTGCGGTAGCCCTGCTTTAACAGACTCAATTTAACTATCCAGCTAATAAGTGAAACTTCATTATGTTAAAACGCAAAATAATAATTAGCAAAGTGCAAAATAATAATTACTGATACATCTGACTAATTTTTTAATTCCAGTTTTGCTGATGTGTGAATGAATAATATATGCACTTTAACAGCATCTGTGAGGAGCTGGTATGAGAAGCACATTAACATCTTCCTGAATTCATGGAACCAGCTAAGGAGGTCATTGGCCACTTGTGAGTAATGTCACAAAACAGTAATTTATCACATGGAATGAAGTAATTTTGTGTAAAATGCTTCGTTATTATGTATAATTGTACTTCGTTACTGTACTACTAAGTATTATTTTGGAAGATCTGTGCAACAGTACTTACTCAAATTAAATACTTGTACTTGCTTAGTAAGAAAATACTAATTTTCATCCTCTTGAGTTCTCATTACTAATTTCCAAAAGACCATGAGATTTTTCTCTTTTATTTCTTGCCTGCCGAGTTCCTGTGCTAATTCATGTTTGTTAAAGGACCTGTGCATGGTGCACTGTAACACACCAAAGAAAACACTTTCAATTTCCTTACCATCTCATTTACCTTTGTGTCCTTCTGTCTTGAAAATGAACTGTATCTTCTACTAAATCTCAGAATGCTGCTCAGTCTTTCAGTGTTTTGTGTTGAACATGCATGATGTGTGTGTGTGTGTGTGCGCGTGTCTGTGTCTGGCTGTTCAGATGAGGTCAGTGTGCCATTAGCTTATTGCAGTGTGGATCTGAGTGCGGACAGTGAGCTGCAGGTGCTGGTTCCTCGGAGACAGGGGCCGGGACTGTGTGCCACTGCCCTGCTCAGCTATCTGGTCGCTCTGCACAATCAGCTGGTCAGCCAAGCAGATGAACACACAGAGGAGAAAAGCAGGTAGTGACCTACAAGACGGACAGACAGTTTGTACTCTGTCCATATGAAAAAAACTGATCCGCACATTTAATTTTAATCAGGGCAAGTTACGCATTATTTACTTAACACAGATCAACAGGTCAAATCATCAGAGATCAGTTTATGTGGGTTTTGTAGTATTTTTCATGCTGATTTCAAATCTGTGTTTAGTTTTTCCCGCACTTACAGATTTTGTGATGAAGCTAGTTATATATTGTATGATAATTGGTGTAATTAGCATATAATAATCATATTCTGAGCGTTTTTGAAGAAACAGTGGTAGCTGACTGACACTGATCATTATATCTAT
>JBBPCY010000109.1:32807733-32820973 GCA_037974405.1 Brachyalestes nurse | reverse complement strand
GAGAGAGAGACAGAGAGAGGGATATATATATATATATATAGAGAGAGAGAGAGAGAGAGAGAGAGAAAGAGAGAGGGGTAGAGAGGGAGAGAGTGGGTGGTGGGCTCTGTGAAAAGCCTCATCGCTCAATATTCTTACATTTAGCCCCCTCTTCACCATTCTGATGTCATAGTAGCAAAGCAGCCTATCAGGCGACTGAAGTCTCCCTGCTCTCACTGGCTCCGCCCCACCCTCGGCTCCTTAAAGTCCACTCATCTCTACTAGAAAACATTCAATGTGCTGCCTCCAGCAGAGCAAACACACACACACATCATCATCATCATAATCATCATTACCACAAACATACAGGCAAAGAGGAGAGTGAGCGTGAGAGTGAGTCTTCTTTATGACGCTAGCTGGCTCCCTTCTCTCTCTCCCTTTCTCTATATCATCTGTGTCTCTTTCTGTGTTCCCTTTTTCTCTCTCTTCCTCTTTTTTTACATCCTCTGTGTGTTTCTCCAACTGTTTCTATCTTTCCCTCCCTTTCTCCAGATCCCCTTTTTTTCTCTGACACTGATTTTGTCTCTCTTCCAGGCAACCGCGTGCAGCAGGGGACTCTTCACTACGAACAGCATCAGCTGTGGCAGTCTGAAGACTAGAGGCTACATCACTGTCCCACACTCCTCTGGCTTGCAGCTCTAACATGGGCTGCTCATCCGGCCGGCCGCCCTGCCAGCCTGCGGCCCCTCCCCAACTGCCCACTCTGGACCTCGACTACAACCTGGCCCAAGACGGGACAGCATCCACACCCAAATCCCCAGAAAACTTCTCCACACTGGAGCGCCTGGCCCAAGCCACTGGAGGTACGGAGAAGTCATGGTACCGCTGCGTGTTTCCATTTGGGGTTATCTCCCTGGTGATCGGCATGGCAGGTACAGGTGTCACCTTCACCTTCAACACTCTGCTGCAGACCAAGGTGGTGTCCCTGGTGCTGCTGGCCATGGGCTTGCTCATGCTGCTGGTGGCGGCTGTCTGCTGGAGGGTCCACAGGGCCAGAAGAAGAGAGAAAAAAGAAGGGGGCTTCTTCAGCTCAGAGCAAGGCACCCTTTAAGACACTTTCATTGGTGTTCTGGGACAGGGTGAACGAGTTTCCCCCGTTCTGGTGGAACTTCTTCCATGCATGCAATAGCAAAATGGAATCTGATGGGACAAGTCCAAGTTGTCCTTGAAAGGTAAGTTTTTTACTGTGCAGTTTAAAGCACCACTTAACAGTTGACTGTGCTGGTGGCCTTTTGGAACGTGGAGAAATCCTTGCCCTACTTATAAACACCAATCAAAAGAGTGACCCACAACAGCTTGAGAAGAAGACTTTCTGAAAATACATCTTACTACTGCTTTTGCCGAATGAATTTGTGAGGGCCCGTGCGCATGTTTGTCCTCATTATTGAACCTCATTATGAGATACAGCACAGTCTCCAAGCTCCCTGACAATGCTGCAAGTTGATTTCACACCACCGTGAACATAGCTCCCAAAGGAACAGCAGGATCAAAGATGTGTGGAAGACCCTTTTATTCCCCCGATGAAAGAAAATCTCCAAACTCTTTCACGAGCTCCTCGAAAGTCACTTTCTCCCAAAACAGGAGCACAGGAGTGAATCACCTTCGTAATGAAATGAGAGACTGTCAGTGACAGAACTGGATGCCAATAAAGGAAACTGAGGTCAGTAGGTTCAGCGCCCAATAAGATATAACTGTTTCTCCATGTGGCTATTTCTATAACGAAGAAGGTGTCGCTTCTGAGAAGACTGCAGAGATACCCGGAAAGACTTTCCCAGGGCATTTTAGGAGTTTCCCCAGAATTAGAAAACACATTGGTCTGGTCATCAGTACTGACCATCTGTGATGTGCTCTGCATGACTTAGGAGAAGAATGTTTTGTAAGCGTGGTACAAAGTACGCGTGTGCTGTTATAGGTGATATATTGCAGAGATGTTATAGGTGATATAACGCAGAGCTATATTTTTGCTGGTGTCAAAACGTGTGCGTGCGTGAGTGTTCTCTCATGTGCTTTCATGGGTGTTTCCACGCCGTGTTTGTGAAAGCACTCAGGTATAGTGGTCTAATTTAGCTGTAAGACTGATGACAGTCTTGAGGGTGCCCTATCTTAGCAGGTCCTTCTCCACTGCTGAACTTGAGGAGATTAGCATCGAGCACACTGACTCAGTGAGCTTTGGAGAACGGAACATTAACAGTCAATATGCTACGGAAAGTCATTACTCTTTTATTAGCCACTTTGCACTTAGTCATTCTGTTGTGCCACTGAATACTGAATCGTTTACCCTCTGTGAACAAATGAATGTATTGACAGCCTTGATATGGTAATTAACTTTGTGCCCTGCTATGTTGTGATTAATTGTAATTTAACAACATGCAGCATTGTAGGCCGTTGAACAAAACCTGGATGCCACCTCTCTGGCTTCCTCAAGCACTGATAATGTACTTTAGCTTTTGTACATATTTTAGAAGGAGGTATTTTTCATCCCTGTGAAAAGAAATGGCAGACTGTTTTGTATTTTGCATCTATACTTTCAGTGCCTGTCTTTTTACATTAGATATTTTCTTATCTGCTAGGAAATTATCAGTATTGTTTTATACCAGCTCATTGATCTTTCCAAAAATAGCAGTAGCATCAGACATCGGTAGAGCAGTGACGGGGATGCCTGAGCTCTGAAAAACCTATATGTCTGACGGAAGAGGCAGAAGGAAAAGACCACACACATGCGTGCTTCGAACATGTACCCTCTCCTGTGTGGCAATGCTTATCTTTTGTTCCCTGAGGCTAACAAAGGATATCAGGAATGAGGGAGAGAGAGGGGAGAGAAAAAGAGAGACAGGGAGAAGGAGGGAGAGAGGGAGAGTGTCAGAAAGAAGGAGGGGGAGCTTTCATGAGAGTTCATTGATAAAAAAAAAAAGCATCCGGAAATAGCCCTGCATGCTTGGAATATAAATAAGCAGCCTAGCACGAGTCCTGCATTATGTGACGTTCCAACTCTCTCTCTCTCTCTCTCTCTCTCTCTCTCTCTCTCTCTCCCTTACACACCCTCACACACACACATACACACATGCTTCATGGTGCACTGTAAATGTGACTTATAGAATATACACTGCATTTCAGAAGGGGTAGAATACACACTGATTGTTTTTTTAGTTAACAGGCATTTGCCACCTGCCACCCATGTTATGGTTTCTTCTTGGCTGACGCCATGAAACCGACCCTGAAACTCTAACAACATGCACATTGTTTTAAAGAGAAGATATTCAGGCAAAAAAAACAGAACAGAAAAACATAATGTCTCTTGTGAAGAAAATAACAACTTTATTAAATCCTGCACCATTTTGCCCTAACTTTGCCCCAACGGCCCAAAGCTGGTTACACAACCTAAATCATTTAGTCACTTAAATCATACTAAAATCATAATATGATGTTAAAGAAAGAATCATCAGCTGAATATACTTCATCAACTTGAATATACTGATTTTCTCTTACACCTTCTTATAGGTGACAAAAGGGATACCTTATAGAGATACCACAGAAGAACCATTTTTATTCCCTAAAAAACCTTTCAGTTTGATTGTTCTTCAGTGAAAACACTGAATTTAATGATTCTTTATAGAACTAGTTGGGGTTCTTCTGTGACCTTACTCCAAAGTATCCGTTTGTCACCTTTCTTTTTATGAGGGTACACTCTGACCTAAATATCTAAAGAGGTTAAGTCCACTCCCAAAATACATTCCAAATTAAAATATCAGCCATCCATACCCAAGGCATCACACCTCACCCCACCACTGAAGAGAAAAATCTCATGGTTTTCAGTTGCTTACACGCCTTGAACTAAGTGAGACTATCTAGAAGTCTTTCTGACAAAAGCTGTAACACACTGAGGGACACATATGGTATATGTAGCTTTTTAGCCAAGATTAGAGGCTTCATGGTGCCAGATGATATATATGTAACACTATGTGTGTATATATTATATTATATATATATTGCGTGTGTGTGGGTGTATGTGTGTGTGTGTGTGCGTTTATTTTCGAGGTTATTTGTGTTAATAGATAAATTTATACGTTTTTGACTATTGAGAAAGAGTATAAAATACAATGATGCAATGTGAAACCAAGCCGTGTCTCTGTCCTCATTAAGGCTGCAAACGGATTTCAGAAATTTTTGTATTGTTTAATTAACAGCCAACTTTTGCCTGCCTAATTTCAGGGCGGCATTAATGTGCATCCTCAAGTGGAAGAGAGCTCTCTGCCTTTTCACTTTCTCATTAATATTCACATGGGCGTCACGACTCATGAGCCCCCTCCTCCCCACACCCGGGCGTGTAACTACAAAGACTGTTTTCAGTGCTGCTTCTATCCCATAGGAAAATGCTAAAAATAACTAATGCGAGAGAGAGAGAGAGAGAGACAAAGTGAGAGACTGTATGGTTGTATGGGCTGTCTATGAACCCCAGGGTGTCTTCAGATGTAATACTGAAGACTCACTTTCCCATATACCACCTCCCTCACCTGAAAATGGAATCAAGGGTGACAGTGTGAGGGAAACAGCTGACAGATGGCGAAAAATATTTAGCAGCTAATATGGTCAGCATCTATGTGCATAATATCCAAAGAGTATGATTCATTGCAGAAGGATTTCTCCTCATTAACGGGTTGATTGGCATGATGAGCATGTATTAGATTTTCCTCTCAACTCATCCAGCGTTAAGGCTTTCATCCAGTCTTGTGCCTTAGCAGCCACAAAACTAACAAGGTTGTCATTTAACTTACATATAACATCCCAACCATTATATCATGAATGTCAGGTGTGTCAGGTTATCTAACAGACAAAACTACCTAAAATTTGTGCGTTAATTCTTTCCAGCCAGTTCATTCAATTAAAAATATAAATTATGTATGTGGGAGGAAACTGGAGCACTCGGTGGAAACCCATTTAGACAACATGCTAACTCCACAGAGAAAGGACACCCAGGAATTGAAAGCAGGAAAGTGTAGCAGGAAAAAAATCTTTTTCGCCTCACTACTTCAATGGCTGGGACGATGACACTAGGAGGGACCTAGTCAATGAACTACGGTAAGACAATTTATGTTTGGTATATAATTTTGTAATTTAATGTATGCCAATTTTATGTATGGTCTATGTATTGTTTATTGTAATACATGGTTTACTAATATGCATACATTCTGCATTTATTATGATATTTATTATTTTGAGGTGATGGAGAGATGAGCCAGTACACAGCCTGCTAGAATCCCTGAGGTGGAAGAGCAGGGAGTGCACTACTGAAGAGCCCAGCTTTATTTAATATAATACAGAGAAGCAAGTATAGCATATACTTTTATTACAATTTGCACATGTTCAAATAAAGGGCACATTTGTGTATATCAGTAATTTGTTTTCTTTCTTTTATTTGGGAACGTAGGTGATTCTTGCTGGTTTATTCTTCACGGTTTCAGTCCCATTCAAAACACACCGTTTCAAGGCTCTGTCCCTTTCCTGCGAATAAGCTGTTGCTGGCCACGCCCCACCATCCCATGCTCCACCCACCCCTTACGTGGCTCGTAACAAAACAAAACTTAACTGCGACAGAAACACAAAAGTAATTATTTGAAAGTACTTACATCTCCCTCATATGCTGACTTGTCACAGACAGTGTACAGATCCCCCACGATGCTGAAGTTAGCTCCTTATTCGAATTTTCCATTCCACCTTAAATACTTAAGGTGGGACTTTTTAAGGTAGAACGAAACCGATTGTTGCTGGGACACGGCCATCGAAAATGAAATGCAGTCATGCAGCCCTTCTATACATTTAGCTTTCCGGCATGTAGCAGACACTTTTATCCAAAGCAACTTGGGGTTAAGGGTCTTACTCAGGAACCCAGTGGCTGTTGAAGGTAAGATTCGAACCCATGACCCCTTGGTCCAGAGGCAAGTATCCTACCCACTGGGCTACCACCACTCTTAGTCTGGGAGAAAGTGTAGGGATTTGTGCCGTTAGCTCCTTATTCACAGCACCTTATTCGAATTTTCGAACCGATTGTTGTTGGGACACAGCCATCGAAAATGAAATGGTGCCACGCAGTCCTTCTGTTTTCTTTGTCTGGGAGAAAGTGGAGGGATTTGTGCTGTTCTTTGCAGCAACAAAACAACACTTCATGAGAGAGCTGCCTCTGCCTGTAGCCGTAGCGCTCGGCTTCTCCGTGCTCGTAAAACTAGCAGACAAAATGGCGGGTCTTCAACTAATCTAGTGGGAGGGGTCTTGACAGATGAGGGGCGGTTCTATGCAAACTGGCCCAGTGGGATGTCACACTGGGCCCTTCGTCTAAACGGCTCGTTTTAAAAGGGACCCAAACTGTGAAGAATAAACCTGGTGATATCTCTTTATGTGAGAGTGATTTTGTGCAAAGAAAGCCGTCCAAGAAGAGTGGAAGCTGTTATAGCTGCAAAGGGGGGACCAACTCCATATTAAAGATCCTGTTGGTGTAATGGTCAGACGTCCCAATACTTTTGTTCATTGTGTGTAGACAGACAGACAGACAGACAGATAGATTGATTGATTAACTGATTGATCAATGGATATTCAAACCCAGGCCTGGAGACCCACTGTCCTGCACAGTTTTGGGTTTTTCACACCTGATCTGATGAGCTGGACCAGGCGTGTGGGAGCAGGGGATAACTGTGCAGGAAACTACTGCTGTAGATGAATAGGAGTGATTCTAGTCACTAACCCTGGTCCTGAAGATCTACCTTTCTGAGAACACCTGCTCTGGCTAATAAATCCCCTCAGAGGCCTCTGATTGGCTGGAGTCTTAAGTAAGGGGGTGGGGCCAGTATGTTAGATGCAGGTTGGAGGTAGATGTTGAGAACGTTACTCCTGGCTGGGGTTGTTGAATCAATGTAAGGTAATGACAGGACACATTTTGCCTGCATGTTCTAAATGTGACCGACGTATAGGCCTAAATGCTCAAGTTAATTAAATCAGGTTAACCTGAGGAGGGTTTTGGACTGATTTTCCTCCATCTTTCACAATCATGTCCATGTGAGAGAAGGCAAAGTAAAATATACTGTGATGTGTCTGCAATATATGAGTATGATCCATATTATTCTTTTACAAACTTTTTATCAATTACCCTGTAGAAGTTTTTGTAAACAAATCAGAAAATGTCATTGTGTTTCACAAACAAAAGAGACATATAATTATCTTTACCATTGGTTCACACAACATAAAACGTCACTCAAAAAAATACAAGCAAGAAATCATCCTAAATACGCATTAATTTCATTAACTGCTGAAGTTAAAGTTGCCTTAAAACGACAGGGGTAACTAAAAGATGTTTGGAAGATCTGCTCTAATGAGCAAAGCACAGACTGAAGATACAATTCAGAGGACTGTACTTGTCATATCTCAGTTATTTTGACTTCATTTATGAACACCCTTCTCTCTTCGTCACTGAACTTTTATTTTCTGTTTTTTTTTTCCAGAGCTTGAAGACTACATTAGTGTCATTTCTGTACATCAACCTGCCCTGCGTCTATAATACATTCTTTAATAAAACCCTGATCTCAGAGCAGTCAAACACTAGGTCTGGCTCTCCTCATGCCGGACTTGCGGCTCTGAAAGGTCAGCCGGCGGAGTGTGTGAGACTTTACAAAGCTCTTGTTCAAACTTTGGTTTTAGCTCAAGTCTGCGGATGTTTTGGTTCGTCCACCTCCACGCGACCTTTCCTTCTCGATGCAGGATTATTGACAATGGAGCTACTTTTGTTCGCTTTTCAAAGCGGCTTTGGTTCTCTTTTAAAAGTGGCCGCGTTTAGCCCACTGGCTGTCATTTCCCAGTGGACCACCATTACAGACCACCTAAACATTCCAGCCTAAGTGGCGCGGTCACTGGAGATTCTCCATTAAAATTCTTTCTCAGGGTTGAACTTGACGTGAGGCTTTCAAGAAAAAAATCCCAGAATCAATTTCAACTGTGCAATGAATCGCATTTTGAGTCTTAAGCAAAATCCAGGAAAAATAACACACAGACTCCTCCAGTTTCTCCTAGAATCAGGATGAATTTGCTGCAACTCTTCTGAACAGGCCACTAGATGTTGGAACATTGCTGTGAGGATTTAATGGCCAGCATGAGTGCAATAGTGAGGTTAGGTGCTGAATTCAGATCGGTTCTGGATTACAAATGTGACTCAAACTGAAAGACTTTTTAAAACAAGGCAACATTAATGTTGAAAGGTGAGCCATGTCTGAAACGTCTCCTTCTTTCAATTCAATGTACAAATGTTCTTTTTCCTCCCTACGATACTTTTGTTTCTTCAGGCTTACCTCCAGTGATGTGCATGAATGCGGTGTTCATTGAACACGTTCCTATTTTTTGTGAACGCTGAACTGAACGAGTCGGTTTACAAATTATGAATTTAACCGTGAGAGACGTTCACTCTCGCGAGACTGAATGCAGTTCACGTTCTACGTTCGCAGGCTTATAGTGATGGGAAGTTCGGTTCTTTTCAGAAAGCCGGCTCTTGTGACACGGCTCCCAAAGAAGAGCTGGTTCTTTCGGCTCCCAAACTGCTCTTAGTTTATCATCATCTGTAGCCTTATATTTTAGCCCAACTTGGCAAATATGAATGCTTTGTGTGTTGATAAAAAAGTGAGGAGCGGCTCTAACTCGAAAGGAGTCGTCTCTTCTGATTCACTACAAAGAATCGGCATGGCTGGTGCTGCAAGTCCGGATGCCTCAGCAGAAATACATGTGTGAAATAAGCTTATAAAAGGAGCTGTACATTTTCACTAGTTTGATATGGTTTAAAAAAAGACAACGGCTGTTAGTTTATTTTTAGTTATGTTCTTTTCTGAGCAATTTAAAAGAAATCTCTTTGTGTTCATGTTTTCTGAATAAAAATTCCATATACAGTACACCTGCACCTAATTTTTTCCACTTTCATCATAACATGATGCGTTGCTTAATTGGTAAGATTTATTCTCAACCCCAAAATTGGTTTTTAATGTTACATGTCTGTGATTATTCGGTCGCATGACAGATAGAAGGAGAAGATTGAAGGAGGTTCAGATAGAAGGATGTTGTATTGAAAATGTAAAAAGCTGTTAACTTAGTTCAAAATTTTTAAAAATGAACTATGAACATGAACTAGTTCATTTTTATTTGAATGAAATGTATTTTAAACTAGTTCTTTTTCAGTGTGAACTGGCACAACACTGCTTGTGTGTGTGTGTGAGTGAGTGGGTAACTATTTTTCAAGACACGAACACACTCTCCTGGCTGTAATCCATGCCAGACTCTCTCTGGAACCACCAGGGATTTTATTCTGAACAAAAGGCTCTGTCGCTCTCGCAGTCGCTGCCTGACTGACAAGGTTATTCTCAGAGAAAACGATAAGCAGAGAACG
The DNA here is from genome assembly GCA_037974405.1 of Brachyalestes nurse. Taxonomy (NCBI): domain Eukaryota; kingdom Metazoa; phylum Chordata; class Actinopteri; order Characiformes; family Alestidae; genus Brachyalestes; species Brachyalestes nurse. The sequence continues at coordinate 32,811,525 of JBBPCY010000109.1, read as the reverse complement.
CAGAGGCATGTTTATACAATGTGACACCATCCTTCTGTCATGGAGAAACACAAGCACACACACACACACACACACTGACCTTGTCACAGAGGAGGGTCTAAAAGTGAGACAGGAAAAATACAAGCAGCCGTTTGGTCTGTCGTGAACAGTTCAGGCCGTGTTTGTCACAATAATGAAAAATGATTCGACAGATTCTCATACGCACAAGAAAACACACACACAAACACACACACACATGCTTCCCGCAGTGCTCGAATGACAAGAACTAAAGACGGAGATGCTTCCTGCTGCTGAGAAACATGATGGAGTGTGTTTGCTACTGACAGTGTGGCATCATGAGTTGTCAGTCATACACACACTTGTTTGTATAAACACTGCGTGTGTGTTTTGAAGCCATTTCTTTTTGGTTACTGGTGTTAAAATTAGGGTCGTGTTTGACAGGCTTGTTTGTGTGGTTTCTGACCCTGTATGACACACCATTATCCATAAACATGGACTAAAGCAGGAGAGCAAGCAGACACACTGTTTATTATTCTACAAAACATGTATGTAGACACTTCTAATTATTCAATACTTACTTACTAATTATTCAGTTGTTTCAGACACATCAACTGCTAGCAGGTGTATAAAATCAAGTACATAGGCATGCAGTATTGACAATAAAATTGGCTGTACTGGGCTGTATTGGTGTGTGTGAGGAGCCCGGTCTCACGACTTTTCGGGAAGCCATCATGACATAAAGTCTATTCAAACGTGCTGCAATCATGCTTTGGGGCATTTTTCATGCTAGGACAATGCTTCACTACCCTATGTATTTTGATGCACAGTGCATAACATCGCCAGTATCAGTGGTAACTGGTGACTGAGGGACAGTAGGAGAGAAATTTGCGCACGTCGGCTTAAAAGAGTTTTTCATCGTCTTTGCCTCCAGTTCATGCGAAGTTGTGTTGTAAAATCTATGAGTGGTCTTGTGGGCTATTATCCTAACCCTAATACTGGCGGTGTTACTCACTACTCATTAAAATACATAGTGTACTGAAGCATTCTCCTAGCATGAAAAAAAGGCTAAAGCGTGATCGCAGCACGTTTGAATAGAATGTTGTGATGGGTTCATGAAAAATCATGAGACAGGGTTGGTGTGAGTGTGGAAGTGGGTGGATGGGGGGTGTGTGAGTGTGCAGACAGATGGAAAGGGTGTATGTGAGTGTGGTAGGAGCGGGGTGTGTGATAGGGGTGTGAGTGTGGGGGTGGGTGGATGGGGTGAGTGTGGGGGGGTGGAAGGGGGTGTGTGTGAGTGTGGGGGTGGGTGGAAGTGGTGAGTGTGGGGATGGGTGGAAGGTGTGTTTATATGGATGTTGTTGATGATAAACTAGTGGGGAATCTGAACTAAATCACTGTTTTTGGGGACTATTTGACCTCACAACATCCTGCATGTATCCCTCCACCATGAATGGGTTTAGTTTTAGGACCAAAAGTTTCTCAGAACTCTGGTAGAACAACGTCTCAGGCATCAGGCGGCACAACCATAACCATTTAGTGGAGATTTTAGAGGCAAATGTCTGACTATATTCACCTCCACTGTGAACAGTTCTGACTCTGAACTCTGAACCACACTGTTTACATCATAAACAAATAATTATGCAGGAATAAGCTAAAGTGCTTGTATCCAAATTTAGTGCTTGTGTCCAAACGCTGTGCAATATAATAATGCTCTCTCTCTCTCACTCATTAGGAGTGTTGTTACACAATAGAAACGTCATACTTGAATCAGTAGCATAAAAGGCAATTACCTCGTAAATAACAGGAGAGTTTTGAACTTCATCTGTAAGTTAATTAGGAAGCACAGTCCACATTTCAGTGAGCAACGCCAGCAATTACAAACACAAACTCCCGCCTGTGTGCGCCTTTAATTAAACCCATTTGAACAGGCTGTCCCACAGGATTATTTCCCCTCAAAACGCAGGGGAAGAAAGAACTATTCTCTCTTTCTCTGACTCTCTCTCTCTCTCTATCTCATACTGTGCTGTCCTTGATCATAATTAAGCAAGACTATATGTGTATAATTGTGTGAGGTGTAAATACCGCTTGATTTGGTGTGTTTTTTTGTATTTTAATGTGACTGTGGGACAGCAGTGTGTTTTGGTGGGACAGCAGTATGTTTCGGTGTGTTATGATGGGAAAGCAGTGTGTTTTGGCGGGAGAGCAGTACGTTTTGGTGGAACAGCAGTGTGTTTCAGTGGGACTGCGATGTGTTTTGGTGGGGCAGCAGTGTGTTTTGGTGGGGCAGCAGTGTGTTTTGGTGGGACAGCAGTGTGTTTTGGTGGGACAGCAGTGTGTTTTAGTGGAACAGCAGTGTGTTTTCATGGGACAGCAGTGTGTTTTTGGGGACAGCAGTGTGTTTGGAGTGTTTTGGTGGGACAGCAGTGTGTTTTGGTGGGACAGCAATGTGTTTTGATGGGACAGCAGTGGGTTTTGATGGGACAGCAGTGTGTTTTGGAGTGGTTTTGGGAACAGCAGTGTGTTTTGATGGGACAGCAGTGTGTTTTAGTGGAACAGCAGTGTGTTTTGGTGGGACAGCAGTGTGTTTTGGTGGGACAGCAGTGTATTTTGGTGGGGCAGAAGTGTGTTATGGTGGGACAGCAGTGTGTTTTGGTGGGACAGGAGTGTGTTTTGGTGGGACAGCAGTGTGTTTTAATGTGTTTTGGTAGGACAGCAGTGTGTTTTGGTGGGATAGCAGTGTGTTTTAATGTGTTTTGGTGGGACTGCAGTGTGTTTTGGTGGGACAGCAGTGTGTTTTGGTGGGACAGGAGTGTGTTTTGGTGGGGCAGCAGTGTGTTTTGGTGTGTTTTTATGGGACAGCAGTGTGTTTTGGTGTGTTCTGGTGGGACAGCAGTGTGTTTTTATGTGTTTTGGTGGGACAACAGTGTGTTTTAATGGTACTGTGGGACAGCTCACACGTGCTCTCTCTCTCACTCTCTCTCTTTCTCTCTCTCTCTCTCTCACACACACACACACACACACACACACACACACACACATACATACACTCACACACTCACACACACACACAAACACACACACACTTTCTTTTCTTCAGGCTCAGCACTGAATGTGACGAACAAGGCACAGTGTCTCCAGATTTCTTCAAACCAATAATCTTCACTCTCTCCATCCTTCTGTTCACACACACTCACATATATAGACACACACACACACTCCGTCTGCAGTTAAATTGCTCCGTCTGCGTCCTCCGTCCCACCCCAGGCTGTGTTTCTATGTTAAGGCCATATTATGTGGAGCTTAATGACAACAATTTCGCTGGCAGAGATGGTTTTCTCTCTCTCTCTCTCTCTCTCTCTCTCTGTCTGTTTCTCTATCTCTCTCGTCTCTCTTTCCCTCCCTCCTCTTTCCTCTCTCCTTCTCTCATTCTACATCTCTCCTCTCTCTTTCTCTCCTTTTCTCTCTCTCTCTCTCTGTCTCTTTCTCTATCTCTCTCGTCTCTGTCTGTCCGTCCCTCCTCTTTCCTCTCTCCTTCTCTCATTCTACATCTCTCCTCTCTCTTCCTCTCTCTCTCTCTCTCTCTCTCTCTCTCTCTCTCTCTCCTTTTCCCTCTCTTTCTCTCTCTCTCTCCCTCTATTTCTCTCGTCAGCTGTAATATCTTCAAATAGTTATCCTACAAAACGTGTTTGTGCTTTGACCATCAATACAAGTGTGTGTGTGTGTGTGTGTGTATATGTGTGTGTGTGTGTGTGTGTGTGTGTGTGTGTGTGTGTGTATGTGTGCGTGCGCATA
>JBBPCY010000109.1:32789789-32807633 GCA_037974405.1 Brachyalestes nurse | reverse complement strand
CTCGTGATGTTGTATCGTGATGCTGTTCTGTTGTCAGGTTAAGCTTGGTTTTAAAATGACATTCTTGATGTAATGTTGCCCTGTATGGTTGGTATGTATGTATGTAATTAACACAGCATGACATACAGAATATTTAATGTAGCTATTCTGTATATCTTTCAAGTACACAGTGGAAATCGGTAAAACCAATGCAAGATCAATGTGAGCTGACTTCTGCATCATCATGCCAGAGGTGCTGCATTATTTCCTCCTCTGCTCAATCAATATTAAACAATACCAGTGAGCAACATGAATACTGTAGATTACATCAAGAGACAAAACTAAGCCTTTCAAATGTAAGCACTTAATGACCATCACGCTCATTATTGTGTATTGTGAGAGAAACGCAAATAGTGTGAAAGTGCCATTTGCATTTTTGTAACTATTGTGGTTGATGTAATCACAATTTCTTCTTCAAAATGACAAATTACAGCTGTCAAAATGTGATGTATGAGTATAGATCTCCACAAAAGCCTGCTCTGAGGCGCTATAAACAGCTGTGTGACTCTTCCTTTATTCCCTCTCTGCCCTTTTCCATGGCTTGTATCCAGACTCGTCGAACACGCTTTGGGTCTGACCTTTAGTATTCCATTTGCTGAAGACAGTTCTGGACAGTTCTGTCTCTAGTCTACTTTGACCAATCTTTACCTTTACAATGATCTCATAATATTAAAATGTTACGTTACACTGTCACAAGCTGCCAAGGAAGAGAGCTTTAGAAGTTAGCTGCAACTTCTAAAGTGTAATCTGGCTACTGTTAAAATGCAGGAACACTGAGAAACTGAACCTAAATGGGTCTGGGACTAAACTGTGTGGGTGCAGTTTAGCCATTCCTTATTCATGTAATATCCTATTCCGGTCTTTCCCAACCCTGGTCCTGGATGCCCCCTGCTCTGCACATTTTTGTGCTTTCCATACACTCTACTCATCTGATACAATTTAATAGCCTTTTTCTGGGATTAAGTGGATGTCCAAAAGCCAGAGGAAAAAGTCTAAAGGGCAGAAGATGCCTATAGATGCCTATAGATGCCAATAGATGCCTATTTACTTTTAGTACTTAGTTTTAAAGCAGATTTGTTTTCATAGAGTTTGATATGGATAGTGCATTTCTGCCTTTCTGAGTAGAGTATTTGAAATTACTAATACCAATACCTTGAATACCAATTCCTGAACAATAATTACGTTGTTTAACTTTGTTTTAAATACAAATACTAAATTTAAGGGAATTATCTCCATGTAGCAGAAATTCTAATATAAAAAACTCATAGAATAACGAGTCACATTATTAGCTACTCCTATCTTGTATCTACACTCATTGTCCATTTTGTCAGCTCCTCTGACCATGTGCTGTAGTCCAGTTATTTCTCTGCATTATTTGTCAGCCCCCTTTATCCTGTCAATTAGGACCCCCACAGGATCAAACACATCAGTGCTGCTGGAGTTTTACACGTATTTTTCTTTTTTTACGCACATCATCTTATTACAGTTTGTACACTTGCAGACATGTTATTGATGATCATCTTATGCTGCAGCTTGTGTTGATCATCCTTTAGCCCTTCATCGTTGGTCAGTTTCTGGCCACAGGACACTGTCTGGATGTTTTTGGCTGGTGGACCCACACTGACGCTTTTACTCCACCAACACTGCTCTGTGTGACACACACACACCATTAGAGATCAGACTAACACACACACCATTACCCTGTCAGTGTAAGTGCTGTTCTGACAATGACCCACCACTCAAATAAAAAGTGCTCACTGGTTGTCCTGTGGGGGACCTGGCCACTGATGAATGGGGTAAAATGTAATAAATGATGCAGAGAAACAAATGAACTAGTCTGTAACTGTGAACTGTATGGCACATTCATATGGCCAGTGGAGTGATAAAATAGACAATGAGTGTAGTTACAAAGTAGGTGTACTTAATCAAGTGGTTGGTCTATGTATTATTTTTCTACGAATATTAATTTCAAGAATTTTATTCAAGTTTCTTTTCCTCTCTTTTTAAAGCTTCTTGGTAGCTTCTTCCCATCATACTCATGTTAAATAATGTGTAGTGTGGATGATCAAAAAATCTGTTTGTACTTGTTTTTGTTCAATGGATCGTTGTCATGTCCCGAATTCTGGACATAGAAATAAACATGACTGTGATTGCACAGATGCTAACAAGACTGAATTTGGTGCTGAATTTGAATGTAAAAGAAGTTCAGTCGACATAATTAAGTTTAAGCGCCTAGCCCTTTTACTGCCTACTTCTTAAATCACTGTGTAATTGAATCCTGTCATTTTGCAGCTGAGATAACATTTATTAGTCAAGCCCTCAAGATAAAATATCTTGCACCATGACTCACGAGCAACACTTCCTTACACAAAACAAATCTGTGGCTGACAGATCTGCGGAAAATGTCCCCGCAGCAGAGGTGTAGCTGCATTAGCCAGGAAAGAACAGAACTGGGTAAGCGTCATATGAGTTCAGAGATGCTTAAAGAGAGAAATCTCATACATTAATCATTCCCCTAACAAACACTTCACAGCCCATCCAAGCAGCATGTTACATTCTCATGGCCTTGATAAGAGCTGATGGTCCACAGAGCAAGAGAGTGGTTTAAAGAGGCACTTCGGTTATAAACAGTTGGATTATAGAATAAATCAGCAGAATCTGTGTTTAGGTAATCGTGCATTTTATGGAGGTGAGCAGAAAGCTGATGCACTGCTTGAAAGCTAAACGTGTCAAGAGGAGTGCCTGCAACGCCACAGCCGTTCCATTCGATCTTAGCCATTAAATACACTGCTTGGAATCATGCAAAATGCTAATGCTAATCTCAGACCCCCTCAGCAACTATACTGCATGTAAACCAGAGGATCAGTTTAATTAATAGGCAAAGTTGTGAGTCAGAACTACTAATGGTCTTTTTAGTCATGTTTTTCATCCAGACCTGCTGCTCCAGATGCTAGTCATGCATCATCCAAGAATGGCTTGTTAATTTTGAACTATGTATGATCTGTGACTAAGAAGTAACAAGTACTCTTACCGCGTGATTTGTTCATTATCCCTGGCCGTACCACTCGTTTGGTCCATTTAATTTGTGACACCTTGGCTACTGGCTTGTTCGCAGATTGGTCATTATTTCATTTCTTTTTCACTGCTTGTCAACGCTGCATTTTCTCTGTGTAGAAATGACTGATACGTTCCTGAATAATAACTATGAGTCTTTGGGTTCGAGGCCATTCTACACTTGTCACATGACTGCTACGCATTCTCTGTGTGGGAGTCTATAATTCATTTGCGAAACATAACCACAGGTTTTTGAGTCTTGTTTTTCATGTGGTTACAGCAGTAACGTTAATGGTCCTGTTATGACAGCTAGCTGACTTTAGCTGTTCAACCAGAGCATTTGAGCAGCTGTTTAATGAAGCTACTGAAAGGAAGTTTAATTTACCTTTTCCTTGGCACACGTTTTTATTTAGAAGTGCAGCACTCTTGTGCAGGCCACTGATCACTAATCAGTCATTTCAACGTAGGAACTTATATTCAACGTAGGAATAATATTGTGTTACACTATATCAGTTAAACAAACCATGTTGATCTTAGTGTTTGAGAACCATGGTCTCCAAGTCATTACAGCAATAGCCTTAGCCTCAAAAACAGGTGCTGAAAAATGTTGTGATTTGAGAATGATTTGAGAAAGATTCATTCCTTTTACGGTACGCGATTTTAAAAACAAGAGGCAGTAAAAAGATTAGAACTTCTCATCACTATTAAGTGCTGCCCAGTACCCTGCATTACATAACTTCCCCCTGTGTGTCACAGGAGGATGGATGGTGGAGGGGAGATTATCATTATAAGTGCCATGGACTGCAGATTAATGGGAGTATATGTGTGTGTGTGTGTGTGTGTGTGTGTGTGTGCAGTTCAGGGGTTGACTGGGCTAATCACATAACAAAGCCTGTGGTAGTTAATCTCAAAACAATAATGAAAAAATTTGCATGACTCTTGTTTATTTCCTCTTTTCTGCTCAATAATGTCTATAAATACTCAAGTGAAGACAGGATATTTTTGACTTAGCAAATCTACAAAACTAAGATTTTAAAGGGCCCATATGATGTAAAATCATTTTCTTCAAAATTTTTGCGACCTTTTTTGCAGCAATTTGAATTCTTTTAGTGATATCACAAAAACCAGCATGCATAAACATGTATCAATCTATTGAGCCTACAGCATTTTAGCACCACCCATTAAAGTGCACATAAATAAGCACATTTTAAATATAATTACAGCCTGCATACTTCTAAAATATAAAGAGAGGTTGGAAAATGAACCCAATGATACACAAAAACACTCACATATGTACTTCAGGGAAAAAAATATGTAATTAAATCAGACATATTAGGAAATATGTGGAAATATGTGAAAAATAAGGAAAAAAATGTATTTCCTTTACTTATTCTCCTACTTATTATCCTATTTGATTCATTTTACACATTACTTGTCATTAGATCATATTGTGTGCCATTCTGGTCCATAATTATGTTTTTAGATACAAATTGCATTCATTGTTATTTAAGACTATTAACTAATTAAAGACATCATGAGTAGTCCCAGCAGACTGGAGCCTCAGGCCTCTGAGCTCTCTGTGACTTCCAAACACAGCTTCACCCCATCTGTTACGCCCCACAAACCCCGGAGAAATGGCCTGCCTGAGGTTACAAACCATCCTTGCCTAGCACATCTGTAGCTAAAACGGTTATAAAAATTCATTATATAATGAAGATATTTTTGTGATAGTTTTTTGGGGGCGGGGGAGATCTGGATCTTGCAGGATCCAAGATCTGGAAATCCTCTTGGAAATGTGTTCATTATTAAAGATTGAAAAGTGCCACTTCCCTGGTTATATCCCCTCACAGAAGCATCTGTATAAAGTATAACTGCTCTAATGCATAAACAAACCCAAATTATTGGTCAATTATGTTCATGTTACAAATGCATAATAAAACCACACAATCAGACACTGTTGACTGCAGATGACATGGTTGCTATGCCCAAATATCCCATATGTTATTCTCAGTAAGATAAGATATTATAAGAAAGAATTAGATGAAAACCCAAGAAAAAATCTTTTGTCATTAGCACTCTCAGTGCAACAAGAAAGAACGAAAGATAATAAGATAATAAGTCTTTTTAAAAATAGACTATAAAAAATAAAGCAAAACAATGAAAAGAACATTTTGTAAAAAATAACAGTGTAACACTGACATTGCTGTGTGTAAGATTTAGTGTACACACGTATCTCATTATTATTATGTCACAAGCCATTAGTACAATCACGCTTGTCACATGAAACAGAATGTTTTGATGTTGAATACCTAACAACACATAACAGGATGCACACTGCTGTATGGTTCACAGTCACAGGCTAGAAGATTAGACAAAATACCTGTTTGAAAACATTCGAAAACCTTTGAAATATGAGTTTACTTTCCTGAAACAAGCCAAATTATCTGTTTATAGTTGGTATAATGTTCAATACCTCATATTTATTATGTAAATATGTCCAATTTTATTTGTGAAAATAAGTTGAAACTGGATGGACCACATTGTGGTGCATAATATGACCACCACAGTAGTTGAGAGAATGAGTAGTCATCAGAGAGATCCAAGCAGAATGTGTGAACTGGCCCAGGTAGCAAGAGGTTCAGTGATTTGACCACTTCAGTATGTGAAAGAAGAATATTTGAATTTTGCAAAGGTTTTGTAAGATTTTTAAATGAATTTGAATGAAGATCAAAGCTAAAGGAAACATGTAGCTTGTGGTAGTGACATCATATGGCTGATATTTTTGAAACTGGGTACATTATGAATTAGCCTACAAAATGTAATCAAGCTTAATTCACTCAGGCATGTACTGGCTGCTGAATTGTGATGGAATTTGGCTATTTTGTTAAACGCCTAATGGAACCATAGGAGATTTGAGCAAATGTATTAAGCGTAAATACACCAAATGACATTTTAATTCAGGCACAGAGATATTGAAATGTAAAACACATAGAAATGGGTTGGATAGTCAAGTGCTGAGCTATCTTTTTTTGTAGTGTAATGCTTTCTTAAAACCATTTCAGATGTTGTTAACAAAATATGTGGAATACCTCTGAGAATACGGGGGCTCATTTCTGACCCCACTGGTACTCAGAAGGTTACAAAATGTCCGGTATGTCTAGGGTTAAACACCCAAGGCTTTCCCTCCCAAGGTCCCACCTTTGGAAATACCAAGTCTTATCCTCCTGGCCTAAGGCCCCAGTGTGTGTGGAGACCCTGTAGGCTGTCAATAGATTTCTGAAGTGGACATCACACCTCTCCCTGCGTATGCTTGCCTGAAAGTGACCTTTCTGTCTGCCCTTTTGAACTATGAAGTCACTGTATTTCTCTCTCTCTCTGTCTGTCTCTCTCTTTCTCTCTCTCTCTCTCTCTCACACACACACACACTTTATCTTTCTCACCAACAGTGTTTCCATCTGTCTATCTACCAGTAACAGATCTGTTTCCCTTCTGAAGATCGATAAGGCCATAGCTGTGTTCCTTTCTTACTCTTAGACACACGTTGTGATGCACCTGTTCCCCAAACCCTAAAGACCCATTACAGCAACAATTAAATCGGAACAGGACCAGCCACATAGGCAAAAGCAAATCATATAAGCCTTGTTTCCAGTAAGGCACTCTTTACCCCCTCTTCAGCAGTGCTGAATCTGAAATGACACTGCTAGCTACTTGAGAATCTAATTAGGCAGAGAACTGTCTGCACATTTTCAATTTATGGAAATTAAGATGGTGCTAACTGTAGAGCTAGAACGGTACAGTAGATTACTGATTGTGTAAAGCAAATAGGCTTTTTTGTGGCCTCTATGTGTAGTTGGATAACATTAAAACTGTCAGAATGGCGTTCTGGTGTTTTGCCATCACAAAATGCTTCAGCTCGTTTTTTTATCTGTACTATAAGGCAGCAAAACACCACACAGTGTGTATAGCTGTGATACTACAGAAGATGAACTCAAAAAAGTCACTGAAGTGCACTGAATTTAATGTATTCAAAGCTGTACATCATTCCAAGATATTTGTGGAAATAACTCTGTTGCTGTAATATGTTTTATTTATGTGGAAAGCTGAACTGTGTTCATTCAATGCATGACTTCTTTTACTGCTGGCTAATGGCTTTGATATTGAGTGTGTGTCTGCGCTACACACTGCTAGCGCTACTGATATAAGAAGACTTGAATAGTACAAGGTCACAACACTTGATGGTGTTCTCATAGGCACGCTCAGTGTGACAAAGAACACATTTTTCTAATGAAAAACAGAGTTCAACAGAGTCGAGCACCCCGAGGAGATCATGTCACGCTTTAGGTAGGCTCTCCACTGCCGGGAAACGTGTGTGTACACATTATTTCATGTGCAGATGATCATCAGTGATGTGATGACATCAAAGACACCTCGCCTTAATGTTTCTGGTAAGTACTAATGATAATAGAGATGTGCTCACAATTCTCTTTCCGTCTCTGTAATCAGCCTTCTAACCTTTTCTCATGTGCGTCATTGTAGTGATGAGCAAGTGCTACTCACTTTACATTGCTCTGAAGTAGCTGAGCATAACGTTCATACAGAACATATAGAACATAGAACAGTTCTCATATAACCTTTTCTTTTGCATGTCTTTATACATTTATGTATAAGTTATGATTTTGCAGGATCTGTTCAGGGTTAGGCTCCAGCACTCTTCTTGTGACCCTGGTTAAAGATAAAGATAAATGTCTGTTACTTGATTTATTTTCCGATTTACATTACAGGACAGAGTAGATCTATTGCTTAATGTTCTTTGAATGTCATTACAGGACTGTGTATGTCCTTAGCCTTATTCATTCTGAATGTCATCACAGGACCATGTACATTTCTTGCTTAATGTTCTCTGAATATCGTCACAGGACCATGAATGTTTGTTGCATAGTGTCCTCTGTATGACATTTCTGGATCATGTACATCTAATGCTTAGTAACCTCTAAATATGGTCACAGGAGCATACTCTGTGTTCTCCTAATGACTTGGTAAGAGTGTGCAGCCAGTGTTTAATGTTCTCTGAATGTCATTACAGGACCATATACGTCAGTTGCCTACTGTCCTCTGAATGTTATGTCGAGATCATGTAAATCCTTTGATTAATGTCCTCTAGACATAGTGGACCATGCATGTCTGTTGCTTAATTTCTTCTGAATGTTGTCATGGGACCATGTATGTCCATTTCTTAATGCCCTCTTTAATGTCGCCGCAGGACCACCCAGGTGGCCAATTTGAAATGGCCTGAACCTTGGCCACATGTGGCAATTACTAGTGGCTCACATACTGCATAGAATGATGGCACAGAACAGGGCCAGATGCGCTTGCTGGCATTCAGCCAGTTTTACGGCGATGAGAGGGTTGTATCTCAGTCACCTGTAACCACCACTGCTAGAAACTGACCCTCCACAAGTACAAAATCTGGACAGTGGACACTGTAAATCTGGACACTGTAAAAATGGAAAGTCAAGTTATCTCCACTAAGATTTTAGGGGAGTTTAATGGCAGTAAAGTTAATATAACTTAAACTTCTTTGTTTAATCAAAACCTTTTAAGGCATGTGACATGGTAACTGCCCAGTAGTTGAGCTGAGTAGTAGAACGTGTGGTTGAGTTATTTGAATTTTTTCAGATTTAGATTTCATTTATCACATACACCATCGTACATGGTATCACATGCAGTAAAAAAAAAACAAAAAAAACCCCAGTATGACAGTAATGGGTAAAATTTAGGTGCATTACCAACAAGACCGATTGTGTTGACACAGTAATAGCAGTTATGGATAATAAAGTGCAGGTGTTACATGAATGTATGAGGTACATATAAGAACTAGAGGGGGTGGAGTATTAATGTGGATATGAATAAGAGTCACAGTTCCAGATGTACAGGTGCACAATCATACTGGAGACAATTATAGAGTCCAGATCTGCACCTGGTTCAAGGCCCGAGGGAAGAAGTTCTATATTAAAGTTATATCTATATTTCTGGGCATTAACCTCATGCATTTTTACAGATGTTGTTTACTGCAAGGTCACTTGACAGCTTCTGTCAACAGTTTTACAAAGGAAGGCTCCCTAGGCATTATTTACATCATACAGAAGCAAAAAGACTGGACTTATAACGCACTGTATAATGTACTGTGATTCTGATCTTATTTCTCCCTCAGCACACCTGATGCAACTGATATAAGCTCCTCTGGGGCTGCCCCTTATCTTCAATTCTGTTTGTTATTTTGGACAGAACTTCAAGGTGCAATCAGGGGGTGGGGAGTGTCCAGCACGGTGACCTCAGGATGACTGAAAGAACAAGATCCCTGATATAAGCGGCGGAAATTATTTTCCTCGACTGGGCGCCTGGACATACCCTTAGGGATCGGGGGAGGAGCTCAGATATCTGGAACGAATTCATCCACATTGAAAGGAGGCAGTTGAGAAGGCATCTAGTCCACAAAGAGCATGTGAGCATCAGATCTGGGCCATGAAGCAATGGAAGAAGCTTGCCTGGTCTGAATCTCCTTTACATCATGTGGAGATTCTGATGAAGAAATCCAATTGAGCATCTGTGAGATGGACAAACTAGTTTGATCCATGAAGGCCCCACCTCCAACTTGCATTATCTGCTGCTAACGTCTTGTTGCCAGATTCCACAGCACACCTTCAGAGTCGATGGCTCTTTTGGTGGCATGAGGTGACCCACACAATAGTAGTCAGGTGGTTTGAATGTAATGGCTGATCGGTGTTCCATTGTTGAAGGTTTTGAAGATATTCTTGTGACAATACCACCTCAGTGACAGCTTAGAACCTTGTTTACTGCCAGTGTAGGTAAGATTTCCCCACTCCGAAATTAAGCATAGTCTTGGACTTTTTTCGAGTCACCATCTGTTGCTGGTCTTTTCATTGTTGTCTAATGTTCTGTGTTAGACTGAAATGCTGTTGGTTTAGAAGAAACACAGTTATTACAAGAGCCTTGTTTTTAAAAACCATAAAAACATTTATATTGTCTTAAATGCTGAAACATGTACTTCTTTCTCTCTCGCCTGACATTGTTAAGTGCTCTTACTCATTCACTTAACATCTCCTCTTTAGTGTACCTGTGCCTGTATAACTCTATATGATCTAATGGATTGTGCATTTGAATAGTGTTTCCCATGCTTGCTTAGTGTTTCTCATATTTATGTGGAAGACAAAGGACTAATGCCAGCTATTTATATCTGTTTTTGCTAGTCTGTATGTCTCTCCTTTCTAAAAACAAAACAAAGCAAAAAGAAAACACAAATTACAGCTTTGGCCTTGGCAAGCCATAACCATAGCAGTTATATTTTATTAATTTATTATGGCCCAATTACTCGTTATCTTCACTGTTTTTTTTTACTCTTTTTGTTTGAATTAAAGCTGAAAGAATGTTTGAATGCCAATCCCTTGCTATCAGCAACCAAACCTAAACATAGCAAACTGTTCAAACCATGTACGATGTTCTAAAAAAGCGAATCTAAGGAGTCTTTGCACAGCATGTAGGACTCCGTGTTACTTTTTAGATGAGAAATAGTTTCTCATTATTTTGTCTCTTGTGTTCAGGCCTTTCTGTAAATCCATGTGTTATTTAGACCTAAGCTGCCAGACATTTCATTTCTAGGCATTTCAGCTGATCGGGCCAAATGGTGATGCATATTTTCCAGTCCATTCTTGCCTCGGCAAGATTACTGATGCGAGAATGCAGGCAGTCGTGCATGTTTCATCCCCGAAATAATATTCCAAATAACACAGAAGACGTTCCTGGAAGTAGTCACTTTCATTAAAAGGCCATTAGCAGTGTTGGTGGACCATAGCACTTTCTTTACAGATCTTTGCTGATAAGTTGGCATGAGGCTCAAGAGAAAATGTAATGAGGTTCCCAAGTATGAGTCAGTGTCTTGGTGCAGCCCACCCTGTGCTGTGGTATCGTTAGTTTCAAGCCTGGACAGGCCACCATGATTTTACAATGGAAGGCAGAGACAACCACGAAAGGTGCATCCAGTATTATCCTGCGGTCCCATTTGCAAGATGTTGAACCCGTTTCATTTCTCACCTTCGTCCATTTTGATGGAACACTGCGGTTCTGTGAGAAAATGTGACCAAATTACTCCCATTGCATTGTGTCAAAGAAACAGAGTAGCCTTGTTCTCTCTCTCTGGGGTCACACTGTCCTCTTTCCTCTTTCCCTGCCTCATGAAATCTAGCTTCACTGTGCTTTTCTCACCTCCAATCCTATGAATTTTACACTCTCTGCTAGGCCGAGGTGTCACTGTGACACCTTTTGGGGAGTCTCTAGAACGTATATTCTGAATATCCTGAAATTATAAGGGTGTCATAAACTGCATATACTTTTTTCTGTTACTTTTTTATGTGCCAAAAGTATTAACTCATTTTTAGTTGACCACTTACAAATAAGCAGGTTGTTTCATTTGACAGAGGTTATATATTTGTAAATGACCTCTGTGTGACTAGATGTCTTATAATGTTGGGCATTCAAAAATGGCTAGGCAGAGATATGTCAATAAGTTGTTTTTTGTGACATCACATAAGCATCCTCAAATATAGTTGTTTTATAGCTTATTTTCCATATGTGTACTTGTGGACGTAGGAACGAACAGTGTTTTAAAACTTGAGCAGTGTTTGCATATTACATCCCTGTATTATTTTCCAGAAATTAGAACAGCTCGCTTTTCTATGATATAGCCCTTTAAATGTTGAAACTAGTGAACATTTAGGGGAACAATGCTTTTTGAAGTAACTGTGGTCCGTCCAAGTCTACCTATATTACTCTGAGGCTGATCAAATTATTGATGACAATCCACCAGAAACAAAAATACCTTACAAAAACAGTATTTTTAACTCTGTTGTTGTTTAAACATCCAATTTGTTCAAAGACTCTCCAGGCCCAATTTCCTTAAATTCAATGAACCAACACGGCAGTTTCAGATACAGATCAAGGTTAATCACTGTTACAACGTTGTTCTTATAGCGTGAGCTCTCTTAACTTGCTTGCCGCTGTTTCACCTGCATCAATCAGCTTCAATCACTCCAGCATGCATTTGTCACACTTTCTTGAGGCAGGCGAATGAAATAAAGATACACAAACTGCAGGAGACGTACTAACAAACAGTGGAACACTGGCTACTTACAGTCATTAAGTTAAAAATATGCTAAATGTTTTCAAAAACTACCAAGGCCCTCTTTTTCTAAACCTTTATAGATCTGTGGGGAGCAGAGGACACCATGCCAAATGCTTTTAAAGAAGACTCAGAAATATTATGTAGTTCACATGTAATGCTTTATTGGCTTTCATATTAGTATAATGATTGTTTTCCATTAAATTAGTTATATGTTGATGTTAGTATTACTTTTGTTGTGTTTACAGAGAGCAGGACGGAAACAGTTGGTCATCTTCAAAGTTGGAAGAGGAGCAGCAGAACAGACTTTACCATCAGAGCGGCTGGTCCACCCTTTCTAGTTCCTGATTTCGCGTCATTGGCTGTCAGTGCCATGGCATGCTGAGGGTGACCTTGCTCACACGAAACGACAATCATATGCAGTGATAAAGTGCTAAAGAGTTGACAAGCACTGTACTGAGTCTTTGGGTTACATTGCCACCTACAGGAAAAACAACAAAGTGCATGTAGTCTAGTTTGCTTTGGTAAAGTATCATTTGAAATGATTGTCTCAATCTTTTTGACAAATACAGAAGTAAAAGCACTCATTTGATTAAGTGGTTTGGTTAAAGACAACTACACACTGTTTTGGGAGCAAACAAGTTCTATATTCAAATGCAGACTAAAACAAACAGTGAGGTTTGTTTCCACAATAAATAACTTGTAGTGCCTTAACTAGACGTGCAAGAAGTTGAGGAGTAATGCCTTCATGCATGGTCTCTTAAATCATTATGTTCAAGTTTTTCCAGCAACCAAGTCTCTAAGTTTACACAAAGCATTTAAAACAAACCATTTAGAAATTCAGCATAAAACCGCCGTATCAGATTAAATGTGCACCAACATGTACATCAGATCCAGCAGATAATATTTAAAAATAGGTCTTAGAATAATACATAGTATAATATCTATATATATATATAAGTCCCTTTTTGCTGCTGCAAAAATAAATAATTTTGCTTTAAATAATGTCACGTATTTCAGAGTCAAAATTACTATGCCATGTATGTTAATTTAGTTCAGTAGAAACAGTCACGAATAATAAAACATTCCCACCTAAAAAGTGCCTACATGCATTACACTTCCTTCCTTTTTGTTTTATACATACAGTAGTGCAGGTTGCATCATGATTTTTGTTTTGGAGCTTCCACCAAGAATTAGCCATCCTTAATGACCATTTACAAAATCCTTCATCAGTATCAAAAATGATGTTCTACTACATGATTATCTGGCAAGAGAAAGAAAAAAATTACAAAAAGTCATGAATGAACCCTTAACACAAATACTTTATATGTGATCCTGTATCCTTGCTGTTCTAGAAAAAAATTCAAGCATTTTTGTGAAGTGAAAATACCATTCTTTATCCTTCACACTCCACAAACATGTTAAGACAAACAGACTAACATAAATATCTTTATATTAAAGGAAAATTAAAGGTAAAATCGCTACAATAACAATGCGCTTTCTCTATGCCAGCGAAGGAAGCTCAAAATAAACATCCCTTTGATCAAATCTTCCCAGTCTCTAGATGCCCTGAAGTCAGGTCATTGATGGGTTGGTTCTCTTGCAGCGGTAAATGGATCTCTGTTGTATTAGGCAGGCCTTTCATATTGCGCTTATCAAACTCTGCAGTGATTTCAGCCAGAGTCTTCCCTTTGGTCTCAGGCAGGGCAAAACCAAAGAAGATGGCCGAGACCACACAGACCATACAGAAGGGGACAAAACAGAAATGGCCCAGGCCGTTGATTAAGAAAGGGAAGGCCATTCCCATGAGGAAAAGGCTGCCCCACATCATGGAGCCTGCCATCATGTAAGCTGCAGGTCGTGTCTTTTGGTCGAAGAGTTCGGTGGGCAGGATGCCAGTCAGTCCTGCAGGGCCCATGCCAAAGCTAAGGATGTACGCAAAGACACATAACATGCTCAAGTAAGGCATGCCGGCCACTTTGCCCTGCAAAGAAAGAGCCACGGTGAAGACAACAGCCCAGCAAGCCATGAGCACATATCCACCAATAAGGAGCAAGCGGCGGCCCAGTCGTTCAATTAGTAAGTTGGACACTATGGACGCAGTGAATTCACAAGCACCCGTGCCAATCGCGACATACTGGATCTTATCCATTGGTATTCCCGCCTCCTGAAAGATGTAAGATGCATAGAAGTAGATGGAGTCATTCCCACAGAGCATCATGGCACTGCTGGCGACCATGACAACGCACAGCTGTCGGCGAAGGCTTCGATCTTTCAGCAGTTCCCATAGTGATTTAGCACCAGCTTTGCCAGCAGCTTTCTGCTCCTCTAGGATCTCCTCCATCTCAGCATCAGAAACAACACAGCCCCGCAGGCGGGTGAGGGCATGGCTGCATGCCACCCTGTCGCCTCTGTCGATGAGGAGATAACGGGGGCTTTCTGGAAACAAGGGCAGAGTGAGCAACTGAAATAGACCAGGAACAGCATTGCTAGCAAGAAGATATGGCCAGAGAGCTTCACTCCCCAAAACTTCGGTCAAGCCAATCACTTGTCCCAGCAGAATACCAAATGCTGTGAACACAGCAGAAGAAAGGGCAACTGCACCCCTTAAGGCCTTAGGAGCACTCTCCCCGAAATACATGGGCTGGACGTTCATGCTGACCCCAGCATTAACTCCAACAAACAGGCGAGCAGTGATGATCATCTCGAAGGATCTTGCCGAGCGGCTGCTCAGGGCCATGAATGCACTAATGAGAAGGAAACAGTTATTCAGCAGCAGAGTCTGCTTTCGTCCAAATCGAATGGCCATGGGGCCAGCCAGCAGGGACCCCAACAGTCCTCCAACGGTGAACGCAGAAACGATGACTGTCCATATCAGCATCACCTGGTTGGACTCCAGAGGTGTACCCCACCTCTGCACACACGTCTCATTAATGAATCTCTGGATGTAGGCAGTAGGAGCGTTGATGATGGCGAGGTTGTAGCCATACTGAAAAGTCCCCCCAATAGCAGCAGAGCATACGGTTAGTGCAAGAGTTAAAGACCAGCCCTGTCTCTCCTTCCTACTTCCACACATCCTTAAAAATCAAACAAATATCCGAGAGCGACGTGCGTTACACACAAAACCGCGTGTGTCATTCTGAGACACGTGCCCTTCCAACCTGGACGTTAGACCGACAGAGGGCAGGGACCACCCATCCAATGTGCCGGCCTCGGTGTAGAAGCGTGAAGTCAGACAATAGGTCTCATCGGACCGATGATCTCTTTTCAAAATAAAAGACTTCACACAGCGCGTGGAATGCAACTGCTGCCCCTTTTTTGTAACTCTCCTCGCTCTTAACATTAAACATGTAACATAAGCAATGTCTTACTTTTCTTATTAGTGCTTTGTTACATAGTTCCAGCGCCGTGGGGATTCCTTTCACATCCAAAACATGTTGGCAGCGGTGGGATTCGAACCCACGCCCCCGAAGAGACTGGAGCCTTAATCCAGCGCCTTAGACCGCTCGGCCACGCTACCACGTGCAAACATTACGTGTAGTGCAACCAGATCACTCCAAAAACGACGGGTATTTTCACGATGCATGTGTAGGCAATATCACAATATTAATTTTCATATAAGTGCAAACTTTGGTTTCTTCATGTCATTTCATCTTTTGTAAATGCCATTCCCCCCAAATAGCGATCAGACGTTGTAACATTTTGTTTACATTATCTACTATCCTTTTTTCAACCTGTTCTCAGAAAAATAAATAAAAACTTCTAAAGCATGTTTCTTGTCATTTATTGCGCCATGTAAAGCGCGACGAGCGAAAAAAGTGGATACATACACTATATGGACAAAAGTATTGGGAAGCCTGACCATTATACCAGCAGACTTCAATGACACTGCTCTCAAACACATAAACTTTAATACTGGTCCCCCTTTGGAGCTATAACAGCTTCCACTCTTCTTGGAAGGCTTTCAACAAGATTTTGAAACGTTTCTGTGGGAATTTGTGCTCATTCATTCTGTAGAGCATTTATGAGGTCAGACAATGACGTGGGACGAGAAGGCCTGACTCGCGATCTCCGTTCCAGTTCAGCCCAAACGTGTTGATGGAGTTGAGGTCAGGTTGTCTTTGTCAAATTTTTCCCACACCGAACTCATCCAGCCATATCTTTATTGGACCTTGCTTTGTGCACTGGGGCACAGTCATGCTGGAATAGAAAAGGGTCTTACCCAAACTGTCCAGTTGAAAGCATGGCATTTTCCAAAATGTCTTGGTCTGCTGAAGCATTAAGACTGTTCTTTACTGGAAGTAAAGGGAATACACCAAGCTCTGAAAAACAGGTGCGTCCCAATACTTTTGTCCTTTTATAACTGTTTAAATATGGACCAGTCCTTACACCAGTGCGTGCCAAATCCAGTCTACAGTTTTAGACTTATTTAACATGCTATTACTGATCAAGTCTTTTTTTCAACGTCTGTGTAATTCAGTTGTTAACACAATGATTCAAAGTGGTTTGATGTGAGAAAATCATTAACATGGATTGCAGTGGTAGTGAAGAGAACCCAGGTTGCAAAGACTACATTGTTTGTATGTTTGTAAGCGGTGTTCAGACAGCCATGGCCTTATTTTGGTGACCTAAATCTGAGTGAGGAGGGAGGAAACTCATTTTAGTTTTTAATTAACTGAAGATAACACGAGACTCCATTGCTGGTAAAGCAGATAGCTCAGAACTGGTAAATGGTCTTAATATTACAACATTGTTGCCAGCTGCGAAACTGCTTGAGCGTTACTAGATCACCAGATTCTTACCAGATCCTACATATATTATCAATTCTACAGACTTTGGATTAGTGATGGCTTTGAAGTATCAAACATTTGACCTCCTTTCATCCTTTCAGAACTCCATCCAAGAAGCAGGATCACTCTGAAGATAAGCTCAAAGAACGAGAGAAGGACAAAGCAGGAACGAAAGAAAATCCTGTAAAGCAGAGGAACAGTGAAAAGGGCCACAAACGCCAAAGTGCTTCTAGTGGTAGCAGCAGGTTGGTCATCAGTGCTGTATGTTAAGTCCAAGAGTCAGAGGTGGACAAAGTACTCAAAGTACAGATACCACCAGTCAAATGTTACTCCAATACAAGTGAAAGTCGTACAGTCCAATTTTTACTTAAGTTAAAGTACTGAAGTACTTGCTTTTAAAAGTACTTAAGTATTAAAAGTACATTTTCTTTCATTACTGCATTATTGGCACAACACATACAGTACCTAATGCCTCTGACTAGCTTGTAGAACCTCTAGAATAAGGAATTGGTCAATTGTTACAGAATAACACACAACACGAGCTGATGAAAAAAACAAGTAATTTGTTTATTTTTAATTGTAATTCTACACATCCCCATGAAACAGCATGGTAGGGGTTCTGGCACAATGTACCATGTAGGCCTACATGTATGAAATGTGCATCTTAATCAAGTTGAGAGTGAAACTGCTGTAAATGCAAATTAGCACGTAAAAATAGAACATGAAAGAAGGGACTGCCTTGCTTGAGGACATATACCTGTAACCCCC
>JBBPCY010000109.1:32744999-32783089 GCA_037974405.1 Brachyalestes nurse | reverse complement strand
AATGAATTTTAGATCTTTAAGTCCATCTCATGAAAAATCGGAGCAGAAACAAAGGTGTTGCGTTTATATTTTTGTTGTGTATAAATATATATATATATGAATAAAAACACATACCTTTCATCTGCAGATGTCCAAAGATTCACTTGCTGGTCTTGGGTCTGGCTTGCGAAGTATTTTCCTCGAGGGAAACCAGCTTGAACACGTACCTGACCTAAGCCCACTGACTGAGCTTGAGGCAATTAATCTGGCAGAGAATCCACTACTGTGTGACTGCCCACTCCTACCTCTGCGCAAGTAAGACTTTGTTTTAATCACACAGATTGTATAATTAATTTAACAACCTTTATATGTTAGAAAATACAGGAGGTATTCAAGCTCCACTTTGAACCTGCTGAAATATAACATTAGTTTTATCCCACCTGTGCAGTTAAATTAGTTAGTTTTATATATTCTCTTACCATATGCTACTAAGTTCTTAACACGCTTATCAGTTTCTGTATTTTAACTGTATATTTATTCGCGACAGTAATTTAATGCATTGGCCAAATTTCACATGCATTATGTACTGGGATGGACATGATCAACGTTTACACCTTAAACATTGTTCTGTCTCCATACAGATGGTTAGAGCGAGTGAACCTGAAGGTCAGGGCTACCTGTGCTTACCCACCTGAGCTCAGAGGACAAAGCGTTAAGAACGTTCATGTCTTTAAGAGCTGCCCAGGAGAAAAACCCTCTCCTACACAGAGTCCCAAGATCTCTAAAGCACCGAAAGCTACAAAATCCAAACCTGCCCTCATCAGTGCTCCAAAGGTCATCAAAATGGCTACAGCTAAAGCCAAGCCACACAAGAATGCAAAATCCCATCCACCACAGAAATCCATTGCTAAAAAAAGCAAGTCAGTATAATCCACCATTTACCCTGCAGTGTTACTGAAGTAGAAACGTAAACAAAAACAAGCAAAACATACCTCTCCGTCTACGGCTGCTTTACAGAAACATACTGGGGAACATTTTTTTTTACTCCAAACCAGTTGGGGACATTATTCTAGTATTATCTGTATGATCTGGGTATAGTCTTGTTTTATTGTATTGAGCACTTGATATTTTTTTTTAATGAAAAATGCATTTTCTTTGCTACACTTTCTGTGTGCCTTTACTGAATACCTTTACTGCACTACAAGCAAAACTGGGAGAAAACCCAAAATGATTAATGGACCTCATTTTAATATTTTAAATATCAGTAAAGAGAGTACAAAAACAAAAAATAAACATCATATACAAAGCCATATAATGTATTGTTTTCTTTTTGTAGTTCAGAACTGTGTCCATCAGCAGGTAGAACAGTTCAGGTCTCATGGTTCATGATGGGCCCTCTTCTTGTTTGAGAGAAGCGAAGGTAGTGTCAGTGTCTGGCAGGTTATGAGTTATAGGCGTCTCCATCTCGACCTCCTCTATTTTCACTTTTACTGAAATAACTGCACAGAAAAAAGGATGATTTCAGGATGCTACAGACACAAACTGAAGGGCCTTATGTGAAATATACAATATGGTGCATGATTGGAATACTGATTAAGGGAGTGCAATATGATGCTGTCAATACCTGAAAATATTCACAATATGTAACGTTTATTTTTTCCTGTGATTTGATAAGTGAACAGCACAAGTACCGGCACATGTAAAAATGTTTTTTAATCTTTTTAACATTTAATGTACAGTGGGGGAAATTATTTGATCCCCTGATGAATTAGTAATTTATGAGGTAGTTTCATTTTTATAGTGAGGGACAGAATATCAACCAAAAATCAAGAAAAAACATGTTACATAAAAGTTATACATTGATTTGCATTTCACTGAGTGAAATATGTATTTGATACCCAAGCAAAACATGACTAAGTACTGGGTGGAGAAACCCCTACTGGCACAGTAGTGACGTTTCTTGTAGTCCGTCACCAGGTTTGCACACATCTCAGGAGGGATTCTGGCCCACTCTTCTTTACAGAAACTCTCTAAATCCTTTAGGTTTCTTGGCTGCTGCTTGGCAACTCAAAGCTTCAGCTCCTCCACAGATTTTCTGTACGATTAAGGTCTGGAGACTGGCTAGGCCACTCCAGAACCTTAATGTGCTTCTTCTTTAACCACTCTGTTTTGGCAGTATGTTTTGGGTCATTGTCATGTTGGAAGACCATCAACAACCCATCTTCAGTGTTCTGGCTGAGGGAAAGAGGTTCTTGTCCAAGATTTTATGGTACATGGCCCCATCAATTGGCCCCTCAATGCGGTGAAGTCATCCTGGTGTTCTTCAGGTAATTCTTAGCATTTCTCATCCTCCTAACATGGCGGGTCGAGTTGATGCCAAAGAGCTCTATTTTGGTCTCATCTGACCACAGCACTTTCTCAGAAGCCTTTTCTGAATCATTTAGATGCTCACTGGCAAACTTAAGACTGACTGTACATGTGTCTTCTTGAGCAGGGGGACCTTGGCACTCCAAGATTTTAATCCATTATGATGTAGTGAGTTACCAATGGTGTTCTTAGTGACTGTGGTCCCAACTCCCTTCAGATCATTAACAAGCTCCTCCCGTGTAGTTCTGGGCTGATCCCTCACCTTTCTCATGATCACCCCATGAGGCAAGATACTGCATGGAGCTCCAGACTGAGGGCAATTGATGGTCATTTTATATTTTTTTCCATTTCCAAATAATCGCCCCAACAGTTCTCACCTTCTCACCAAGCTTCTTGCTGATGGTCTTGTAACCCATTCCAGCCTCGTGCAGGTCTACAATCTCATCCTTGACGTCCTTTGAAAGCTCTTTGGTATTGCCCATGGTGGTGGAGAGGTTAGAATGGAAGAAACTGATTCTGTGGACAGGTGTACTTATACACATAACGAGTTAAGATCAGGAGTATCTGTAATTGATATATTGATTGTAATCTGTGTGCAACATGGACACACAGCCAGTCTGTGGGAGCCAAAACTTGATTTCTAGATTTTTGGTTGATATTCTGTCTCTCTCCATAAAAATGAAACTACCTCATGAATTAGAGATAATTTTTTTGTAAGTCAGCAAACTTACAAATTTAGGAGAGGATTAAATAATTATTTCCCCCACAAATGCCTTGTTAGATTACACTGAAAATTAGGAACATTTTTCCTTCTCCAAGCAGTGACCACATGGGACAAACAAGACTTGTTGGCATAGTGTAAAAAGTGTGTGTGTGTGTGTTGTCTTTACACATAACCCTCTTTTAGAACATCCTTTCATAATCCACCCTACGATTAGCATTGCTGTGATGCTTTGTGGGTGTCTTTTGGTTTTGTTTAGAAGTTCTCAGTACAGATTTTAAACTCTTAATAGGCATTCTTTGCTTTAGGCTTTGTCCCTGGTCAGAGAACTGCTGTGTTCTGCGGGGAGAGGAGAGGATGCCACCTCTGAAGCTGGAGCTCGAGGTTTCCCCCAGAAACACAGGCTCAAATCAGAATCTGGGTCGCAGCCTGTTATATGGAGCACTGCTGCAGTTGTGTGTGTGTGTGTGTGTGTGTGTGTGTGTGTATGTGAAAAAAAAAGCGCGAGAGAGAGAGAGAGAGAGAGAGAGGGAGAGAGAGAGAGGGAGAGAGAGAGAGGGAGAGAGAGTGACTGCTTTTAACTGCTCCACTTTCTTCTCCTCCCCATACCTCTCCAGTATAGTGACTCTATCCTTCTCTGTCACCTTCAGCCAGAAAATGCATTAATAACACAGTGGAGATCTGGACTGCAGACATCTTTAACACACACACACACACACATACACACACACACACACATTCAGTGATAACCATGTAATATCCCATGGTGCCCATCTCTCTCTCCCTTCCTCTCTTTTAGCACACACTTCGTCATACGTCTACTCCAAATTCTTCCTCCAAGCATTCCATGGCGCATCTTTTGGGATCTCCCTGCATGCTTCTGATGTAAACTGTTTGTCGTGTTGTTGCAATGTACTGAGAATAATCATGACTTACGGCCTTCTTAACCCCACGACACAGTTCTTTGTGGTGCATTATGTGAGAGCATCAGATTGAAACCATGTGCGGGTGAGTTTGTTCCAGGCACATTAATGAATTTGACTGAAGTGATGTTATCTGGATCTAGTGCCTTGACTTTTGTCCTGTACACTTTCTTCTTCTTTCTTTCACACTGCCCCATGTGTCTCTTTCACCGATGCGTCTCTCGGGATCAGATGTACTAAGCCTTTTGAGCCCATTTCAGGTGCAACTAAGATGTATTTTGCCTAGAAAAGAATGCAAGAAACTGGTGTGTGAGCCATATGAGTCACTAGGGGATCTATGGAAGGGTTGAAATAGTGTTATTCTGTTGAAATATTGTTATTCTCTGTAGGTGAATACTCTCTCAGCATGTGTTTAAGGTCTGTGCCTCTGCTTAGCTTCCATCACTGCTGCTCTTTCAACAACATGCTTCATACTACTGATAACGTTCACATTGCGCGTCCTACATTCAAAAGCATCTGTCTGAGTCTGAGTATGCCACAGTGCCAAGCACTTGTAAGCAAATTCAATTATATATTCCATATCTAAGATATTTTTAAAGTTTTCCATGATTAAGACAACAAGTGTTTCAAGGCTGAAGTTTATAAAGCTATTTGAAACCTACAAAAAGCCTCTCATGACAATTGACCTTAACCTACATAAACATTTATAAAGGTTTATTCCACCAAGCATCAGTTGTCATAATGGTTCTCTGGTTCTACCAGAGAGGAAGTGAGTGCTTCACCAAGGCCCTTTTGGATCACACACAGAGAAGACAGTTTTTTACTGTCTTTACAAAGTTTGTGTTAGTTAAGTTAGTTTATGACATAAACATGTGGTCGTTATCCTTAGTGCTCAGAGAAGAGGTGGGTCCTCATTCACCATTCGAAGACCCTTATGTGCCAAATGTGTTATGGAAAAAGTACAACAAAATTGCTGTTATGACAAGTGAAGCATGTTAGAATATGCTGCTATAAATGTACTTTTATGTCATTTGTAATGAAAGGCTAATGTAGGTGCAGTGCTATGAATTCTGCCCTTCAGTTACCAGAATGTTTAACATAAACCTGACCTAACTTGCTGTGATCAGACTGTTTTGTTATTTATTTCTTCTCCTAAAATGACACCAACAGACCCTTGCACAGTATTGTAAACATTAACCGGACAGAAATTGCATTTTCAAAAAGAAAACTTTATAATTACTATTTATTTTGTCTAGTTATATCTAGTTTATATAGTTATTTCAAAACAATATAAGGCATATGGAAAGTTTGAGGATTTTTTACAACAGTAAAACTAAAATAAACCAGTAAGGATGACGGATCATCCAGCACTAATCCAGCATAAACGTAGGCTCTTAAACCAGTTTTATACATAAATATGAGCAGAACACATCCTGTTTGCTCCTGAAAACGGCTGGAAGATGCTTAGTGCATCTGGCCATCAGACTTAATTCATCATCCTCATCTGATCTCTCTCTCTCTTTCTTTCTCTTTTTCTCTCTTTTTCTCTCCCTCTCTCTCTCTCTCTCTCTCTCTCTCAGGAGGACTCTAAGAGGTATTATAAATGGAATAGTTTTGGTCCAGACCACAGACGGACTGCAGAACTCTGGGTGGACCTGAACTCGCTCGAGCAGGGTCAAGTCCGAGTTCATGGCATCCTGTCCAACGCACACCGGCAGGCAGCGGTAGGACGCACAAACCTACCTAAAATAAATCTCTGCAAAACCATTTACATGCAGGATTCATGCGAAAGGGCGTAGTCACAAACGCAAGAAAACAACTTGTTTTACTTTATAATTAAGTCTTCATTGGCCAATTTCACATCCACTCCCACCTTTCCTGTTTTTCTCTTCCCCTCCTCCCCCCCTCTCTCTCTTTCTCTCACTCTCTCTCTCTCTCTTTTACCCTGTCTCTCACTAGCGGGTGCCTCTGTCCTTTCACTTCCCCTTCTACGGACACAACGTGAAGCAAATCACCATAGCAACTGGAGGTAGTGCACACACACACAATTAACCTGTAATGTCAGTTTTCCCATTGCAAGCAATTTGTAACAGGTGTGTTATAAATTGCTTACAGATTCTGTGATAAAATGCCTCTGTTAATCCCACTTAAACTCACTTATGTGTAGATTTACTAGCACTCGCATAACACTGAGATAGTGCTACACAAACAGAGTGTGTTGTTGTAACTGGCAGATTGATGTATTTGCTTCCATGCTATCTCAGTTACACTACACAAAAATACACTTTATCAGATATGATAAAATAATTCCAAATCACGCCGTCTATTGATGTACTAGAATTTATTAGTAGGATTTCTATTTATGATCTGCAAAAATTATACTACCCAGCAGCTGTTGCTATGAGTAAATGCATTTTTGCACAAAGCATGGGAAGGCAAATTGTCTCACAACAACAAAACATGTATTAGTGTCATAGTTGATACTGAATAATAAGTTTGAGTTGAACATCTGAAAAATAAGCCTACAGTCTAAGGGGTTAAAGTACATAGGCTACATACAGGGGTCACTAGAACTGCAGATGGCTTCTCAGCACTGTAAGAGCAAGTCAGTTTCTCTTTGTCGTTTATGAGCTATTCTTTACCTAAAGAAACTTTGTAACGGCCTCCCCATATTGGCTGCTTCTTAATTTAGCATGAGAAAAATGGAGCACTAATGAGGAAGGCTTGTTAATTAAAGATTCATTCTCGCCCATCTTTCACTGATGGGAGGAGTGACCATGAATCTGTCTGGCTGCGGCCCGATGTATCCCAGATCCACCAGTCTGCTGGGCTAATTAATTTTCATAATTATTTTCAAATCTTTGAGAGGAAATGGATTTGTACCACAGTGGAATATAATAGAATGATCTTTTATACCTGTGACATTTTTTTACATACCAAAAACATCCCTGCTATGTTCATCTAACCCAATTCACTTTGGTTAATGCTGGTGGTGGACTGGAGACCTTCGCTTTTGAACTTTCAGCGTTTTGCAGGGTTCATCTTCACTGGCGAGGTTACACACCGTATGCTGACAGCTACCCAGTACATCGCCCCACTCATGGCCAACTTTGACCCCAGCTTCTCCAGGAACTCCACTGTGTGCTACCTGGACAATGGTGAGTGAGGTCAGGCAGAGACCATGTGAGTATGTTCAGAGGTGTGTGAAGTAACCAACATGCATTCAAAAGGTTGTTGTTATTTGTTTCAAATGATGATTTAAACAGAAGAAATAGGTAATCAGAGTAGACTAGTAAAGAACATCTGCAAAAAGTTTGTTTTCTTTTCTTTTGATATGAAATGAAATGCTTGAAAATACATGGTGAGGGCAATAGCAAAGAAGTCCAGGAGCTAAAGAAACAGAACAGAATACAATTACACAGAAA
Organism: Brachyalestes nurse; assembly: GCA_037974405.1. Lineage (NCBI taxonomy): Eukaryota > Metazoa > Chordata > Actinopteri > Characiformes > Alestidae > Brachyalestes > Brachyalestes nurse. Next base: position 32,775,674 of record JBBPCY010000109.1, on the reverse strand, counting down.
AAGAACAAGCAATTTGGTATGAATACCTGAAGTGAGACTGAAGAAAAATGGACTCCTTTCCTTATAAGTTATAAGTTTCAAATGTATCCTATACAAGAGCTACACTATAAAATTCATGTAGTGAAACAGAGTTAGGACAGACATAACATAAACTACAAGTCCAATAGTATCCAGACACCTGTTCCATTTAAGGAATCTGCTAAATAGTATCATTTTAAGGCACCCATCTTGATAGATGGCCTAAAAAGCATTGCCTACAGACTGAGACACTCTGGAGCAGCCTAAACAAACCATGCCCAATGTTAAGCCTCAGCTTGAGATAGAGATGGGGACTCGAATCAGTAACTAGTTTTCCATTCAAATGTTTCACACCTGAGTCATCTATTTGCTGATGCAGCACTTGATTCTAGAATAAATCAGAACCACCATCTTGAATGTCGTAATTGTGAGTGAAAAAATTGCATGCGTGAAATAACCTTCAAATAAAGGACAGTACCTAATTTAGTTGAAGACATCAGCTAATCAAAGTTTTAACAATTTACGCTCGTTCCTTTACACTTATTAAATGTCAGCAGTTTTGCTTTTACATAAACTATTTGAAACTGTCAAAAACATAAAAAGCTAATTTTGCTTCTTTCTTTTTAAGTGCTGCATTTACTGTGTGTGGCACTTCAGTTCTGTCAGTTCTGTTTTAGGGTCTAAAACATTTTATTTTGCACATCTAAAACCTGAACATGCCACTCCATTTCCCGTTCTCTTCGAGCTCCTATCAGCAGTCTTGTATTATTGTTTTGGCAAGGAGCTGCCTCATTGGTGCCCGTCCCCAAGCCCCGCCCCCCCCAAAAAGTCCTGCCCCAAGCCCCACCCCCCTGCCACCGCCGATTCGTCCAGACATTTAAAGCTCAAAAATCCCACATTTAGAGTCGCTATTTGTAAGCATTGCCACTCAAAGACTTGAGACTTGACTTGGACTCGACTTGGACTCAAGCACAAAGACTTGAGACTTGGTAAAAATGACTTGTGAACATCTCTGCCAGTATCTTTAGGATGAGTTGGAGTAGTGTTTGTGATCAAGAACAAATCGTCCAACAAATAAATACTTCACCTCACTAGTGCTCTTCTGGCAGCATGCAATCAAATCCTCACAGTACTGTTCTAACATCTAGTGGGGAGCCTTCAGAGAACAGTAGGGGCTGTTACTGCAGCAAAAGGCTGAATAAACTTTTTATTACCACCCTTTGTTTTAGAAGAAACACTGGATTGAACAAGTGTCGACAAACTTTTGAACCACATGAAACAAATAGTAGTACTGTCATTTGAAAATACTCAGATGTACAATTTGTGCTTAAACTAAGTGCATTTATCTCATTACTACCCACCTTTGAGTGCTGGAGCTGTGACCTGACCTCTCGTTCTCTAGGTAAGGTGTTTGTGGTACAGTGGGATAAGGTGAGACTGCAGGGCAGGGAAGCAGAGGGATCCTTCACCTTCCAAACCACTCTTTATCCCAACGGCACCATTGTTTTTGCCTACAGAGATGTAAGTCCCCTTACTGGTATACAATATCTGTTTAGCTGAAGCAGAATAATGATACTAGTGTTTTATGGGGCCAAGGAAAATCATAAAGCCTAAGAAAAGCAACATGTTTGGGGTCAAGGCCAGAAATGCAGATATGCTGGAGCTGGAAAGTTCCAGGGTAATTCCCAAAGTGAGCACCAAAGATTGGGCCTAGCTCTTCCTTTCAATCTGTCTCCTTTCATGTGATAAAATTGTAATCATTGTTAACATAAGCAACAACATAACCACAGCGGTAAAATAGGCAAGTGTAAGGGACAATATCCCAATGTAGCAAAGCCCCCACCCCCAGTCAACGGACAACTCAAGACAGTTTCTCACTAAAGTAATATCGTAACCAAGCATGCCAACATTGCTTATGACAAATGGGGGCATTTGGTCATCAATTAGAATGTTTTAAACATTAGCTAAGAGCTGAAGTATTTATTAAAAACCTTAAACTGTAGACTTGTTGTTCAGTAATGAATGTATTATTCAATGTACTACCTAGAACTATATAGTGTGTCTTGTCACCAGGACACACTATATGATGTAAACTGATTAAACAAGTACTTGCCACAACGTTAAAACCCAGTGAAGTGAGTGACATGGATTATTTGGGTGGGGGTGGTATTTAAAGTTTCACATATTTGGTTGCTGTAGGCATTATTGACTGACTGTTTGCATCCATGCTGAAAGGCAAGCTTCACCCTTGAGGCAGAGCAGAAACAATCTGGATCCTCTGACAGACAATCTGTGATGTCTTCTGCCTTTAGGTGCCTTTACCTGTGGAAAAGATTAACTCTACTGAGCACCCAGTGAAGGTGGGCCTGTCCGATGCCTTCATGGCTCTCCTCTCTTCCCCACAATCCGCAGGTTAGTTTCTTTTCGAAATCTCTTTAGTGTCTTTCCAAACGCCTTTATTCTCACAGGATTCGTGTTCACATAAATAATTCTTTCAACAGCAGATGCCAGAAGGAGGACAATCTATGAGTATCATCGCGTTGAAGTGGACACTTCTAAGATTGTAAACAACTCTGCTTTTGAATTCGTCCCATTACCCAGTGAGTGTGTGGTGCTCCATCAGTGCTAGATTTAACCCTTCCACAGAGATCTGTTTGTTTTAATAATGTTTTCTCTGTTCTTTCAATGTTGGTGCACTCAGCCTGTCTCCAACACAACACCTGTGACAAGTGCCTCCACTCGAAACTTACTTCAGGCTGCGGCTGGTGCAACGTCCTACAGAGGTAGTGTGGGTGCAGAGCTTTTAGCAAGTTTGCTACAATTCTGTAGCTCTGAAATGTCTTTTCATGCCATTTGAAGTGTGCTTATGCTTGTGTGTTGTTTTCCAGGTGCTCAGATGGGATAGACAGATACAGACAAGAATGGCTGGAATACAACTGCTCAGATCAGGTAGAACATCAGACCCACTCTGCTGATTGCTCACAAAGCAGTCCTGCTCACTTTAATGCTTAATAACGAATAGTAATTTGTTTGTTAGAAACAATGCCCATTAATAAACAGAATCCTAAAGAATTACAAAAGAATCTGTTGTACCTTGTCTGATGGTTATGGGCACCCCACAGTTGCGTAAAGGAATTACAATCAAAGTTATTTAAGTGTTGTAATATCATTATGTGGTTAATGTAGCCAGCAAGTAATACAACCAGCATCGCCTTCACTTTTAAACTTTCAAAAATCCCAACTACACTTGCATTTGTGGTTTCTGTATGAATGAGCAAAAACATAGATTTGGTCTTTTGGCTTTTTGGTGATTTTCTTAATAGATAACAGCATGTCATGTATGTTTACATCATTTAGCAGACGCTCTTATCCAGAGCGACGTACATCAGTGATTAAGTAGTCTACGTCTGTCCTTCATTCACAGATAATAATATCTTGTTTTTATAGAGTAAGGTTATCATTCTTGCTTAAGTATACTCTATTACTTAATGAAAAAAAAACAATAATTGGAAAAAAAATATCAATATGTTGATTTACTTAATAGTGCGCAATTTTGCATGGTAATGATAATAATAGTGACCACTGGGCACTGTAAAGTCACATTTTCCAATATTATCAGAGCCTCAGCACAGTACTTCAGTTTCTATGCATTCAATTTTCCCCTCAATCCCAGACTCACAACTCCGCAATGGTTTAAATCTCTTGGTGTTGTTTCGTATCAACGAAGTGCCACTACTTTTATAATAAAACCAGCCTTAAATAGTCAGTTTTCATAGTTCTATGGTTTATTATTGGTTTGTCTGTAAGGCTCTGACTATGTTAGAACTCTAACGACTTAATAGATAAATAAAACAAAGAATTGCCTGTTTAATCGATTTTATAGAAAATGAATTCATTATTAAAAATGAATGAATATGGCTTAAAGAGAGGAGCGCTTTGGTTTCAGCATATTCTGTCATATCTTTATGTCCCTGCAAATAAAAGAGGAATGAAAAAATCTGCCATCCTTATCCAGTCAGCATCTTTCATGCAGACTGAACTGCTCCACTTTTCTAATGTTCAACACTGTGAAGGATATTTAAAGGTGAGGGTAAACTAAGCAGACTGCCTGTGATAATGTAAAGCTGCCAGCATGTTAGCTGCCAACGAGTTTGAGCACTGTTGTCCATCGCTGACCAGTTGTTAACAAAAGCTTGTGGATTTGAAGTTTTATTGAATACATTGATACTGAAGTGTCTGTAATGACACTTAATTTTCTATTGCTGAGGTATATTTAATTATGATGCCCTTTAATTGTGAGTGGTTCTGCCGAGAGTGAGATCTGGGGTTTAGCATGTTTATTTAAATAAAATTACACTCATTTGAAAAGCTGAGAGTTGTGCATATTAAATAACCACGTAATGGCAATTCCACGACGAGCAAAACTGTGCACATGTGACTCATTCAATGAACTATCGCTTCATGATCCTTCTCCTGTGTGGTCATGGCAGGCGAAAGAAGCCACATGTGAAGATTACACTCAGGGAGGTCCAGACAGCTCCTTCAGCCCCTACAGCTCCTCTGCTCCTGCAGCCACACCCTCTCCTGCGGCCAGGCCAGGCAGCCCTGTCACCGACGGTCAGTCATCTCACCTAAACTCCTCACATATGAAGCACTCACTTTCCATTCCATTGAGTAGACTAAATAAAAGATATGCTATGGGCATTTTGTTATAGATATGGCAGATGTGTGTGGTTATAAGTGTATACAATAAGTCTTACTGAGTGCATTTATAGGTTTTATTAACTTTATGCGACGCACGTTAGACTTGGAGTAACACTTTGCCTTCGCACTTGCTCTTTGAACCTTTATAAGCCATACATTAACATGTTTCCTGTACTTGTCTTGTGTGTGGTGAATGCCTTTTGCATGAGCGCTTTTGCTAAACTTGCTCTTGTGCTGTTCCTGCCTCCGTCTGTGCTCTTCCATCGCTCCATGTACAACAACACTCTTTCTCTGCAGATGACACCAAACTCCTCTTACACCACCATGGCAATGGTGAGTTGGCCTCTGCATTGGTGCTTCTGTTGTTTGTCAATTACAGTTAATGGATGCTTTACGATGTCATAGATGATTTACAGCATGAAGTTAGTGGAGAACATTTTACGCCTGTGTAAATAGCAATAGGATCTGACCCTGCCTGACCTCTAATAAAACATTCTCTGCTGGCTGAGATCATTGGTTTATTTGCCATCTCGGTTCAGTGGTTGCTTTCATTTTTTTCTTATTTTCTTACTCAGTTGTGGTCTGACACTGTTTAAACAAGGCTTTCTTTAATGGAGAAGGAGTGAGTGAATTTGAATGCAGCCACTGCATGGAGAACATTTTGCATGTCACTTTGCACTGGGCTGGATCTCCTCATTGTTACACTCTTATAAATAATAGTGCCAAAAGAATTCTTTGAAGCAATGCCATGGCTCTTAAAATGGGGTCCATGATGTACAGCCATGGGTCTCCAATTCTAATTCTTTTTTTTCTGAGCCAATAATTCATAAACATTGTCATGAGGCAGTATCCTAAATATTTGACTATGCTCATCACTCACTCAACATTTTTTGGCACATGGACAGTATGCATCACCTTATCAGTACATACAACATGTATCACAATATTTAGAGTTTCTGAGGTTTGATAAATTGGTACAGAACCAGGCGTCCCACCTCTACAAAAATACCAGTTTTATGGTTCAGTAGTTTTTACTCAACATTTTACAGTCTGAGCTTTTCACAGGACTAATTAAAGTGTTTTTCAGTGCTGACGGTATCCACGATATGGTCTGAAAGGCATAAAAGCATATTGTGACAATGCTGCACAACTATCTTAACCTGAATAATAAGTCACCTACTTTTTCTAACTAGATAACACAGATCATTTAAACACCCAAGTCTTTGCCTAATGTGTCTGACGTTTGAAGATGTGGAGTGTGGGGGTCCATGGAACATTTTTTGTCCTGAAAGAGTCTGTGGGGGACATGGAGATGTTCCTCTGTGCTTAGTAAATCTTGTTAACTCAAAGCACGCTTATCATAAAAGAAAATGAGCTTTTCTCTTTTCTCGAAGTGCAAGAAGGATCATATTCCCAGAGATCACTGGTTTTTAAACTGTTAACTAAATGAATCATTCATTTTATGTATTTTACCTTTCTATGTATTTTCCCATGTATTAGTGATTCTAAGATTTCATAATGAAAGTAAGGTAATGTCCTGTAATGTTGTATATGTTCTATGTGAATGCCTTGTTATAGCACACAAGAAAAATTCCAATACCATCTTTGTCTGTAACTGTAAATTAAAGCTGATTTGACTCTTTCTGTGAATAAAAAGACTGTTTGCTACAGATGCACCGAATAGGCTAGACTACAAATACATTTGAGTATGCCATTGTAGAACCTTCCATTAAATGGTGCTGTAGGGAACCACAAGTGCTTTTCTTTGGCGTCGCTATTAAGAAAAACTTTTGGCACAAATTTTAGGAATATAGCACCAGTTTTGCTGACTTGCTGTCCACTGGAAATGTGCAGCGCTGAGTATCTGTGTTTTTTTTATACTTTTGTTCATTCAGAAGCGCCCCAGTTCTCCGCAGCTCTACAGACAAGGAACATTTTGCAGTATCATTTTTCTTCAGTAAACTCGACCATGGAACAGCTGTGATCTTTTCTTTCTTTTTTTTTTTTCCAGAGGTGGTTAACGGTGATGAGGACGCTCCAGAACACACAGCCATCATTGCAGGTGTGGTGGCTGCCCTCGTCCTCCTGGTGTTCCTGACCCTGCTGGCTGTCTACTACATCAACACACACCCCACTGTCGCACCTCCATTCTACCTCATGCAGGTAAAAACCGACCACTATGGTGAAATCACATGCACATACAGCACCGTGCAAAAGTCTTAGGTACCTGTGCAAACTCTTTAAAACCATTTTTCGCAGTGTGTGTTAATGTGTTTTTTCTGCTAGCAAACCTTTGTTTTGTTCGTAAAAAAGTAGCAGATATGTCGTGTGCTGATGGGGAGAACACAGGTTTGGTTCCAGATTTCTTCTCAATGTCTCCAGCCATTGGCTATATTTGTGAAATTTCATCAGCAGCACTTGATTTAACTTTATGGACTGATTTAAACCAGGTTTCCAATGGGAACTACTGGTAATACTGGGGTTCCACAAGGAACACATTGATATTCTATACAGGGTGCCTGTACTGTGCCAGAACTGTACTGTCAATAATATATAAAGAACCATGTCCTGTGTGACATTTGGTGACAAAATATTTAATTTAACATCATATAACGTCATAAAACTTTTCTGCTCATCCGCAGCGCCGCACCAATAATTATTGGCCCTCCATGAAGTTTCGGAACCAGGGGTGCCACTCCAGCTACGCCGAGGTTGAACTCGGGGTTCATGAAAAGGAGGGATTCATCGAGGCGGAGCAGTACTGAGGAGGCGGGACTTCCTGCACAAAGGAGCCATCACGAACCTTTCATTTTATTCTTCTGTATTTGGTGGGAGAGCTCAAAGACAAAGGGACAAAGATGGGCTATCAGCCACCGCTATCAGTCTCCCTAGAAATGGCAGTCCATTCTGCAACACCTCTCATACTATTCGTTTAGGACCGAGGAAAATCCTTTTTTCTTTCCTTTTCTTTTCTTTGTTAAGGAACTATGGATGTTAATGGGAAGTTTGCTGACAACACCCTTTGCAAAGCTGGTGGGAATGGGACTTAGCCATAATGAAACCCTGCAGTTCATGTACAGTACAATAATAACTTTATAGAATTTTCATTCTGAAAAAAAGCAATTGTTTTCTAATGTGTTGTGTTCAGTGAAACGAAAAGAGGTCTGTGACTCCTAATACTCAGTTAGCCACATGGACTGGACTGCACTTTAAATGAATGATCTCATTAGTGATAGTGATATGACATGATCTGATATCATGCCTTGTTTTTGTATTTAGCCCCATAGAATTGAGTTTCTTTTGGAGGTATCAAAGTGTTGCAAGGAATCTGTCTAAAAGCTCAGTCTGCCTACATAGACAGACAAATCAATAATAAACAATTTTCTGTCGTCAACAAAAGCGTGCCTTCGCAGTTGTAATTTTTAAAGGGAAGTGATGAGTTTGTGGACCCAGGAATGATGAGTATCCCCTCCAGGCAACCCAGTGGGATATCCCAATCTAATCAGGGAAATAGTTTTAATTTACTGTCAAAAATATTACTGTCTAGACACAACTGTTACAGTTCAGAATCAAAGGCAAACTACAACATCAGCTTAAATGAGCCCAGAGAGTTGGACAAATTATAATCGAGGACAGAGTTTGTACATTATGGTTGTGGGTTGGAATTGCATTACAAATATCATTACAGTGTCACATTTTTGAACATACAGTGTGCAAATAGTGAACCAATAAAGTGAAAAAAATAAAGTTTTGGAAAAAAAATTATGTGTGATGTGTTAATGAGAGCATGTAGTAAAGGTTTGCACTGAGAAGAAATTGTCCACTTTTTCTACCTCACTGTAAATAGAACAGTGTCCTGAGGCACTGTTGCCAGCACCAAGATACCCAAAGTGCTGTTGACCACTTTGAAAAACTGGTCAACAGCAGCATCTGCAGGCCAGTCTAGGAGACACAGTCTGTGAAACCACTTAAGCGCCACACTCCAGGCAGTTTTCGTGCATAGTATATTTATTTTTCACTAAATTCCGTTCTTCGTTTTTCATTAAATATTTGAGTAAATTCAGGCATTTGACATTTTAAGAAATTTGAATTTGTTCAAATTTTAGCTGCTGTGTACATGATGAAAAAATGGTGCATGTGAAATAATGAATACAATAATAAAGTAATGTCTTGGTCGCGTCCCATATCACTAAACACATTGTATCTTCACTGAAACCACTTTACTGCACCTGTATACGTGCTGACTACATACAGACCAACAACACACTTTTAAAATAACTGGTTATGGTGATAGAAGGACTTATTTTGATACTTGCAAATAATAATTGTTTAGAACTATATAAATACTTACTGCTTTATTTCGTGACACAATATTTGCTTTTTAATGTTAAATCGCTTTATTATTTAACCAATATTTAAAAAAAATAAATCAAAAGTAGGGGGCACCCGGATTTGAACCGGGGACCTCTTGATCTGCAGTCAAATGCTCTACCACTGAGCTATACCCCCGTACGATACTACAGCGGAGTTTCTAGGTATATAAACCAATCGTTTTAGTATTGACATGGATTTAGGGTATTTGATTATATTTGTTTGTTATATTTGTGGCCACGTGTCCGAGACCGGTCGATGTTTGTAAAGCTCAATACGTGTAAACGTTGCTAGCTAAGAACACTTTATGGACAAAAGTATTGGGACGCCTGGCCATTACACCAACATGGACTTGTCTGCTTTTGTTGTCAGCAGTTTCTGTGGCACTGAGGAAAGTGAACACAGAGTTACATTCTCTGTGTTAACGTTAAAGGTCTCACATTCTTAACATTTACAATATTTTGAAATTCAGGAAGCTTGGCAGCATTTACGCTGCCGCCTATAACTCAGCTTGTCATACCAACAACTGCCAATTGGGGACAGTCAAGTCATCTTGAGTCTGGTACCTCACAGACTGCTTCAAATAACTAAAACAGTCTTAGGGCTTAAAGTATTAGACAGACACTCGTTATTTGTGTAGTTCTGGTAGCCAAGGTGTATAAGATGTAAAAAAGTCATCCAGAGTGGTTTATTGGATGTAAAATCTTCTTGATAACCTCACCTGTGACAATGAGACCAGACGTCTGAAGATTGTTGCAGATTTAAACTATTACATTGAATGGTCATATACATATATATATGCTACTAAAGCCTTTTTGAGATAAGGTGATGGCCTAAAGAGCTTTGGGCCTAGTACTTTACTTGCTGAAGAAGTGTTGTGCAAAACAGTACCAGTAAGAAAGCTTATTATTTCAGCTTCATTATCAATACTGCATGTAAAAATCTACAAAATAGTCGTTTTGGATAATAAATAAGACATCACGACCCCAGGTTCCTGTCCCCACCACTGTGGAGAAATACAGGTTATGAATTTTGACAAACATTTTACAATCAGTATATTATCACATTTCAGTCAGCGTGTTATCCAGAAATTCTGAATAATGGGAGGAATTTCCCTTCTATGCGTTTTGAACTGACACCCTTGCAAAACGAGACGATTAACAACGGCCTCGTTCTCCGGCCCCGCCCAGCCAGTTTTACTCCTTTTATGGTGCTGTGAGCGCGATCCACTTGCCCCGCCCATCAGCGCTGGCAAGTCACGCCCCCGTCCGCGCGTGCATGAGGGGTGGGCCGTGCCCGCGCCCCGCTCAGGCTGTAGTCAGCACTGGCAGGCGGAACTCGGAGTGTGTAACATCATCACACCTCCAGCACAGACATATGCAGTGATCCCCTGGAGAGTCAGAGACCATCACAGACGCGCTAGGAGAGGCAGCACGAGCGGAGCAACATGAATCCCCTGTGTAGCAGATGTGACAAGATCGTCTACCCCACGGAAAAAGTAAATTGCTTGGACAAGGTGAGCTCATTTCTACAGTTCGTCGTCATGTTACAGGCAGCACAGCTCTGAAACATTTCTTTTCGTAGTCGATATCCCAAAGAACGCAGATAACTAATATTCACCCTACAAGTTGTAGTATTAAACATACTGATCTACGAATAGAACCTGTATTCCCTGTATGGTATATATGAAAACAGTCGAATCGTGGTAGTGTAGGAAAAGAGGCAGTGGCAGTGGAGGCAGTGGCCGTTTCAGACCGAGTTGGCTCCACTTTGTAACTTGTACGACCGCTTCCTGTTGAAACATGCATTTCTCTGAAGCCATACTGCAAGCTCTGCATTAGCCTGTCTCTCATCTGCAACATTTTCTTCTCGATTGCAGTTGGAACAGCCTGAATGAATGGCACGGGTGGTCAATTGTGATCACTTTTTCATGCTTTTCTGTCCAGACCCATCCTCTCTTGTGCTAAGGAAAAATGTGGGCGTTGCCATTTGCAGCATTGCTTTGAGCTAGCTGACGTTGTAGGCCTATATCAGTGCCAGTGCATTGTACAGCTTGCAAACTTGTAAGAGCTAAGACAGCTATTGTTTGCTCCTTCTCAGTTGCCTGCCCTCATCCTGATCTGGGATGCTGCAGTTTTGTATAGTGTTCATGTCCTTGATCTTTATGATCACTCCAATTAAAAACTGTAAGACAGAGCTCCTTTAGGTTGCCCCTGTAAACTACATTGTATGAGATCTTCTTTTGTAAGCCTGTTTTTTGTAAAATGCAGCTTGTAGGGTCTACCTGAAGTGTAGAGGTCCACAGGGTTGTATTATTAGCCTGTGGTTAATGACAACACATCCTTTTCCGCCGTGTTGCTTTCAGTGTATTTTGTGCAAAGGTGTCAAAAAAGGCTTTATGGAGGCGTGCTTGTGGTTTCTCTGCCTTGGGAAAAAAAATCTGAAGAACATCTCTGCTATCACATTCAGACAGATAACAAATAAAATAGGAACTCGTCATGATCGCCTTTGTAAGTGGCAGATTGTGCAACACATGTAGTGAGTTGTTTAGTGAGTCACAAGCAGCTAAGCAGACCCTTTACCCCTCTCAACTGCTGGAATGTTCTCATGCTGTCATTGTCGATTCACTCTCCACATTGCATGGTTATCAGCCACTGATTCAGTATCCCCCCCCACTGGGCCCCTTTTGAGTCAGCCAGTCCTATTTGCCATTATTCACATTGTGGCTTATCATGCAAGAGACAAAAATGTTGGATCGGCCTGTTGAAAGCTAGCCACTTCCGGAGCACATTTGCCCATCACTCCTTTCCAAGCTGCTGCCACATTCGAACGAAGACATCAAAAAAGGGGAACTTGATCATGATCGCCTTTTTGAGAGAAAAGTGTCAGGTTGAGCAAGACATGTAGGCCTGATCTATCTTGGTGTAAATCTACTGTGTTAACCACTTCATTCACTGCAGTGGTGGGAAAAAATATATCCCCTTGTTTTGCATGGCTTGGTCAGTGAGTCATGAACAGCTGAGCAGACCCTTTTCTTCTCTCAACTGCTGGAATGTTCTCATGCTGTCATTGCAGATTCACTCCACATTACAGCAGTTATCTACTGCTAATTCAATTTCAATTTCCCCCTTTCAGATGGGTAGTTTCTGCATTGTGCGTGCAGAAACAATGCAGAATGATTGGGCTGCGGGGTGGAGAGATGGGCATGAACTGGCATTCTGCACTTTAACAACTGGAAGTGCTGGAAGGTCCTACCAGTTTCCATTTCTGCCATCAGCTTCTGTGAAAGACCACAGAGTAAATGAAATACATTTCAGTGCTATAGTAATTTTGGTGGAGATCTCTAAAACACTGAAGAGTAACAAATGACTGATGACTTGTCAGTAGGGCTGTGTTATATATACTTGGTTAATCTTTATTTGCCTTAGCAAAAGAGACTTAACAAATCACTGCTTGCAGTGGCATGTTGAGCCAGCATAGATGATCACAGAGTTTCTGTGAGTGCTTCGATTAATCAAGGTTTTTGCAAGAGGCAACAAATTTAAAATCGCAAAATACTGCAGGTCCATTACCATTTTATTAGATACAGGCCAAATACATCCCAGGGTCACTGTTTGTGTTTTAAAAAATTGTGAGGTGTACTGCAATCGCAGTCTCTATCAATGTAATCACAGTAAGGAATTTGTCCATATGGTGCAAGACTATTCAGGAATTTGGTTTCAAAATGACTCACAGGAATTAGTCACAGGAAGAAGTGACCCCTTGCACGACTGTGACTTAGTTATTCAAAATAACGAAATTATTGTGCTCACCACCCCCTTTTCCAGAAAAAGGGAGGAAGCATTTATTCATACGTCAGATAAACACTAATTGTTTCCCATTATAGAGGTTTCTCATCCTTGCGAACACTCCTACTAAGCTGCCAGTGTGGTCTGGGTAGTGACTGTTGCTGTCCTTGGTGGAAGCGTGAAAAGTTCTGTGGCCTGTACCCACAGGTCCCAGCAGATTGGGATGACTTATGTCTCTATAGGGCCATTTCCTCTGCAGTGGCCTGGATTCAGAGAAACCGTGGGGATCTACTTCAGATAACGTCACTTAGCTACAAATAATTGCTTTACTTTTCGATGGCTTGACAAAACATAAGGTCCTATTAAAGATAGAAAGATTATGCTCTTTTGTGTGCTGGTGCTAGTTTATGTTAAAACATGCCATGCGTGGTACATAAATATTCAGAGTAAGCCTTTCTACACATTAAATACAGAGCAAGTTTTTAGATGTAAAGGTTACATGTATGCTAAAGATCGGGAAAATGTGCGGACAAGCACATTGGTGCTGTTTACCAAACACAGTCGAAACCACAGCCAAAGGTTGTCACACTAAGGTGAGAAAGAAAATAATACTGGCCAGAAGTCACTGTTGTCAATAGGATCACAGTATGTGTCGATACACGCGATACACAGTACTGTGTATATTGAGGTTTTTGCTAGGGTTGCACTGACATGGCATTTCTGGACCCGCGGCGATGTCCAATTCTAGTTCCAAGTATCCACTGATGCCAGTTAGTCTTGGTCAGATAATAGATATAACTGAATATTGTAATACATAATTTATACAAATTCTCTTTCTCATTTAAGTTCTATGGTTTCATAATTGTACGTCACCTTTAAGCAATAATTCCCTTTGTACAGTCATTGTAGTCTAAGGTGTACTCTAAGGACGTTCCCAAGAACGCAGAGGGTGGCAAGCTTTAAGATATAAACTCTATAACGGTTACATATTATACATTGTGACTGAATTTGTATCCTGAATATTTTTATAGCGATAATTCTGCTGATAATAACATGTCTAACTGTTTAATAGCATTACAAAAACCTACTGCTAAATCCACCAAGATGAGCATTGTGAGAAACATGATATAAATAACATTTCATTGACAGCTGGTTGTAGAGGGTTACAGTTACAATCAAAATGAATTACATGCCGACATTTTAAGTTCTGCTTTTCTGGAGTATGATAAATGCACCGCTGCATATCAGCAATTCTAAACTGTCTGCTGTTTTTAACATTTTTATTATCTGGCGATGCCAGAATGACAGTGAAAGCAAAGCTCGTCCATGCATTTCACACCACAGTATGATACATTTTTGATAGAAGTAAAGAAGATATAAGCATATTTAATACAAGCAATTTTCTTAGAAGACATATAAGTTTAAATATACACAAAGGGTGCGTAACAAGAGCAAAAAAGCAAAAGTAGCAGCACATCCTTCTTTCATATTTTTCCTCACAGAAAAAAATGAAGAAAAAAATGCATAGCATAATGCTACATTAGAAGTCAATCGAACACTTTTTTGAATATATCTGTATATATACGTGTGCATATAGAATACATCTGTAGAAACACCTTGAATCAGCACTTTCTTGACTGTGTTTTGTCTTAGTGCTAGTATTCCCAGTGTCCTGATGAAGTGATAATAAGTGATAATAATTATTGTCTCCCCACATTGTTTCATCTCTTACAGTTCTGGCACAAAGGATGTTTCAGCTGCGAGGTCTGCAAAATGACTCTAAATATGAAGAACTACAAAGGCTTTGACAAGAAACCCTACTGCAGCCAGTAAGATTTTCTCACCATCTTCTTCTGTCTTCATGTCCATCTGTCCCTGTGCCTCTCATGGGTGTGTTCTCAATCTGCCTTCCCTCCTGGAAGTGTAGCCAGAGTCTGGGGGTTTGGCAAGCACTGCACTGAACAATTTCTTTCTTTTTTTTAATCTCCAGTGCGTAGGTCTGAGCCAGCATCTGCACCGATGTGACAGATTACATATGAACAAATGCAAATGTCTGAGTTTTTATTTTGCTCCGTGTCTCTTTCACGCACTGGGCAATGTGTGTAGGAGGTTAAACATTTGCCTGTTTCACCACTGGCCAACAATCCACAGCTTGTGGAATGCTATTAAGTCCTGAGAGTGAAGCGAGTTCTCAGAGACATGCAAACATGTGCTCGTTTCATTTCACTATTGCATCACCTCGGCCATGATAAACACTCAGGCTTCTGTTCACTTGGAACCTAGTCATCTTCTCCGGCTGTAAAAATGCTCCTCTCCAGGGAGGTGACTTATATGATTTATATTTGTTCTTTGGGGATTCAGGGGATTTGTTCCAAATCAAGTTTTTTGTGCTTAAGACTCAACAGGGTTTCTGTCAGAGCTGCAGAATAAATGGGTTACTATTCGCTTTGACAGTACCGTGTAATCACAGATATCACTGCATTATGCAAATGAGCGTTCTATGAGGTGAAGGAAATTGTGGATTGTTGACTAGACTGATGTCGATCTATGCTCCCGATGATAACTCTGAGGCGATCTTGCTGTATCAAGGCATACATAGGATTAAAGCTTTTTATTGGTGATATCAACCCAAGCACTTACCAGTTCTAAAAAAGTTTGTTAAAAAGAGTCATTCAGTAGAAATTTTCAGCACCTGTGTTGACAGCCTTGGTATGTGAATCAGTAACCATGCTTGTTCCAAAATCTTGACTGCTGACTAGGCTGGAAAAATGTATAAATTGGGAGAACATTATTGATAAATTCTGATATTTTCATTGTTTAAAGCCGCAGATATATTGCAGGTACATTCAGTGCAACAGTTTTTACACCAGAGACAGGGCAAAGCCTTTCCCTATCAATACTGGGTATTTTAACACCAGAACTCTTGGTTGCTCATGATTTATCATATTTGGGAGTGTTTATTTATTTAGTTTTTTTGAAGTCAATGAAACTTACACAGATGACACTCTGCACTGAGACACTGTGATACTGTGCACATTCTATTAAATATGGTCTTTAATGCAACGGCAAAGTGTTTAAACACCAAAGTCAACAACCCACTCAAGCACTCCTCCTGTGTAACAACATGAGTATTTTTCTTGATTCATATTTTGCTCAAAATATCATGAGAAAAACAAATTGTGCATCCGGTATCATGAATCAAATGCTGTCGTGGATCGAGTGTATTGTTCCAGCCCTAAAATTCGTTGCTTTTTAATAAGTCTGTAATCCATTGCCATCAGTTTTTATGTTTACTTCCAGCACCTCATGCTTGGTATTGAAATATATCACAGTGATAGTCCAGACTTTAATCATGTTATTGCGACTGAAATAAGCAA
This sequence comes from Brachyalestes nurse, assembly GCA_037974405.1. Taxonomy (NCBI): domain Eukaryota; kingdom Metazoa; phylum Chordata; class Actinopteri; order Characiformes; family Alestidae; genus Brachyalestes; species Brachyalestes nurse. Next base: position 32,759,416 of record JBBPCY010000109.1, on the reverse strand, counting down.
AAATAAAATCGCAATTGAGTATTCTGGCCATAGTTTGAATACACAAACAAACTCTTCTCAGGTGATGTTTGAATAAAGCATCAGAACGCTACTTTCACAGGGAAGTGTCAGAAACTGCCTTTCACAAAGGTGTTTCCACAGGCACCAATCTCACTTCTGCACCCAACTGTACAATGCACTGATGCCTGTTTTGTGGCAAATAAAGTGCTCTTTTGTTGCAAGGGCTTCTAGTGTATCGTGCTACAGTTGCCACGTAGGCAAATGTCATGGGTTACTGGGAAAGATGATGCACAGTTCGTATTTCCTCTGTGGTTGTTTTCTGCTTTAAAGCTTCCGTAAGGAATACAAAGCTCTGCATATACTGTCAGCATCCCAACACCCCTTTCTACACACAAGGACATACAGTGCAGCGTGAGCTTCTATAAGCTTTTCGTGATCCTTTCCTCACAAGCACTGTTTTAAATAATGTCCATCCACACAAAAACAGTAAAATGCGCTGTCAAGAGTATGTCAAGCTAACAGGCAGTGATGTAATTCTAAGCAAAGAGCAGTCAGGAGCCTGATAAGAGTTATGCGGATACGTCCAATTACTTGAATTAAACCTTTTATTTTGATTGATCTGTTAGTCAAGTGGATCTACATGCTAGTCAGCTCTACCACTGTACACAGCAAGGCCATGGGCTACGAGTTCGGCCAAAAACAGGGTATGCAGATACGAAAGGAAGCTTCATTCATCTTTTCCGACACAGCATTAGTCGTGGGAGTGTTGGATGTTTGACCTCTGGAGTGCATTCCGATGCCTCTGTTCCTCAGCGTAGTTGGAAAGAAAGTGTATATTTGTGTAAACATGCAAAACAGTCCTGTTAGTAAGGTTAAAAGTAGCACTATTTTGCCTACACCCACAATTGCATAAAATTGTCTGATGTAAACAAAGGAGAAAATGTCATGCACTTGTACATCTAACAGTGGAGATGCTGGCTCAGAAAAATTTCACCCTGGATTGAGTTTTCCAAAATATCCGCATTCAGTGACCTAAAACGGCAAATTATTTGTGGATTAAAGGCTGTGACACATAGAAAGTTTCCAAAAGTACCCATGTACGTCTTGGCAAAGACGAGTCAAACCCACCACACTGAGGCCTTAATGCCAGAGTGCTGAATCCTCCTTGACATATCTCTCTTAGCATGAGTCATGTGACCTTTATTTGTTTACCATCTTAAAGAGCTTTAAAGAGAGATTTCATCCTTGATTTCATTCGGAGGAGCTTCATTTCTGCAGGCTTTATTAAGATGGAGAGATGAGGGTTAATCTGACCTAATTTCTGTCTGATCCATTTTAGAATCAGGATATTTTTTTCGCAGTGTCAAAATAAAAAAGGCAGGATAGTGGCAGACTGCGAGTTATTTCTGAACCCACTCATCTCTTCCTCTAGACCTATGAAAAGAGGATGTTCGTACAGGCTTGATTTTTCCACTTGCCAAAGTGTCATCCCTCTAGAGCCCAGCTGATTTGCCCTTGGACCAAAACTATTTCTTGGGGGAGAGCAGCATAGTAACACTGATTGTAGTGTTTATCCCCCTGCTGTTTGTTTTATGCCACAATGAATGGGACGATTATGGTTAAGGGTGGGTATTGTGAGTACTCCTAGATTTAGCAGTTATAGAGTTCCTGTAAACAAGAGCAGTCGATGTATAGTTACTGCACAAACACACACTAACATGAATCGTCAGTTGAATCTGATGGGATGCCATTTAATTATGCTGTTGTCTTATTTTTTAGCTTATTTATATCCCAAGATTGGAATATAGTTATATTTTATGCTGTACTTCTTTTTAAAGGGAACACTTCTGTTTTGCCGGTATGTTTTGAGAACTTAAAATTGTGCTCAATTTCTGCCATACAGTTTCTACCTGCCCATTAAAAAGTATGCTTTTTTTAAAATTAGAGTGAATAAGACCTTTGTGATTGTACGATTTGCTTACCAACCCAAATCTGATTCTCCAAGGGAGTGTGAAGTTGCCATAAGGTCAGCTAAGGTCAGGAATGGAACAGAGACTCGTTCATGCTTGCATAAACACAGAACTGAGTCAGAAAGTACAGGTTCTGGGGTTTTGGAATGGCTTTTAGTTGTATGGTGGGACATACAACCTCGGGTTGTGTGGCTTGAATCTACGAACAGTTTACAGCACTGAATAAATGCATGTCCTTTCTCTCTTTGCGCTTGAAAATATCTGGGGATTTATTGGTCTCTAGATCAACATTTTTTCCTCCCAGCTGGACAGGAAGACAAAATGCTTCTAAGTACTGTCCAAACACTCGGCCACACCCACGGATCAGGACTGAGAGCTGTTTAAACTAAATTTAAAAGAAACTGAAAAATAAACTTTTGCTTTATCAGGCTTTATTGTTCTGTTTTCCCCGGCTGCCTTTACACTGGGGCGATGATGTAAGCGTTGAATTCCGCATAATGGCAGTGGTTTGTATTAGAGACTCATGTTAAGAGATTTTGTTTGCACAAATTCAGATTGGCATACATATGCATACACACCTACATCCTGAGCTGAGTTTGATCCCAGTGTTCAACCTTCTGTGTGTGAATATCTTAAAGTTAAAGTGAATATGTGTCTCTCTGTAGGGGTCTGTGCGTAGACTGAAGAGTGGAAAGGAATTGCACACAGAAAATGAAGCTTATCTCCACTTCTGCTCTCAAATTCCAGTGGAGAATTAGAATGCAGGGAAAGACATGTCTAAGCAGGTTTTCTGCTGCAGGGATAGTGCTAGTGCTCAAGCACATGTTCAGTTATGCTGCAACTGTTATTCCCTTCCCTCTCACGATTCTGCGAATCGGCAGTAATTAGTCACTTTGTATGATAATTATGTGTTTATATTCTTCTTTATGTCTCGCTTCGTTTAAGAAACGGAGCTGTGTACATGCTTTTTTTGCCACTTCCATGAATCCTGAAGTGTTTTTGAATCCTTAAATAATTTGAATGGTTTGTAAATGTGCATTCAAATCAACTTTAAGTGATGGACCTTTCTTTAAAACTCGGATTACTTGATTGCCCTGCAAAATGATTGGTAAATTACTCAATTAAAAATGTAACTGATCCTGACAGGTCCAATAAATTTAGTGAAGCTGTTCTTTCTGATAAATATGAGTGGCATGTTTGCTCTTTATGAAGTGCTAAGCTGTTTCTTCTTGCTGGTATATTTCAGACACTACCCCAAGACGTCCTTCACCAGTGTGGCTGATACTCCAGAGAACCTCCGGCTAATGCAGCAGAGCAAGGTGCAAAGCCAGGTATGTGGCCTTCATCTTAATTCCTTCTCCTCATTTTACTCCTCCCCCCACTTCCTGCTCCACCCTGTCGCCAATCCTTTGGGTTCTTTTCCTGTCTGACCCATGGCATCCGTTCCCATAAATCCGGTGGGGAAAGCCAAAAGAGTCTGATGACATTAGTTATTTACCTTGGAGTGGTTGATGATTTACAGAGGCTGTATGTGAAGCGATGCTGTTTAGTCTCTGGTTTTCTCATATGCTTTCTGGTGAGCTCATGTCCTGTAACAAAGTGGTGTAGCATATTTCAGTTTAAATTCAATATAGTCAGTATAGTCAGCATGGTCGCACTTTAGTTAGGTCACTATGGTGTGACTAAACTATAATGTGTCTATACTGACTTAAGATGTTTGTTACTTTTGTTACTTCTTCAGACAACTGTTCTTCTGTTTTGCATTGTTTTCTAATTTAATAAATTTTTCATTGCAAACTATATTATCAGCATTTGAGTGAAACTAGCAAATATTTATGTTAATTTTAGAATGTAGTGTTTGGCAGTAGTACTTCTTAGTCGTACTCCTTAACTTAATCGACTCCACAAGTTTGTGCCAAAGCCCCTGATGAACAGTTCCAGAGTCATCTGAACATGTGCTTCATTGGAACAGATAACAATCGGGGCAAAAAATTGTACAAAGGCCTTTAACAGAGACCTTCATTGTCACAAATTTGCTTGAATTTGAATTGTGATTCAGATAGAGTCATGAATATCATTATATCTCCTTAAATCGCCTTGTCAACCTTTTTCCAACATTGTTAAGCCTTCTGTAGTTCATTTCTATGTTTAAAGGTTTAAAAGCTCGAATATTTCAGTTTATTCTTTTGGGCCTCACTGTATGTCTCTAAGAAGAGAGAAATTACGAATTTGTTTGGGTTATAGAGAGTAATGCAGATGCAATGAGAGGTGAGATTACTTTTTTCCAGAAAGTAATAAGCATTGAAATTTGAGAAAAGTAATTAGCCATTTGTACTGGGTGACGTTTTGTGAGTAACTAACCCAGCACCACTTTGCAAAATGAGCAGCATCTTTTTCTAATCACTCCATTACAGCAGTCACATTCCATTGCATACCACAAAGTGTATTATGGACACAGTGTATAGCCACAAGGGTACATTGTACTCTATGTGTTTGCAGCACATTGACTGGGACTGCATGAGAGCAGTGGATATTCTTCTGATCTATGGGTCCTGCTGTCATGACAATTGGATTGCCTTGGCAACTGAATCTAACAGACGGTCTCGCCATACCCTCCAAAACACACGCAAGCACCATCAATACCCCCTACTTACACACACACACACGCACACACCTCACCAGTAGAAACCTGTAATGGACAATGACTGACCATAGCCAATTATCCTGGTAAAATCAGCTTAGTGTTTGCTATCCTGAAGGGTGCAGGGAAAGGCACCACTTTCAAAAAGAATCCTGACCCACCTGATTGTAATGAACCCAATGCATATGTCAGATCTAGGAGTGACCAAAGTAAAAAGGCATTGCATCCACTGAAGTTCCTGTAAGGTCATGCTGTCTATGTAGCTTCTATAAGCGCCATCTGTTCTTTTTCTCTCTGTGCCATGTTCCTTCCGCTTGTCCTCCTTTCTCCAGACTTTCTCTTACCCACCCCACCCGACTTTCTCTCTTTTTTCCTGTTGCCCAATGACCTTTCTCCACCTTGGGGTCCCTTTGTTCCTTGCCATATTAAAAATGAATAGAAGCAGCTTAACATTTCCCTCTATTTATTAAGAAACCTTTGCAGACTTAATTTAAACAGGTACATATTTGCCGTTTGATTCATTTGGCCGTTGGAGTGATTTCTTCTAGTCACTAGAAAATTATTTTGGTTCTGTTCAGATAAGTTTTTTAAAAAACTATCAACCATTTGGTAACTCATCTTGTTTTAGTGTTTCACACGTTAGCTAGCTACATAAAAGTGGTTAACTAGCTTAAAATACTTATTCTGTAAGCATACCATCAACTCATCATAGAAATCTAGTCATAAACTTGTAAAAGCATCAGAACCTTCATCTTGATCTACATATATATTATATCGCTTATTTTAGCTATATTTAGTAGTCTTAAGGATGGTCAGACATGCATGCTCCATGTACCACATAGTAATACGTTGCTGATTCATTGTCTGTCCACCATATTTTATTAACATGTTTTTGTCTGTTGTTTGATTTATTTTCTCCTCTTCCTTCTTAAATAGTGTAAACACTGAATCCCTCCCACTTGTTTCAGCATGCACATCATTTTGCATACGTGTTGTACTTTTACTATAGTACCCAAGCTTAACCTGGATATGTTTAGGGGACTCTGAACATGGTGCTGCAGTGACACCATGGATTAACCCCTGCAGTAATTAATACTGCTCATTCAAATGGGGTTAATACCAGGGGAGGGGAGGGGAGATGTTATTGTTTGTTGCGACAAGGAAAAAAGGGAGGATTCATAGATAAATATCACATTACTCAACATTACCTCAGAGAGATGATGCAAAAAGATCATTTTGTCTGATACCCATGAACTTTACACATGCATACGCTTGCATGAGTTTTGTGTCTTTTGTGCACATGCGTACACACACACGCACACACACACACACTCAGCGACAGTACAGGCCCATAAAAGCACAAGAGCACAGAGATGGTCAGTGGTGTGGCAGAGGCACATTACACTCATAGCAGTAGTGTTACTCATCATTTTTGGCATAGTTGTGTGGCAGAGGGGGGTCTTTTCCCTCTCTCTTTTCTATTTAGGGGCTTTGTTTACAGGCTGTGAGAGCGCACCCCTGGGTCAGCTCCGCTTGGCCACTTTATGGGGAATTTCCGGGACCATGCAGAGGCAGGGGGATGGGGAGATGTCAGTCTGGAGAACATCATGGAAAGGGAAGGGGGCTTCTCTGTGTGTGTATATGTGTGGCACTGGGCAGTATATAGTCTATATTGATTTGTCAAGTACATTAATGATCATTTCAGACACATGCACAGTTTGCAGTGAAAGAAACAACGATTCTCCAAAATCATAGTGCAACATAAACAAAAAAAAGGGAAACAACACAAGACTACATAAGTGCGGGCAGGACTGGCGCGGGCACAAGACAGAGTGCAAAAGAAAAGTGAGAAAGTGCGAAAAAAAGAAAAACGCACACAAAGAGCAGTAACAATACAGTTGTGAATGAATACAGTATCGTGACACATACTGTATACTAGCAGCCGTGTAATTAATACATAATAATAAATGCAGTTAATGTAATCTGCTGAGGGTTCCAGATTTCGAGAGAACTGCATTCAAAAAACAGTTCAAAAGAAATTCCTTTATTCCTTTCTGGAAATCTGCTAATCTTGGTGTAATTCTGTGACTAACAGAAGAGAATAGTCCTGTCAAGACAGGGTATATCAGGCTTCAGAGGTGTCTAGAGGAGACTAAACCCATTCACAGCCCAAGTTAGTCTTGTTACTATCATGAAATAATAGCTCAAGGAGAAGTAAAAGTGCCTTTATTTAAAAGCGCCTGGACAGATTTAGAAAGTAGGGCTGGTCATTATGACTATTGTAATAAAATGTGTCACAGTGTGCTTTTCTGAGCATGTTGTAAATATAACCCGTGCTTAGATACCGCATATTACACAGATAGGCATGAGCAATTGTATTTAATGCAGTGCTGGATGTGTACCGCTGAATAAAAATAAATCTTTGATGTTTTAAATGCATCTTTTTTGTTTGTTCCAAACCTCAGTAAAACTATAATAATGCGCATCACATATTGTGAAAAGGTCATGATGCTATTTCCTTTTACTGTATCACTACATAGAACCACAGTGCAAATTCTCAGTACATCCACCATGTGTCGGCTTAGAAACCTGGTTCAGCCTTTTCCCCCCAATAATCTTTAGTTGTGAGATTCAATGTAGAAACGACAACAATCTGACAATGATCGTTTCTATGCAACTATGCAGAAAAGCTTGGATTTCTAGACTACCCAGTCAGCGACATAAAGTGTTTCCCACTGACCCCAGAACCTCCTATAAATTTACTTTGCTAGTTAGTATGTTTAGCTTTGCATGAGACGCTACTCTCCCCAGAGCGATGCTGACATCTCGATGTACTGGTATGCAGCACACATACTATTTGCCAAACAGTCACGAATATATGTTATTCATTTAGTATTATTTATGTACTGAGGAGATTGGTGCAGAATTCAAATTTGGCAGTTGGTCTCTAAACTATGCAAAATGTTTATGAATAGGAACTAAAGTGGTGCTCTCTTTTTGGTCTAAAATCAAACAGTAAAATAAATCTATAAAAGTCAGATGTGTGAGTATCCGTAAAGTGTAACAGATGCTGTCAACATCAGAAAATTAGAAATTAGATACTAAATGTAAGTGAAAATTAAGTATAACTGAGTCTTATTTTCTTTGTACCTTTCTCTTTTACTCTAGTATTTCTTTGTGATGTATTTGGAAAGTATTTTGTGTGTGTGTGTGTGTGTGTGTTTCTCCCCTCAATACCCTCCTCAAATCAGTCAACCATGTGTATGGTGTGTGTGTGTTTGTGTGCATTGGGGTGTTACGATTTGGGTCAGGAGACAAACACACAGGCAGGACTGCATAGTGGGGGTCTGTGTGTTTTGGATGGTGCTGGGCAGCATTGTCTCTAAATGTTGGTCAGATCTCCCCCATAATACCTTGCACTGACTGCACTGTCTACCATAACTAGGTGCCTGCTTTCAGAGATCCTTTCTTTTCTACGCATACCTCAGTGCATCAGTACATGCTAAACGTTATATAGGCAGCCCAGTCACTCAGCAAGGCCACGCACTGTTATTAATAATTCATCTCTGACCCACAATATGGTACTTGTGGCTGGAGGCTAAAAAGTACTCTTGCTGTTTGCTGGGAAGCAACAGTCAAATCATTATCACTCAGCGAGCTTGTGGTAAAAACACTATAAGAGCGGCTGTACACCAGCCATCCATAAAAGGATTCTGGAGATGATCTACTGTTTGTAGAGCAGTAAACTCCAGCCACAGTAGATGTGAAACTGCCAGGCTTGATTTTACAGGCCCCTTTTTACACCACAGCTAATGCCACTGCAGGACACTGTCACTTCTGTTTGCCTCAATGTCTCTTTCCACAAATGAAGGAACTGCATGAAACGTGGAACTTTTTAAGTTATTCACAAACACAATGTGGCTTTTGTTTCTTTTCTTCTTTTCAAGTTTTGTGTGTGCGCATGTGTGAGTGTACGAGATGAGGAGTCATGCTCCAGTTCCTTCCGTCTGCACAAAACTGACTCTAGATTTTAAAACATGCACCCAGGTTTGCACATGACACCTCAGACATTATGCAGGGCCGCCACTGGGTGCACATCCTGTGTGTGTGTGTTTGCGTAACCGTGTACAAGTGCATATGTGTGTTCAGTTGAAGGGAGTGTGTGTGCGTGAGTGTCAGAGGCATATTTTTCACAGACCACAGCACTTACTTTGGTAAACCACACATCCCTATTCATAGCTCAATTTTGTCCTAAACACTGTGCTGTAGAGTGAGGGGAGCACAAATTCACCCATGCACTGGCTATAGAATCAGAATCTAGTGAATTAACTGAAAAAACTTCCATCTGCCTCTCTGTATTTTTTAATAGGGCTGATAATATTGATTAAATTAGTAATCAAGTAATCCCCCCCTTTTCCTGGTTCATTTTTGGGGGAAAAAGTTTTTTGAAGATCATATTATCTAGTCCGCGAATATAAGACAACCCCCCTTTTTTAAGAAGTATTTTTAGAACAAAAACTGGGTCTTATATTCGGGCCAATACGATATATCGATTTTTTAAAATATATATATTATTATTAATGAAAATGGCAGCCGGTCAGCGGCCACTAGAGGCCGCCATTTGTTTACATTTATTTAAAGACTTTTAAGTTGAAACATTTGCGTTATTCATGTTTCCCTGTTTTGTTTTAGCTGTTTTGTGTTCAGTTTTTGTATTTAAGTTACCCTGGTGCCCTGTTTTAGTTGTCTGTTCTCCATCACACTACCCACCTTTGTTTTGGAATATAAATAAATAAATTAAATTATTATATAAATAAAAATTAAATAAATAAAAAAAAAGATGGAAGCCTGCCTGTGCGCCTCCTTCCTAGACGGGCACAGCCCATACATGACACCAACAATATATAAACATGCACTGCCTTTCAATAATTTTGAGGGGCTTAAAAGAAAGAGTCTTTAAAGAAGCATCTTTCCAAAATGTTTGGAAACAAAATTTCCAATCAATAAACTTCAGTGTGTCTGTAGTACTGTATTTTTCATACAGCAAAAATAAGGAGTGCCTGAAAAGTGTAAAACTACAAAAGTTTATGCAGTCATGAGCTAATATATGCTATAAAGAATATGCTCATCCGTGCTCTTCAGAGAAAGGATGGCGTGTTCATCAGCCTTTGTTTCTTGATAGAAGAGTTGAATATGAGGGAATTTGTATAAGATACCATGCATTATCAATTATAATTGATTCATGAAAAACACTTATTGGTGACTTTTTATGTAAACAATTCATTGTGCTAAACATATTTTTCTGTGTTGTGTGGTCTCTTATAGGTGCTGTACAAAGAGGATTTTGAGAAGAACAAAGGGAAAGGCTTTAGTGTGGTGGCAGACACACCAGAGATGCAGAGAATCAAGAAAACGCAGGACCAAATCAGCAACGTAAGGACAACGTAAATCTCCCCAAATGTCTCTGAGCTACAATGTTGGCTAAAAAAAGAAAAAAGTGTGGTAGTCTTTAGTCACACACACACACACACACACACACACACACACACACACACACAGACATGTGTTACATTAGATATCCCAGGCAATTAAGGAGTAATTGATGCTGAATGCATGTTTGGGCATGTTTCAAGCTCTCTCTCTCTGTCTCTGTCTTTTCTCTCTCTCTATCTCTCTCTCTCTGTCTCTCTCCTTTTTCCTCCCCTTCCTTTCCTGTCTCTCCTACCTCTTCACAAGTTGTTCCCTTTCCTTTTTTAAAATCTTTTTAGCACAAGATCCAAAAATCTCTCATGAGCCAAGATTCTCCGATCTCCACGCCTACTTTCTTTCTCTCTCTCTCTCACTCCCACCTCTGTCTTCCCCTCCTTCGCCATCATCTTGTGTCGTGGCTTGTTGCCAAGCAACCCTCAGATCACCTGACTAGTGTTTAGGTGTCATTTCCTCTGACTGTGCCTGAATTCTTCCTTAAAGGGTAACGCCTGCAACACCACACGCAGATCAGCACAAATGACTACACTAAAGCACCGACTGCCTATTGCATCACCTTGGGTGTATTTCTGAACAGGATATTGTAATGTTCCTTGTTCCATCAGATAAAGTATCATGAGGATTTTGAAAAGAGCCGAATGGGAGGAGAGGCCCCTCCTCTTGACAGCAATGCTGGTAAAGGTATTAAAATCCATATTCACAATAGGTCTATCACTGCTGTATTAAAACGCTGTATTGTCAGAATGGTAACTTTACAGGAAATGAGAGGGTTTTTTTTGCTTTAGTGCGCATTAATGTAACAACATTATTGTAACAATACTTTTTGGACTGTTTGTGGTGGTCCGTTGTACATGGAAATTTAAAAAATCTTGTTCTCCACGTCTTGTGCAGAATTGTTACTTACACCAGTGAGTGGTCTCATCCGTGTGATCGCTTTTTTTGTGTGTGTATAGCCTACCAGCCTCCTAGCCATCAGAGCTACAATTATGAGCCCCAGCCTCCACGCTCTGCTGCAGCTCCACCAACTCCTAGCAGCGGGGTAGGAAACGTCTTACTTTCATTTATTCTTCGAGAGCCTGCGCACACTAGTAGTTTGGCGAAATTCCGCCTAACATCCAGAGTGGTTGATTAGCCAAGCCATGTTTATGCTTGATGCTTCTTTAGATTTGCACTGGAGCTACAAGGCTAATGTAGCTAATTACCCATGAACATCGTGTAATCTGTATATCTAAATCACCACACGCTTGGCACATAAGTGTTGGCTATGAATTAGTGAGCTAACAATTCACAAAACTCAGTTTCTTATATTTTTCATTCAACAAAAATATTGCCTGTATTAATGTTTCCACTTTTCAGTTTAGGAGAGCATTCAGTTCACTGCACGTCACGAGTTAAAATATGCTTACAAAGAGCATGTTTTTCCTGCATGCTGTTTAGTATGCCATAAAGAGGAAGTTATATTTTCAGAGGAGGGAGTTTCTACCGCATTGTTTGTTGAATGTATTGTTTGTGTGTATTGAATTGAAAGGCTTGCACCGATTGATGAAAAACAATTCACTATACTCTTACAGTAGGTTTGAATACAAATTGGACTTCCATCAGCCTTTGAATCACTTCTAACTTCACATTCAGCCTGTAGTGAATCCTTAAATCTTGAGTTTGATCCACGTGCAGTGATCTCAAGCTATTTGCTGAGTAAGAAAACGAAACTGGCTGTTACTGTTTTTAGCTATGCCACTTGCTTTTATGCATTTTTATAAACAACAGTGTGTCATACTGTGTCAGAATCTACACAAGCTAGTCTGTATGAGATTTAACGTGACACGTTTTGAGGCAAGTGTGTCATCACTGTGCTAATTAGTGTAGTATATATAACCTGCCATTACTTGTCCAGTCCAGTGCAAAAACAAAGAAGCAAACGTCAGACACTTAACCTATCTTGACTGAGTGACTATACTTGATTGTGCAATTGTGTAAATTTGCTTTAATGTTTATTACAACAGTAATTTCCAGTAAAAAGATATCTTAGAACTGTGTGTGTGTGTGTGTGTATCTTCAGAAGCGTTACAGAGCGATCTATGACTATGCTGCGGCCGATGAGGATGAGGTGTCGTTTGCGGATGGAGACGTGATCCTGGACGTGCAGCAAATCGATGAGGGCTGGATGTTTGGCCGTGTTGAGCGCACTGGCCAGCAGGGCATGCTACCCTCCAACTATGTGGAGGCTATATGAGTGACAATGAGGAGTGAGGCAGGGAGAAAAAAGGAAAAGAAGGATACAGGAGGGAGGGATGCGCAGAGGAAAAAAAAAACAGTGTGCCATTTCCACTTAAGGTTTATTTTTTACCCCTGGTTCATTTCACTATTTGTTTAACTTGGTCTTAAATGAGAGAAACTTGATCAGGCATCTAAGCTTCAGCTAGTTAGAAACAGTGCTAATAGGCGTAGAGTAAAATCTTCTCCTGTCAGCTGAGCGAGCGCTCTTTTTTTTTTTTTTTTGGTTTTTTTCCCCCTTTTTACTTTATTTACTCTCCCTTTTTCAGTGCAGTAGTGTTTATTGGGTTTGTGCATTGCTTTGCCTTTGCATTGGAAAAATATGGCTCAGTTTGTTCTCCACATGTAGATTCCAAGGTCTGTTACAGTGGAAAAGAGTTGCAGTGCGATGTATTTCATGGTAAAGAGTTATAGAAATTAACGTTAGAGCTGCAGTGTATGCTGGGAAATGCAGTTTCAGACAGTTGCTTATTTGAATGGCCAGATGAGTGGCCAGCACTCGTCGCCCTCTCATTGTCTTAATCGGCAAAGTCTTAATCACAAGCTTGTTATGGCAAGCACTGCAGACAGGTAGGGGAAATCCTTTAGAGTTCTTTTTTTATGCACTTTGAGGGAAAAAAAATACCAAAAAATATATAAGGCTTTTATATGGTACAGTAATTTACTGAACATCATTCTGAAATAAAAAAAAAACAACCGTAACAATTGAAGTTTTATAGAATTCTGAGTATATATGATCATAATCTGTGACTTATCATTCCATTGTTATTTTGTAATGAAGCATTCCAATCTGTGATTATATGAAATAAATAACTGATTAGTAAAGCACATGAAGGAGTGTTTATGTATATATACTTTCATGTCACTCTTACAGAAATACAGACCCCCTGAATTTTTGAATGTGGAATTACATTTTTTGATTAATTAGATTGGCATTTCCTCAGCCAGACAGATGCCTAAACATGTTTCATTTTATTTAGACGTGCTTAATTTGTAGTTGGCTGCCTCCATTGCTGGTTTTAGAAGGAAAAGGGAAAGAATTTTAATATACAGTAAATATTTACAGTTTGAAAAGAAATCTTCAATATCCATGTTACTGCACAGTGTAGTAAAACCAAGGCACTGCTATTGGCATTGTATGTACATGATAATAAAAAAGAAATGTACATTCCAGTTTTTTATGAAACAAACATTTCTGTTGGAGCAGAAATGCCCCCACAACAACCAACCAAACTATGTGCTTATGTGCTTTAAACTGTGTCTATTTGCACTCATGTAAAAGTGCTATTCTCCTGCAGCTCTCCTGGAAGTGTTCTGAAGTATGACATCCTCTTGTGAATTGTTTCTTGAATGCGGGGAGGTAAGCCTGATACCTGGTTCCGCAGAATAGATGCGTGTTTTCCTATGCAGTCCTGACATAATCTATGAAAAGAAAATGTGTTCATTATGGCCAGCTTCACTGTACTAGAAACGTCTCTAGTTTTTAGAACCATGCATGATTCTACTCCATAAAGTAGGAGCCCTGTAAAGTGTAAACCCTGTAAAGTGTATATAAAATCGCCTGGTAGGTTCTGTCTGTGCGCCCCCTTGTGGCAATTCTGGTGTACGACTTTCTTGCTCACAAAGACCATCCAGTTTTAAAAATCATCTACATTCCCAAAATAAATAAATTGCCTACTATGAAATAAGGACTAAATATTCATAAAATTCGATAGTGCATATAAAAAAATATTTAAAAAATCAGTGTAAATCTACAGGTCCGTTCATCGTGAAAGAGTACAAGCCTCTGATAATACAGCAATTACACGTCAACAAATTTTTTTTTTTGTAATCAATAGAAACCGCAACAAACTTTTCTAAACCAGTTTTTTATGCTGATTTCAGATCTGCTTTCATTTTTCAGTCACATCAACTTTTGGAATTATGAGTCATATTAGATTTGCAATGGACTTGCATGAGGTTTTTATGAAACCGCAGGCACCAATCAAGTAACTGTTTCAATATTTTCAGTGCAAAGTCAGATAGGCGCACACTGTGGCATAGAT
>JBBPCY010000109.1:32720135-32744899 GCA_037974405.1 Brachyalestes nurse | reverse complement strand
AACGTATATTTCTGGGCTGATCTTGCCTCCATCCCAAATATGGGATGAAGCCCCATGGACAGTGAACAGGTTAAGAGTTCTGAGAGTTGAGCTTTAGTAACATGTTAGCCTTGCAGCTGCAATTCTAAACAAAAAAAGCAAACACTGGACTCCAAACATTACTTGGCTGATCAACAACTGTTTGTTTATCTTTGATGTGACACTGGCCTTTGGAGACTTTAAGTAACATGTAAATGAGCATGTCACAGGTCTGTCAGTCCAATTGTCCATAAAACATCTGCTGATGTTTTTATACAATCAGGTGATCCAAATCTATCTATCTATCTATCTATCTATCTATCTATCTATCTATCTATCTATCTATCTATCTATCAGTCAGTCAGTCAGTCTGTCTGTCTGTCTGTCTGTCTGTCTATCTATCTGTCTGTCTATCTGTCTGTCTATCTCTAAAGAACTAAACAATGCCATATCAATGCACACACTATAAATATAAATATATTGTAATTGCCATGTGGATCTTGTCCATACCCCACACCCACATCTGAACACTTTATTTTTCAAAGTTCCTAAGTAAAAATATGCGCAAAGCACAGTGCACACCTAATGTGGTCAGATGTGTATCACATGTTTTCTTTATATGCATTTGGCCTCGACAAACACGTCAAACCACTTTTGCTATAATGGACCTTCTGTCTCAACTGATCTGCTGGCAGGCTATGAAGAATGCAGGAAAAGGGCCAAAAAATTGATAGTAGCATTTTTCAAGCTCAAAATGACATTATAATGTATTTAATAAATGATTCATATATTTATGACAACCCATCTGTATAACTGATTAAAAATAAGACATAACATGTGGACTGTGCTATGCCATTTCCCACAGTGTTAAATTCAGCAACTACATGCAGTACAAATGACAAAAAACTGATATACTTAAGACTGGCCTTTTTAGAGGATACATGTAATTTGAGCAGGTGTGTCCAAACAAGACTGCACAAAAAATGCAGCCGAGTTTAAATGGGGCTTCTTGGCAAGGTAATTAGAATGGTATGCAAATTTGATTCCATGCATACCTGCCAAAAACAGCTTACCTGGTTGGTGTGGCCACTCCTGTCACACCCCCCGAAAACATAAAGCGTACCCTGAAGGGACGAACCACATGTCTGAGAGAGCAAAGGAGGAACCTCCCCACCCATTCCCCTGCGAGCCCTATTACACACAAACACACACACAGAAAGCGAGAGAGAAAGAGAAGTGAAATCTTAGGGGAGAGAGACTTGTTTGCGTTCAGTGTTGTTGCCACTAGAGGTGTAATCATGGCACGAAATCCATTTTATGATGTTATGATAGCGTGCAAAATGAACAAACCCATGCACCAAGCCAAAAAGACACAGAACAATCCACTGAAAATATGATAAAAGACCTTTCAAAGGAATTTATTATCCCTTTCTATTACCCGGGATGTTGACTACAAACCGAGGACTCAAAGATCACACACTTATTAAAGAGGACTCCATGTGTGTGTTCAATATCAAAGAGTTACAGGAGTCACACCAGTGCTGGTGATACGGCTTGAGTAACGAGACAGGAATTCAGCCCAGGAAAGAAACCAGAAAGGTGTGTTTTTGCCTCACCAGAGTCCACTTTCCATATCATAGAGCCAGATCTCATCGCTGGGCAAAACAACTTCTTCTCCATCCACATACTGCAAGGGAGTAGAGCAGAAGCAGACAATACTGTGAGGTCATAATATCCAGTTTGGCAGTGAAATACAAAACATCAAAGCAAAATGAACTGAGTGAACTTTGTACCAAAAAAGATTTATTGGGTTATTTCTCATGTGAAAAAAACATCATACCATCTTGGCTTTTGGTAATACTAGTGCTGATGTCATATGTTTTATTTGTATGCTCATACTGTACACTGACAAGTAAACAGAATGCAGCACTTTTTCTTTCTTCTTTTAAGCAGTGTTACATTAAGTGTCATTGAGGAAACTTGTCTAACAAGACTTTCCATGTAACTTTCAGATGACTGGTAACTCAAGTAATTTAAGTGTTTAGTGCAAGCTCGTTCAGATTTACCTGACAGCCTCCCCACACGTACAGCACATTTCCACACAGGACAGCTGTGTGGTCACTCCGAGCTGGAACCTCCATCAGCCCCCGGGGATGTCGCTCTGCTGCTGCCGGCGCTGGAGTGCACTGCCGTCGGTCAGTGATGAAGCTCAGAGCCGCCAGGGGGAGGAGAAACAGGAATCAGCCAGGTCTGTGTTTACACTGCGAGGATGGGTATGCTAACAGGAAAAACCTCAACGAGGAGCGAGAGAGAGTGAGAAAGAGGGGGGTAGAGATATAGAGAGAGAGAGAGCGAGAGAGAGAGAGAGAGAGAGAGAGAGAGAGAGAGAGAGAGCGAGAGAGACAGAATGAGAGAGAGAGAACGAGAGAGAGTGAGTAGGGGAGAAACTTCAGATATGTAAGCATATGTGGGTATTTTTTCTCTCAGCCTTTACCCTTTGCTTCACTCGCGGAATGTAAATAGTCTAAATCCAAATCCACACGTGTCTGACCGGAGCTGCCAAAGAATGCAAGGGTTTTCCAGGGGTGACTAAATTCATTTTTAGCCCATTCTCCTCAAAAAGAAATATGTAACGCTGAACTTCTCTACCGAATAACGATAGCGAAGCAACAGCTCTACGCAGAGCTAAGATAAATAGCCTAAGCTGCAGTACCTGAGGCTGCGTTCTCATTATTTAGAACATTTTGGATCTGAGAACCATAAGAAAGGGAGTTATAGTAAATTCACAGGACTGGTATGAGTGAATAAGTGTCATTGTCAGTGCACAAATGGAAGCGTGGCCTGTGTTAATATGAAGGAAATTACCATTTCAAGAAGTGTTAATTTGTGTCACTACTTTTACCCCTTAAAATTACCCTAATTTTGACGTTGATTTCCCATACAGGAAGGGGAAAACTGCACAGATTAAGGGTAAAACTACGGAATTTTCCCCTTTTCCAGTTTGCCTCTTAAATAATATAACCTTCTGAGTTAATGCCTTCAATTAAAGTTAAGGGGTTTCACACTCATGCTTTGAATCTAATTTTAAATCTAAAATTAAGAGGTCAGTTTCACAAATTAACGGCCACTTAATTCAAATGAAGGGGGTTGGTTTTGTGTATTGAATAAATTAAGATAGGGTTAAGCACATGTTAAGTACATCGTGCTTCGTAGTGCGTTGGGACACCAGTACAGTACACTGTTAGTAGTTCAGTGACCACTAGATGTCGCCCTCCTACCAGATTATGTCTGTTTAATGTGGCTGCTGTACCTGTCCTGACATGAGGTGTAATTACCTCTATTTCTGCTAAATTTCCAGGCAACCATCAAGACTTAATGGTGCTTAGTGAAGGCTAAAGAAAAATGTGTAGACATCCTGCAGAAAGAAGTGCCTGGGAATTAGTTGCTGTTATACCTGTATTTATTTTTAACAATGTGGAAATAAATTTGTGTGTGCTTATTTTTCAGGTTTCACACAAGAGCCAGGTCAGCCAGTTTAAGGCAGTGAGTTTTCAAAGATGTGTGTGTTGAGGGAAACATTGAGGGCCACACCGGGAGAGAGTTTCCTGTTGTTGAGGGCTGGGAGTTTCCCGTGATACAGTTCGAGGGAAACGCCAGAGGATGTCCTGAATGCCTAAATGTGTGTGTGTGTGTGTGTGTGTCTTTGTGTTTGTGTGGACGTGTGTGCCAGTGTCTCCATTTCTGTCTATGTTTTTGCGTCTGTGTGTTGGTCTGTCTGTATCTGTGACAGAAAATCCGTATTTTTCGAAAACATACCGGGGCACCTGTGCAATTACTAAATAGTTTATTTTGAGAGGCGTTCATCAAAACTACAGTTCCCACCTTCCCCAGGCCAAAAACCAGGGGAAGTAGAATCTGCCCAATGAGGGTTTAGCATTAGCCACCATATGGCTGGATTACAGCAGCAATGGTGGTTGTCAATGGTGACGGTTCTCTCTCTCTCTCTCTCTCTCTCTCTCTCTCCCCCTCTGTTGGAGGAATGGGCGTGGCAGCTGTTGGGAGATCCAGTGTACGTTCACTAGCATCTAGTCATGTGACTTCTTACTATCCTTCTGATCCCCCTCTCTCCTCACCCTGTAATGCAGTGTGTGTGTGTGTGTGTGTGTGTGTGTGTGTGTACTGTACCATCAGAAGAAGGGAGGGAGGAAGGGGGAGGGGTGCTGGGGGGAGGAGGAGGAGTGAGAGCGAGTGAGAGAGGGAGGGAGAAGAGGGTTGAGCCGAGGCACAGAGATGAAACCAGCTTAGAGCGAGCAAGAGGAGGGCTGTGTATGAAAGAGCGGAGCATTCATACAGCGCCCCTTTGACCTGAAGAACGAGGATTACATATGTCCCTCTTCTTCTGCCATATGACAAGAGTGAGTGACATAGAGTGAGGTGGAGAGCGAGGTGGAGACAGAGTGAAGGGGAAATCTCTAGAGGAGATTTCAAGAGGGACTACATTGGTGACTCCACTGACAGAAGGAAAGAGCCAGAAGAAGAGAAGCCCACGAAGACAGAAGGAAGAAGACAGAAGGAGAGAGAGAGCATGCTGCTTTGGGAGAGGTGTGTGTGTCCCCTGTCCTGGAGAGTGCGTGTGAAGAGAACGGTGCAGGATCACTGCCATGTCAGTGTCTAGGAAGCCCCAGCAAGCTCAGTGAATGAAGACATGGACCAGGTAAGGGTGTGGAGGTGGCTTTATATAAATATATACACACACACATACATATACACAATTACACACATACATGCATATATCATGGCAGGTACACCACCCTGAGAGCATGTAACATTCACATTCATGTCCTCCAGGGGCGTACCTACCGGTGAGCCCTGCTGGCAGCAACAGTGTGTTTTCAAGCTGGGAAGGTGGAAGAGGGGAGAGGGGGGGGGAAAGATTTACAATACAGTACAATACATTTCAGCAGTCCTAAATGCTTGTGTTTTTGTTATGTGTGTTTGGTGTAGCTATGCACTGGAAAATGTCCATTCGAAAAATATATATTATTTCAGCACAGTTACTCCAGTAAATTCGAAAGACAAAACTGTCTGACATGTTTTCTGCATCTGGAAATGATATACTTTCTTCGGTGTACATTGAAATACTTCTGATCGGGCCAATAGTCTATTACCCAGTGATCTAAACTTTTTTTATATGGATTCATATTCATAATAAGTAGAGATGACACCAGTCTGATACCAGACAGTGCTGAATATTGGAAGGGGAAAAAGAACCAGTCCAAAAGAGCACATTTAACTGCCTGTAATAAAGTGTTAGAGCAGTTAGAGCATTGTAGTCTATTTTAAGATGCTAATCTTAAAAGAATGCTTAGCCAAGCCATCAAATGTACACAATTTTTCACTGAGCCCAGACATAGTAGATCAGCCAAGATGTCTGGAGTCCAAATTTTGCCTCCTTAGTTTAGAGCCGGAGCTACAAGGCCAAATTGTTTTTGGAATACATGCTGAAGTCTTAAAAATGTCTTGGCTAGTCAATTCTATCATTGGTGAGTGGAAAATGTGAAGGACTTCATTTAAGAACTGCACATTTAAACAGCATAAAAACAACATAGTAGTTTTTAAAAAAGAAACGTCAGCTTGGTGTTCAATATATTCAAGCTTCCAATATTGGTATCTAGAAAGAAAAACAAACAATATTGTGTCAGCAATAATAGCAGGCCAATGACTGTGACTGTAAACTAATGAATGTAGACAAATGTCATTAAAATATATGCATTTTCCAGCAAATCTTGAATGGAAATAAATGGAAATCATGTGAATCATCATTGCCGATTATATGACGGTGGCGCGAGACTTTCCAGGTAAAGCCTCTGCAATGCGTACAGGACAGGAACTGCCTCAGTGGCCATGAATGTGGAGAAAAAAAATCTTTCTAGATTGTTGTATGTTCATTAGAGCGCAGGGTCAAGGATGCTTTGGGAAACTTGGCTCGCGCAGCTTGGTCCCACCTCTTTTTGTATTCCTGTTGTAAAAAAGTGAGCCACTATGGCCCAATATTTATTACCTCACTAATTAAACAAATTGGAAATCTCTTCCTGAAGTACAATCTTCATTCTTTGGAGTTAAACCATAAAAGAATCACTTTTGGTTCCCCAAAGAGCCTTTCAGTTCAGTTCAGTTCAGTTCCTTTCAGTGTGGTTTGGAGAGTTTTTTAAAGAATCATTTGCTGGAAGGTTCTTCTGGGAGCCAGAATTATTTGTTGTTCTGTGGTAATGCTCCAAAGAACAGTTTTGGGCACCTTCATGTTTTTAAAGTATAAGTGTTTTAAAGCCAGCAGAACTAAACTGTGTAGGGCAGTGGTGCTTTAGGAACAACACCGGGAACCACTGCTCTTTTAGTTCATTCTTTGTTGAGAACTATCAAAACGGTTCAAGTGTAATTCCATAATTGCACATTTTCAGTTCATTTCATTAAAATTAAAAGGCCAATATTCTGTTTTCGTCTTGTATTTTTTTTTTTTCAACTTGTAAGGTTTGCATGATTTAATGCTTATAGAACAGTTCTAATTAAATTTCACCTGACAACTTTCCAGATTCACTTTATCCCTGAGATTTAAACAGGCTGTTTTTGTTGCAGTACCTTTAAGACTGATCTCTATATGCCCTGTACTGTGATGCCATTCAAAAAACATTGGTTATAACTTCACTTTGCTATTGCCTGATGTGACATCACGAAAAACAATGAATTCAAAATAACATTATTTTGCAGGTTGTTTTCTATGCATGGATCATATAGACTGGTGAGTGAATGATGCAGTTTGATATTGTTTACCTAACACATCAAACTCTTATTTCCAAAAAAGCAAAAATAAATCGATTTTCCATGATTGGGACCCTGTAAACTGATAATAACATCTCATCTTACAAATACAGTTATAGTATCAATCACCAGTTTAGCTAATCTAGGTCATTAATATTGAATTACACCACATTCCTTTGTAAGTCTGACTTTTCTTTTAAGATTTAAGATTTAAAACTGATGAGTGGCAAATCCTACCCAGTTGAATTCCAGTTTTGTGAGCTTTCTGAATGAGCTGTCTGTTATAAAGTGTATGCAAGCCTTCTTAGATGCTTTGACTGACAGGACAGAGCAGAGGTCAAACCACTTGGGGCTTGTAGACACTGTCAGAAGAGTAGTGTTTTCAAACAAGACCAAAAATATGACATGGCGCTGACAGAGCTGTACTTTCAAACGACTTTTTTAAAAATACTTTTGATTTTTAAGCATGGGAAATAGTAAAGTTGTCCCATGTGTTCTGAGAGAATTAAGGGGCTGTTAGAGAAAGAAGAAGGCCGGTGTGGGAGTAGGACTGAGACGTAAGCTGAAGAAATGGGAGTGTAGAGGAAGTAGGGAGGAAAAAAGAGATGTAGAGATACGGAGCGAAAGAGCTGCGCTATCAGAAGCGATGGTCTTCAGCACAGAAACACAGGCTGATTATGTGAGCAGAGAGTGGGTATGCGTGCGTGTGGGTTAGGTTGAGCTGTCCTGTGTAGCTGGAGCTGGGTCCTTCCTGCCTTAAGGGTTCAATCCAACTCATTCTGCCGCTCGGATCCACTGTTGGGGCAATTATGTCTCTCTCTCTCTCTCTACATCTCGCTCAGCTCCCTGCTCCTGCCCCTGCCTCCTGCCTCAATTCATTCTATATTACCTACATCAGTTGCTCTCCCCAAGTTCATTGTGTAGAGTAAATTGTATCTTCCTCATTTTGCCTCTTTTTCTGCCTGTCTCAATGTATTAGACGTGTATCTCTTGTATTTTCTACTCAAAGAAGTCAGGAGTCATTACGTTATGCTATATTGGGCCATTGTGGCTCACTTTTCACAACAGGAATGTAAAAAGAGGTGTGACCAAGCTGTGCGAGCCAAGTTTCCCAAAGCATCCTTGACCCTGCACTCTAACGAACCTACAACAATCAGGAGTCATTACTTTATGCTATACTACTATACTACTATACTGTGCTGCCCTATATTACCATACCACTACACTAGTCAAATATATTGTTATGTAATATTATTACATATATATTCACTTGGTGACTTATTATGTATCTCCTATATATCTTCTAGATAGAATGTTCTGGCTGTTCAGAAACTGCACTTCTGATAGAATTTCTCCATGTATCAATGATGTATGAGTGACAAATAATAATGATTAATATTCATTCCCTTTTTAAAAATGGCAAACACAATTTCTAGTGGTTCAAGTTTGTGTGTTTGTGACTGTGTGTGTGTGTGTGTGTGTGTGTGTTAACATGAGTTGCCACATGACACAAATGAGTCAGGACCTCCCAGTCTGTATCTTTCAAACTGGTAGGCACACCCAAGAGGCTTCCCATCTCTCCACTCTTTTTCCCACATTTACAACTGATCATTTTGGAGAGATAGAGGAAATGTTTATGCAATTTTCCCCAAAAAATGTACCTTGCAAGTATTGTAGTAGAAAAGTGTGATGTATTGTCAGAAACCACATAAGTAAGTCTATTTGACATTACTTAACAACTTGACATGGTTTGAGGGAAGTGTGTGATAATGCAGGCATGCAGTTTTCATAATGCTAATTGGTGAGCTTCCATTACTTATTAGCGACATTAGCCTTGTTGCTCCACTGCAGCAGTAAAGTAGCAAACTTCACAGGGCAGCATGTCTGAGCTTATCAGCTACATTTGAAGTAAATTTAATTTTCTTCCAACTATTATAAGAGCGTCCCAGTCTTTTTGTTCCAGATTCAAATGATAGGTATGGGTAAACAGTTTTAGAAATAAAGTTTTTCTTCCCCCATTCGAACTACTTTTCCAAAGTAGTGGGCTCTCTGTTTGTTTATTCACTGTAATGATCTGTGGGCTGTAGGCTGGACTCTTACTGAAGTCCCTGCAGAGCAGTAATGGGGTTGTTTGAAAAGTCTGCTGTCCTGTTCCAGTTCTGTCTAGCTCCTGTCATGATGCTTGCAGAGCTTTGGTTAAAAGCGACAGCACTGAAGCCTGTGGATAACTGCCTAAAGAGTGACTGACAGATCAACAAATGGCAAGTGATAGCTGCGAAATAGTGCTGCTCTTTTTAGTCCACAGCTGTCCCTCTATATCTCTAACTTTTTCTTTCTCACTTTCAGAAGAGCCTGCACACACACACACACACACACAAGTTGACAAATAGTGCTTTTCCTGGGGTTGAATGGCAATGTACCACCAGACCCTGGCACAAATTACTGCAACAGAGACTTACTGAATGGCTTTACTTTCAGTCTGTAGTCAACTTTTAAGGCCCTCTCTGAAAGCTTGTTTTTAAGGAACTGATACATTACCTGGGCTCCTCATGCTGCACATGACCTGGCCTGGCCCTGTGTGCATTTACAGAGGATGGCGTTTGATACACTGGCATATTTACACTTTAGAAATGTCTTGTTTGGTGTTAGTGTTTTATTGTCACTCTAAATATTATTGACGGCTCTAAAAGTGGCTCTAAAAGTGGCTCTAAAGCTTTCCCTGGTTGGCACTTGCCACTGTGGTAATATCTGACCCATTCAGAAACCTTACAAGCTTTAGACCAGGGTGGCCCATGACGACATTCCTTCTTTAGTTAGCACTGAAGCTACAAGGCTAATGTACTTAACAAGACATGGAAGTTTATGTACCACCAAGTAACTAAAACACACTGTTTATGTGGTTTTGACACTATGGCACATATCATGTCCATACTTAGCAATAGCAGTATGTCATACAGTGTCAGAACCCACAGAAGCCAGTGTGTTGTAGATTACGTCTCATTACAACATGCTTTGAGGTGGGTGTATCATGAAACCGCATAAGCAAGTCCATTTGCGGTTACTTACAGCCCCATGCTGTTTGAGGCAAGCGTGTGATGATTTAGGTGTGCAGAGTGCACGATTTTAAGGTTGTTAAGGACATTAGCCTTGTAGATTCCATGCAAGAAATTCATTTAAGACATTAAACAGACAACATTTAAGGAAAAATGGAAAACCATGTAAATTAGATTTTTGCCCCAAATTATTGCTTTAAATGTATTAAAAGAGAGCTTCACATAGACATGCTTCCAGGCAAAACCATGGACAGTAAATGATGACAGCTTTAGGGCGACTGAGAGGATCGCAATGACATCATCAGTGTGGCGTGCTGTGGGCAGTTGATGTTTAAGTGATGGAGCTCCATCTGTGCTGTGTCACCCTTGGGCTGGGAGAACCGAGCGTCGGCTAGTGTGACTCTCCTCACTGCCTGTACCACTTATTTATCATGATGTTTATGCCTGCTTAAAGGGATAGCTTGACCAAACATGCTTAAATGGATGCTAGTATCCACCAGTTAGCATTGCGCTATTTCTTCATTTATTGTAAGCAACACTAGTTTTTTTTTTACCTTTCCTGTAAACTATGTTCATATGTGATTTTTTTAATTTGCATTGTTCCATGTGTCATCTGAGCTTGCCTGTGCACAAATTTGAATGAAAATTCTTAAAAATATTTGACTTTCATATTGTATTCAGTTCCTTGGTGACACGGAAGTGCTGATTATTAACAAAACTTTACAGATTTGATAACAAGCATTGCAAAAGGGGTTCTGTTAGATGGTCATACAATGTATAACTGTACAAAATGTAATTACTTTGGATCACAAAAAAACAGGTATTGTCTCCCGGAGTGGATAAGGTGACTTTACAAAAAGGGTTATCAGGATATATATAGTGTGATGTGTTGTGATGTGAGATGTGTTGTGCTGGCTGCCATAGTGACGGAAATGAGCTAAAAACAAAAGATGGTGGAAAGAGAGAGTTTAGGGATTATAAAATACATAAGCTTAGTCATTGTGTAGAAGCGTTTGGCTTTGGCCCCTCGAAACGAATGATCAAGGCCTCCAAGAAAACAAAGCAGGCGTTTCCAGGAAGTAAACATGGCTCACCATATTGTGTTTATTTTTACCCTTTTCCAGACATAGTGGAGAGACAGACTAGGGTAGAGGGTCGTTGGGTTAATACGGGCATGTGTGTACATGTGTGTGTGAATGTTTGTTGGGGAGGTATTAGTGGTAGGGCAGGATGGAGCAGTGGGAGGGGTGGGTGTTAGAGGCATGGAAACGTGGGTTGTGGGAGTTGTGGGCAGCGGCTTAAGGATGCCGATTAAAGCTGTTGTGTAATAGCTGCGGGTCTTTGGCGAGGTCTAGTGTGTGTAGTCTCAAACACACAAGGCACTGCTGCTCTTCTGCCTGCTTTGCACAGGACCACCACTCAAAGACTCATACCCAGGGCTGTACAATATGGACATGGTCATGAGATTACTTTGCTACAGTATGCTACAGTATCAAAAACACAATGAAAAACACAATCATGTAATGCGGTCGAAAATTACTTACATTAATTGCATCACCTGACCAAGACAGTCACTATTCTGTGATTGGTTAAAAACACCATTGCACAGCCTTGTTTTATTATCTTTATTATAAGAAAGCATAATTTACTTTGAATGTAATAGAGCATCATTTGCTTGAAAGTAATAGAGTTTTAATCATTATGCATTCTCTGGGTTTGTTGGTTTGTTGATGTGTTTTATGTAACATAGTGCCCTTGTTGCTAGACGATCAGAATTTGGGTTATCCTTTAGTGTCGGAAGGGATTAGAGGTTAGCTGGTTGCCAATGAGCATTTTGTTGCAAAATCTCACACTCTCATCAGAGTGTTTTGTGGAGGACTGAGGACTTGCGTAAACAGGGCATTATCAGTTGAGTGGGTGTGGCAATAGAGGCTTGGGGTCAGCTGATGAGCAGAAATATCTGAAGAACTGGAGCTGCCCAGAGCCATGAGAACAGAACAGAAAAGCCCTCCTCTAGCCACATCCAACTCTGCCCCATAACTCGTTAATGTTTGTATTGATTATCTATTACCTTCTCAGAAGAGAATTCATCAGCGCTGGACTGAGCCACAGCTGTGGCCAGTTCCGGGATTAGTCGGAATCTTAAATGGGGTTCAAATCTTTTGCTCAGTAAACAATAGTATAGTGAGTTTTTTTTTCTTTATACAACATTTGGTTTTAGCTGCCCAATCTGATCTGTTGAAATTAGTTTTACCTGTGATGTTTTGTATCATTGAACTGAGCACTGGATGCTGACAATACAGCTTTACTTTAGGCTGCATGAACCTTAGTGTAACAAATAAAAGACTGCTTTTTTTCTGTAGGCAGTTTTGATGCCTGAACAACTAAGCGGACTACTTTTTCTGATAGAAGAAATCACCAATATTAAAAACACACATTTGGTATTTTTGGATCTTTTTTTTGTTGATCACAGCTGTGATGTTACAAACAATAACACATTCCTTATGTCTTTTTGTTTTGCTATGTATCTGAATGAAGGAACCTCTATAAAGTGAGGATCTGTAGTTTGAGTGTTCTGAGGGGTTGTACTTCTCTCTGGAGGGCAAATGTAAGCTGGGTCTGTGCCTGTCTGCCTGCATACATCAGTTATTTCCATATACATGTATGACTGAATGCACAACTAGAACGCACTCGCATTGCCTCCTGCTCATATGCAAACATTGTCTTAATTAGCAGGCAAGCTCACTATTATGCCTGGAGATGATTATTTTAAAAAAATACAAGAAAAAAAGCATCTGTTATTTTCTCTCAGTAGCTTTCATATGATATGTAGTAAAACAAAAGTATCTTGAACCCTTTTTCTGAACGTCTGTACATACTTATATGGATGAAAATGCCATCATTTCACTGAGTGTACTTAACCATAGTGCTTCATCCAAGCATGCGAGGAGCGGGTGCTTGTGACAAGGCCTGAGTGTGTTTTCTGAGTCCCCCTTGTGGTCAGAGTGCACATGTACGTATTCACCACTGGCATGCTGACTGGATTAGTGGATTATATATTTAGGGATATCTGCCCAGCACTCTGTAAATAGACAGATGGACGCCCCCTCACTGTCCTCGCCACGCCTCGACAGGGCAGATGTTCTTCTCTCACTCGGCAGTGTCTCTCTCTCTCTCTTTCTCATGCACATTTTGCTTTTAAATTTGCTCATGCATCATTTATTTTACAAGTTTGCCGAGTCTGCTTAAAACCCTATTTGGAAGTTGCTGTAATAGGTATTTTGCTCCACTGGTGCTGTATTGGAAGTCTGTATTTAAAGTCTGGATGTATTATTGTTTTGCATTCGATTTGCATTATGTTAATATTCAAATGTCACCACATAAAAATAATCATATATTAGATTACATTTGTAGTAGATTTGCATTCTGTATCATCATCATCTTTTAGTTTGTAATTTTAACTGTTTGTTTTGCTTTAACTGCTTTTTTTCCACAGAGCAAGACTCAACATACAACATTGTTTCAAAAACTGAAATCTTAATAATAATAATGATCGACTTTTTGTTGGGTGGGTGGCTGGGGGTGAGCGACATTGTTCAGGTGGTATGATTTTCTGACAGGTCAAGTGGGAGTTATGTGATATAATTGTCCTGGAATTACAATCTTGTCAGAAGACCTTGTGGCATTCAGTGTTCCAGAAGACCCCCACCCCTTCTTTTCCATCCACACCCCTCCTCCATTCCATCACCCCCTCTCATCACTTTCTAACCCTGTGTCTAGACTAACCCGCCCCCCTGACCCCCAACGCCTGCTTTTGTGGGACGGGGGGGTGAGTTTAGGAAGGCCCTTCCCATTTAGTTCTGGGGTTTACAGCCACTGTTGACATATCTGGATGGCTAGACAAATACTTGAAAAGAACACCTCTTCAGTATTAAATGAATAGTTCGTTTTTTCCTCCAATCTACCCATTGGCATAAATTATATGTATGACTTTTCTATTCTTTTTCATGGAAACACGAAACCTTGGTGTTAAACCATTTGCTACAGATTCAGATGGCTGAAGTATTACAGTGGCCAACAGTTTGGTTATTTCCCTGCTCAGACATACCGTACCTGGTGTGTTTCGGGCAGAGTGTCTTGTCTTATTTACGTGTGGCTGCAAATAAAATTCTAACATATTTCATGTTTTATAACTAAGACCAGCTAATAAGTAGAATCAGGTAAGCTCATGCTAACCTGCAGCCACACTGCCTCTTCAAAGATAAGATTGGACTTGCCTGTAGGGGAAGAAGGGGAACAAGCATAGGGAAGCTACCAAACTGCTGGACAGTGGCCCTCCAGGGCTGGAGCTGTGTATCATTGCGAGCCATGAAAAGGAAACTTCTTTATATCTACAGTTTCAATGAAACTATTAGGCACTTGTTGAACATATGTACTCTGACAACATGCCTGTTTCAGAGCCATGCTGTGGAGGTCTTTTGTCCTAGAGCCAAAAATCTGAAGAGCTTTTTTTAGACATTTTTGAGGGCAAAACAGCTGATTACAGTCAAGTTTGGCTGCATTTGTTCTCTTTCAGTTTAAATTCACTGCTGACCTCTACTGGTGGAAAATGCTACTTAAATACTCAGATGCCACTTAATTATAACTTAGATCAGTTACAGCTGTATAATACTGATTCTGCTTTTGCAAAGAAACATATAAACATAAAGAAACATACACATTATATTAGATATAATTTAGTATTTAGTTATGGAATGTCTTTATGATGATCTATGGTATGGTTGTTTTGAATCAAAAGTGCATGAATGAGCCGGTGTGTGCGTCTGTGTGTGTGATTTGTGAGCTCATCCAGAAACACATCAGTTGATGCATAAAACTCAGTAAGTATTAATGCACCCCCCTTCTCTTCCTCTACGCTTTCATGCAGTGTTTGTTATGTAATAGGGATCTGTGTGTTTATGATGAGCGTGTGTGTATTTGTGTGTGTGTGTGTGTGTGTCTTTTGCCCTTGGGAGGCTGTCGACTAATGTCAGCTTCAAAATGGAGTCTCGCCTCATTGAGCTCCACTCCCACCCTCAGGCCACAGTGACGCTGCTGTGGACGGACGTACAGACGTGGCCATACAGACACAAAGATACAGTGTAGAATCTGCTTCATATTTTTATCCATTATCTTACCCAACCCTCATTTATCCTTACACATCGTTTTCATTTGTATAGCCTGTAAAAATAAAAAAAAACATTTTAGGACAATTTCATCTTTACAGTCGATAATGTGTTTACAATATTTTATTATTTAATTGTTTTATCTTGGAAAATATTTACTATAAAATCTTTACTGTTATGCTTTGTAATATTAATATTCTACCAGTGTCCAAATAAAGGTCCCCATACATCAAGTAAAGCATGTGAAAATTGTGAGGAAGTGGGACAGGCCCTTCGTTTCTCTGAATTAGTATTTGTTCGCTCTTTTGTCTACTATAGAATGTGGTCTATAGAAATTCAGTAGCATTCAGCAGGACTAATGTGTGGGACTTTCAGCTGTTCTTGTGTTTTTTAGCATGGTTTTGTGGCATTGGGCAGCACTTTTCTATAATAGGGCCAAGCATGCAGTATAAAAAGTACAATTGTGTGTTTTTAGCTCTTTGTGAAATGTCCCCAGCATGATGGAAAACATGAAAATCATGATGTTGTGGGGACATCTGGCTGGTCCCCATGAGGAAAAATGCATTTTCATTCCAAAAAATGCAGCTTTTCTAAGAAGTAAAAAAAGTCCCAAAGATTTCCCTTTTGGTTCCTGTGGTTAAGGTTAGCACAGCAGCATTTAGTTTATTGCTGTCAATGGAAATAGCTTACAAAGAAAAATGTGTGTGGTTGTATGTGCAGCCGTGTGTGTCAGAGGTTAATCAGCAGGTCATGGGTACTGTATCATTTGTTGGGGCACAATGCCCACCTGCTGCTTTGCTGGGCCCCAGCAGCAACTGGTAAATTTGGTGTGATTGAGAGACCACTAGAATGAATATTTGGCTTGCTCTAGGCTTACTCTATGAATATTGACACCCTAATTCATTCTTAATAAATGGATTCAACTACTTTCTTTAAGGTGTACCATTGCTGACACACAGCTTGTGTAATATCCATAGCATTGCAAAGAATATGAGATGTTCTAAAGCAGATGCAGATTCCAACCACCAGCTAGAGGGATATGAAGCCCACCATCACTGAGCTGTGGAGCAGTGGAACTGTGCTCTCTGGAGTGATGGAACTCCATCCATTACCTGTGAGATAATCAGATAACAGTCAAATGCTCACAGCCATGATCTAGCGTACAATCTTCCCAGAAGATTCTGTTATATTATTGGAAAACCTCCTGAAGACTCCTCTAATACCATCTCCTCTCCTAACACACTCTTCTTGTACTACACCCTACATAAAGATTTTAGCACTTAGAACTCTCTGGTCTGGTCTCCACTGTTTCCTCGTATTGTAAGTCGCTTTGGATAAAAGTGTCTGCCAAATGAATGTAATTTCAAACGACGTGTTAATGTCATTGATTTATGCACATGCAGTTTAGATGAGATTTTCTCGATTTCCAATTCTTAAATCTCTTCCGTTCATTTGCTTTTATAAAGTCCACACTATAAGTTCGTTTTTTTGGGTTTCTGGGTTTCACTTGTAGCTCTAAATCTCGGTTTAACACAAACTTAGACATCTGTGTGTAATTTTCTTCTCTCTGTCTCAGATGTGCTATTTTAAGGGCCAGTCCATTCACAGTAGTAGTGAACGGAGAGCGCGCGCCTGTCCGCGTATGTAAACACCGGCCTCGACGCCGATTGGCTGACTGCAGCTCGGCACTGCGTGCTGGCCACGCCCACCGGGTGGAGGGCGGGATGTTTGTGAAATCTGCGCTCGGTTTACAATAACGGCTCAGGAGAGAAAGAGAGAGAGGGAGAAAAAGAGGGATTTATATCCAGTGCGTCTGCCGTTCAGTCACGAAAACAAGAGACGCAGAAGATATGAGCAGCTGCAGTTACGGCATTTGTGTTTTTTCCGAGCTGATAGTTACCTAAACGACACGGTTCAGTGTTTAACCGTGTGTCAGGTTCGTGCTGAGCTTCCCACATGTCATGCATGCATGGAGTTGCTTTCTGCCTTGTTGGAATACCCCCTCTCTCACAATCCGAAGTAAGTTTAACTTTTAACTTTTCACCTTTAACTTTATTTGCCTTGTTAATCCCCTTGTTTTCACTCTTGGTCATATCCACTGCGCCTTAAGGTTAGAAGACACCTGCTCCTCCAATGTTTCTCCAGAAATCAATGGTGTTGACAGGGAGTTTGCTGCAGAAACAGCCTCTACTCTACTGGGAAGGTTCTTTATTAGATGTTGGAACATTACTGTGAGGCTTTGATTGCCACAGGAGCACTAGTGAGGTCAGGTACTGCTGTTGGATGTATTTGATAGAGCTCCATCACACCACAGCTCCACTGTCCAAATGTTCAGCACTGCGGGTCTTTATACCCCTCTAGCTGTGATCATAGGTTCATGTGTGGCTGCTCCAGTGCTTTTCTGTGGTCGTTACACAAGCTGCGTGTGTGCAGTTGTGCACCCTTGTCATCAGAAGGGGAACCATAAAGTAGTCAAGTTCACTAGTTAAAACTCTTTGGATACGTTTGAACTTTAACCAGATGTTCTGTTCCTGCCTGGGGCATTTTTCCACTCCACTGAGACTGTATTGCATTTGTGCCATAAATATCTGACAGCTAACACTGACAGTGAACTTCATACAAAAACTTTACGTACCTCAAGCCATCATAAAACAAACTGGATTTGTGCCTTAATGTACCCAGTGCCATGTATGTGGTGTGTCCACTGGAGTCTAAACAGTAATTAAAGCTGTACAAATAATCTATCAGAATTTAGGGTGGAAGAGAAACATGTGCCCCAGTGGTGCAATTTCCATATGTCAGCCCACAGCGACAGACAGAGGGGACATTGTGGCCGTTAGTCAAGCCCCCATAGAGAAGGGGGGGATGTGTGTCAATGCTTATTGTTCTGCACTGTACTGTGAAGCTTGCACTTGCTGTGGCCAGCTGCATCCTTCTCATACTTCAAAACTTGGGTCATGAGCACTGGAACTCCCCTTAAAAGCTTATCTCTAGTGTTTCACTTCGCATTAAGTGGGATGATGTGGGATGGTGAATTGCACCAGCAGGACTGATGAAGCAATGTGGAGTATTCAGCTGACAGCCAGGGCGGCGTAGACTAGTCTTTGTGTTTCTCACTTTCAGATGATCAACAGGAAAGCTTTTCATCAGCAGACACCACTGGCAACACTGTGCCTCATAACTAAGTGTTCAAACTGGATTGTGGCCTAGTATCTACTTTATTATAAACTATATTTAAAAGTGCAAAAACTTTTTCTCACTTTCAGATGATCAACAGTTTTGCACTTTTAAATATAGTTTATAATAAAGTAGATATTAGGCCACAATCCAGTTTGAACACTTTGCCTCATGTTAGTTATGAGGCACAGTGTTGCCAGTGGTGTCTGCTGATGAAAAGCTTTCCTTCACCAACTGGATTAGCTGCTGCTTAATTACATCTTTCTCTCTGTGGAGTAGAAATACTTTTTACTGCATGTGGGAGTGACCCTGCTGCATACAAGTTAACTGCAGAGGCCTTGTTATACTGGATCCCAACCACAGCCTTACTCTCTTTAGCACAGCTGTGGTTGCAGTTTTTTGTCGCAGTTTGGCCCAGCATCCTTAGACAGCTGTTTTTGTCAGCTATGCTGAGATTTGCGCTAAATGTTTTTTACACCAGTCCCGGACCCAGCCCTACATGATCTCAGTGTTGAAGACTCCCAACTTGGCTTAAAAAGGGCAGGAAAACCTCCTCTGGTTCCCTTGGAACCAGTTGCAGACTCGTAAAGCTTTATGTGGTCCACGTTAGGCCTTTTGTCATGAAGAAAAGTCGCTGAGGCAAGATAGATGTGCAAGTTAAAGTTTATAAGATGTGAAACAAAACCACAGATCATAAAACCTAAATAAACACAAATAAACAAAGAGTTAAAGACATTCAAATTGATGCAAGACCAGAGAAATAAGCATAGAAACTGCAAATGAGACTAGAAACACCTGAGAAAAAGATATTACAAACTATACACAGGAAGAAACACTAATAACAAAGGAAGGGTAAAAAGAAGACAACAGAAGGCCAGGCCAGGAAGGAGAAACTGCTTTTAAGCACATTCTTTTAAACACAGCTTTTAAGCACGTTCTGTATCTGAGGAAAGCAGCAAGGACTTTTACTTTGGTCTTTTTTTGTTTCTTCCTTAGTTAAAGCTGAGGTTTACTATTCTGAAGTGCTTTAAAGTATGAATCATTGCTTCAGCACAGATTTGAATAGCAGTTAAATATCTTTTTAATGCTTTGAAAATCCCCTTTTTGAACAGTCCTTTGAAGCAGAAAGTCTCCTCCATGCTTGATGCTTATGATGTGTAATCGAGGGCTAGATGGGGCATTTGTAATGGAAGAGAGAGATAGTGACTCACTGGAAGCATCTTTACTAGTAATTTCCTAAAGTTTTTGATGAACTTTTTACTGTATAATGCCTGTACCTCCTTACATTTATTATTCAGTTGAGAAGAGTTTGTCCTGGAGTGTTGTTTAATACAGTCAGTAATAAGAGATTGACACTGCTAAGTATGGAAAGGATAATACATTTTCTGTCATGGTGTTAATGACAAAAAACTTTCTGTAACCCATGACCAAGAGATAACACACATATTGTATAATGTGTTGTCCTGGTGTGCACTTGGAGCTAAACAGTTCAATCAATATGCTGTTTATTTCCTGTGCAACTTTTTTATAATTTTATTGTTACTGGAATTATGAAATGTCTTGGTTGTTACATTGTTACTGGATTTTTAAATCAGTTTTTTGAGTTTTACACCTCATTATCAGTATAATTAAAACTTGTGACTGTCCCATCCTGATTGGTGAGTGTACATAAGTGATTCCAGCATACAGATGCTACAGCAGACCATGGCTATCATACACTTTTTGGCTTTGTGTTACATTCTGTGGGTTATTATATAACCTTTTCTGATGCTTTCAGTTACTGCGTCTACTGCTTATAGCCAAAAGGCATGAATCGAATGCAGCCTGTTTTACAATGACAAAGGTGAGAAGCTGCTGACATTAAGCTTAGAAGCCCAATTTTTTCCCATGGGCTTAAGGCCTTGAGTTGTCAGTTATCTTTGTGTACGTTACAGACTTTCCTCAATAATTAACTTGCCCACTGCCTTTGGGTGTGTGTGTGTGTGTGTGTGTATGTGTGTGTGTATGTGTGCATCAGAGGCAGCAGACAGTTCTTCAAGCTTGCCAAGAGAAGCTCTTGTTGCAATTAAGCTAATCCAGTGAGCTTCCCGAGTGGCAGTAAGGGATGCCCTTGTCCTGTTGTGGTGTTCCAATGGGCCTCGCAGGACTCCATTCTTCTCTGGGAGAGATCTTTTACAAAGCTCATCACTGACTTATTGACAGAGATCAGTCATGACCTTCTCAGAATCAAAGCCAAATCCCACTTAAGACTTAAACCGAGGCCTTACTGTATTTTCAGCTTTCTTCTTCTGTTCCCAGTCCTCCTCTTATACCCCAGTGTTTTTCTTATATATAAAGCAGCAGTTCTGCAAATCCCACTTATTTTAAACCTGTTTTCTTGTTCTTGATTTAGGCAGGACTTCATGTATGTATGTATATACATATACCTGTCACAACATTGTGCTGATAGGCACATAAGCTCATTACAGCTGTAATGAAGCTTTGGATGTGCGTAGCCTTTGACCCCTTTGTAGGAGAGGGGAGCTACTTCATACAAACAAGTTTTGTGAAGTGAAAGGGAGCAAATTAAGCTGACCTAGACAAGCACAGTTTACAAGGCCTATGTCTTTATGAGTGAAAACGCTTGGTGAATTACAAAGAGAGAGAAAGAGGGAGAGACATGGCAAGAGAATTAGAGTGGGCTTCTGAATGGGCTTTGCTCATATCTGAGAGTGGGAGGTACAAGGCAAGCTTGCTCTGGCCTTTGAAATGCATCTGTGACAATGAGCCACTGTCTCTGCCAGGCTCAGAGTGGGGTGGGACATGTGTCACGGGAGGGGTCGGTGTTGGTCAGAGGCAAAAGGTCAGAGGGAACTGTTCAGGACCTCTTTTTGAATTGAGGTGAATGGGAACAGTAAGTTATATCTTTAAAGAAGCCTGGTGAGAAGACTGACAGGAGCTCAAAGGGAGCTGGAAAGAAAAAGAGAGAAACAGAGAGAGATAGAAGAAGAGAATGCCATTCCCTGAAAAACAGTAAGACTACATTCTCAGCACAGCCGGGGGCTAGTATAGGAATGTGAGTCGTATGGAGCGATGCAGAAAGAAAGAGATTAGAAGAAGAAATAGTACCAAAGAAGGCTAGGAAAGAAGGATGAAAGGAAAAACGATGGAAAGAACAGAGCAAAGGCGTTTGATGTCTAATTCAGCTGAAACTCGGCCTAGTGGTTGGGCAGAGATAAAAAGAAGAGTAACATAAGAGTAAGAAGGAGAGGAGGATGAGTGTGTGGAGTTCAGGGCATCAGGTGCAGCAACGGCACTGCCATGTATCCAATGTGTGTATGTGTGAGGGAGTTTGAGGTTGGCAGCTTTAGCTCCCCTTCCCCCACCAAAGTGCCCTGTCTGTATGTACAGCTGCTGCTTTGAGGTATTTTGTATGGCATGACCTTGATGCTTCCTATACCATTCTCTACCCACCCCTTGCATTCTAATGCCACAGGGACTTCCAGAGGAGCACAAAGTATTGTATACTACACTCAGTGATCAGCCACAACACAACAGGTGAAGTGAAAAGCAAATAATATGAATTATGTATATACAATGACAGCTGACAATGCGTGTGTCTGTGTCTGTGTATATATTATGCAAGATACCACAGCACACCTTCAGAGGTATTGTAGAATCCACACATGGATGAGTCTGAGCTGCTTAGGCAGCACAGTGTGGAACCTACACAATATTAGGAAGGTAGTTTTAATGTTATGGCTGATGGGCGTATTTCCATAGTTTCTTTAGTTCTTGTAGCACTTTTGTGTTCAGGTAATAAAAATAAAAAGAAGGACAAGGTGTGCTCCGCAGTACACAAGTCTGACAAGTAACAAGTCAAGTCATACGAAATTCTAATGATCCCAGTTTCCACAATTAAATCAGTTTAAAAAAAATCACTGATATTGAAAAGTTGAGTTTTATTTTCAAGTTTAATGAAAACTGTTGCAGCCTGCTTACACCTTGTAAATCTAGATGATTGACATTTTGTGGCAAACAGTAACAAGCTTCCTAACAGCACTGGCATAAGAGTCATAACATTGAGCATACAATCCAAATAAGTGGTGTGTTAAAAAGAGCTTAAAACAGCAAAGAATTTTTACAACCGTAACCATTTAGTCATGAGAACACAGGCATGTTAGCTAGTATCATGGCAGCACCCTCTTATATTTAACAAACAAAACGTAATGTCTCAGTATCTAGAAAAATACAAATATCTGATTCAAAAGAAGTGAAGTTGTTTCAAGTAGTCTGTCTCAAGTCTAAGTCAGGTCACAGGTAATGAATACAAAGTCAAAGTCAAGTCTTTCATCAGTGTTAGTCAAGCAAGTCTCAGGTTCTATACATTTGCAAATTTCCTCTGACTGAAGTTAAGTCATATGACTCAATTCCACCACCTCTTGTAAACGTAGTGGGGTGTCTACTGGCAGTAGCATGGAGGCCTCATTATAGGACCCCTTACACCACTGCTTATATGATTTTACACCCATAGTTCATGGACAGCTATGATAACTTGGTAATACAGAACTAAATTAGAAACGCTAGGTCATGTGAGGGATACAGAGAACATAATTGTAACATTCTGTTGCAGTTTTCCTCTAGACTTTTTATTTTTTCTGTTTAAAAAATATTAAGGTATGCCTCTTTCTGTTCGTGATGTAAATGTGTAGCATGGTGAGACATATGTTGTCATTTTTGCTCTCAGCCTGTATTTAGTATTTAATTCAGGACTAATAAACACAGGTTTATTGCCCCTGAATTTGTATGGAATGTGGCTAGAATGGGTGGAGACAGATTGAGGAGAAATGGATTTATTCTCTTCTGGAAGAATAGCTGAGTTGTGTCGTCACCCCCCAAACTATGCTGTGTGGGCTTAAGAGGACATGCAACCAGGCTTGTCTGTGTCTCTATAAGCTCAGTACAGGGGCGAAGAGAAAAGGCGAACGAGAGGGCAAGAGAGAGGGAGAGTGTGTGTGCTGGTTAGGGAGGATGGTTTATAAGATTTAAACCAAAAATGACAAGTGCTATTGAGAACCTGTGTAGGTCTTTCCTAATAAAAAATAATTTTACTATGATTTCGCTGCATTGATTTTGGAATATTTAGTGGATTTTAATCAGTTAAAATAATATTCAGAATCACTGTATGTAAAATGAAATTCAGTAAAATTCTCAGGCTATTTTCTAACATTCTAATCCCCCAAAACGCTTAATGTATTGTTTTTGTATTGCCTGTATTCCACCACCATGTGAATAGTTCCTCCAGTATGTATTCTATGTATTTATTAAAAAAATCATTTGTCATGTCAAAGTATTTGAATCAAATGTTCAGGACCTGCCAGCTTGTCCGCACATTAATTACACACTTTTATAACCTAAGAACTTGCCTTGTACAAGTTTCTTGTAAAGAACATTGAACTGACTGCTTGTTCTCTGTGGATTCATTTGATGTTCTGTTGAGAGTCGTGGCACCTGAAGGTCATCAGGGGCAAGTAAGAGGGGCCGGCTGACGGTCTGCTTGGTTATACAGCCTGCTTGGAAAACAAGGTTAGGGGTTGAGAGTTGGAAATATGGATCTGTATTTTTAGCATGGAACAATTTCACAGTTGACTAAATATAGGTCAATTAGGAGCTTTTCCTGCCATTCAGGAGTGTGTATATAAGCATGCCTTGTGTGCATAGATGTCTGTGTATGTGTGTTGCCTTTTCACAAGAGTGTGAGAGGGACACAATTATCTCTCTAGAGAGGGACACAATTATCACTACACATTACACAACTGTGTGAATTGTTCTAGGGAAATGCAAAGATTAGTTTCATCCTTTGGCACACAGAATGTCGTGTTTTCAGTTTTGTCCACATAGAATGAAGTGAGGCTGTGATTATTAATTATATGTAATCTAGTAGTCTAGGGATTCATTTAGCCCTCAGGAAAAAAAAAAAAAAACACAAAAAATTAACATCAGCATCCAGGTTCTTTTTTAAATTTTTAGTGGGGAAAAGTTAACTAAGATAGATAAATAATCATGCATTACATAAAATGATGCCAACATATTATTATTTATTCATCTGGATCAAGGAATAAAGTTCTTTACTTGATGTATTGTGTGTGTGTGTGTGTGTGTGTGTGTGTGTGTTTGCCTGCATGTGTGTGGTTTTGTTAGATTTGATGAAAAGGGAGTAAATCTCTGTGCAGTAAACTGAGCACTGTGTGCTGATGTCCTCCAGTGGATATGTACTGTAATTACACTAGCACTTCTACCCAGGATTAACTGAATGTCAGCCCTTTAGAATGATGTAACAGCCGTGTTTTGGATGTTATCTGGTCTGTACAGCATGTTAATGTTGGGGTGTGAAGCTTGTGTTTTTAAATACATTGACATACTATATCAGACAGAGGCCTAATGTATTGGAAGTACATGTGTATGTTACTGGTTCCTGATATTAGTGTGTCTCTCTGAGTGGCGTGTTTGTGTGTGTGTGTGTGTGTGTGTGTGTGTGTGTGTGTGTGTGTGTGTG
>JBBPCY010000109.1:32710019-32715019 GCA_037974405.1 Brachyalestes nurse | reverse complement strand
TAAACCGATTAAGTTTGAATTTATGTTTCTCATCCATTTTGCTGTGCTTTTATTATTGAATACAGGCTACATGGCAGTTTGCAAACTTTCACAATGAGCATTTAATCAAAACTTTGCAAAAGGAAACAATGTATTCTAGTCTGGTGATCCCTGCCTTCCTGTTGGTTGAAGGAGCAGTGTGCTGCAGGGTCAGAAGTTACTTTCAAAATGAATTCCACTTTTGAGAGTAAAAATAAGTAGCCTTATCCCATGTATCTTGGCAAAAACATTTCAGATGTATCTTATGTACATTTCCCTCTTTTCCCTCTTATTTAAAGTAGAATTAAACCAGTTATAGAGCCTGTAAACAACAACTACTTGCTTGCACAGTTTAATTAAAATAATGTTCTTAGTTTTTCCTTAGGTTTTTAAAAATGTTATGCCATTGTTTAGCTGGTACATTTTGTCTCTTTCAAGTCTTTTATATTTTTATATGTTATGTTTGCAGTACCTAGCGTCATTGTTTACCTATTTTTAGATGTATTCAGTTACTACTACCCACTATTTAGGGTCTAGTTCGTTTAATCCCAGCAGTACCATCATTTATTTATGGCAATTTGGATGTGTATTCCTCTCAGTTCACACTGATATTTTAAGGCTGGGCTTGTCTGAGTGTTGTTTAGCCTTGGGGTGCGTGCTGGTTTATCCTGGTGCTCTGGTCTGTTGGGGTTGTGTCTACACCTCCACTGCCTTACGTAAGGAGTGCTTGGAGGGCTGCTGATGACTAGTGGAGGGGAAGAAAATCAGTACGGCTCCCGTGCCCGCACTATATATTTGTGTGCTAGATGTGTATGTGCGAGAAAGTGTGAGTCATGGACAGTGCTCTTGAATGGCCTCCCATCCAGCGGTAGCCCATCCGCAAAGCTTGTCATTGCTTCTCCTGAGGAAAAATAGGTCAGATAGCTCAGACCCCTACACTCTACGGGGAAGTAAATAGTAAAAGAAAAACATAAGTGACAAATCAAAGAAAGGAATATAACCCAAACCCTAACCCTGACCCTTGAGAAAGTATGTTGTAGGTCTACATGATATAGGGGAAATTTTTTATTGCACCTACGATAAATTAGAAACACATTACTGAACGCTAGAGGTCAGTACTACTTAATGTGACATGGTAAAAGATCACTCTGCATTGTTTTAGAGCTTTATTAAATGACATGAGCAATATGTGTTGTTCTTCAATTGTAATTTCTTTTTAAATGCCTCTTTCCCAACTTATTTTTATCTCTTAAACTTATACTGTTTTTGTTTGCACAAGACTATGATATGAGTGAATGTGCTCTGCACTGACTGGCTGTCCTGTATTGTGCCTTATTCAAAAAGCTGTCTGTGCTGAAACACTCCTTATAACTTCAGCGTGAATGTGTGAGGTGAAACTACCATAGGCTGAATTGTGGAATTGTGAAAAACAATACATTCCATAAACGGACTGGGCAGACGGAAGTAAATGCTACATTCTGAAACTTTAAATTTGCTCTCTGTTCCCCCGTCTCTCCACTTCCTGTATGAAAAGACAGAACTCCACATCTCTACAGCGCAACATTTCATTTGAAAATTACAGTCTGATCACAATGTCTTCAACATTAGCATAGCTAGCTTTTGTTTAATTCTGAAAATTGAAAAACCAGTAAAATACATATAGAAAGCAGTCAAATTAAGGATGAAGCAGTCCTAAATTTTCCCTACGATTTCATTAACTGATGGCAACATGATGCTTGTATCACAACCATAAAAGTGGAAAACTTTTCATCCTGGAGGCAGACAGGGGATTATGTTTGAAAATGAATGGAGGATTTGTGCTTGCTGTATAATAAGCCCTTTAAAATGCTTATTCCAGTAAAACAAACAAAAAAGCTATTTCATGATGTGGGTCCTTTTATTCAGCAATACACCAAAAGAAAGTAAGGCCTGTAAGGTCAGTCAGAAGGCTGATAACACTTAATAAAAAATGTTAAAGGGCTCATTTACATAACCTTCAGTGATATAAGAGCCAAGATGTGGTAAAGAGCAAACAATAACAAACCATGTATTGTGCAGCCCTAGAATATAAAGATATTTTGTGGAAGCATTCCAGTTGTGTCTAACTGAATTTTTCTGGGACATTTGGAAGCTTTCAAATGACTATACTTCTGCCTGCATTGTACAATGTGTGTGTGTGTGTGTGACCTGCTTCGGGAGTTTGTGTGTAAGTGCGCTTGTGACCTGGAATCTTACACTCATGTGTGTACATTTACCCTCACTCGAGTGTGACATGCCCAGCGCTGGAATCCAGAGAAGAATCCTGTCATTTCAGCACAGCTCTTACATCACTCTCTCTGTTAGCCCCCCACCCCATCATCTTTTTCCCTGCCTTCCTGTGTTTCCCTCTTTTCCTCCTCATTCTTCTTCCTCTGTGTCATCCATTGTCCCTGCATTGGATGTCTTAACATGCCCCCGAGTACATGGGCATTGCACACATTCCTACCCTCTATTCTCATATCCTTTAGATCTTCTTTAATAATAGACTTGTTTTGTTCTTTGTGTCATTTGTTCTCTTGTCGTTGTAGTAATGAAACATTGCTTCGAACTGGTAACGTTAATGTGATTTTATGTAGTTCTGCAGGTCCATTCATCATGGAATGTTCACAGTTTTTGATCCTTTGGACTGGTGTGTCCATTTGATATAAAGTCCCATATGGCAGAGGTGGGAGGGGTTGATGAGGGCACAGATGGACAGAGGAGCTTTGACACACTTCAGAGAAACTAGAGCAGGAAGAAGCCCTGGAGACAGAATAAGCACAGAAGGGTTTAAGGAAGCGTTGAGACAAAACTTCTGGGAAGTGTTTTTATAAGACTCACTAGCCATATAGTAGAAAGCAGCGAGCCTTCCTCTATTAGTTTTGGAGTATTTTTAGAGCGTAGAGGATTCCCTTAATGGCTGCCTATGGGAGGTGCTGCTCTTCCTGCTTCAATGTTTCCACTTCCTGTTGTTGTTTTCCGGCGGTGCGGTGCCGGGTGCGAAGCGATGGAATGCTGGGACGAGCTGTTAGAGAGGAACCCAGGGGAACAGGAAGAGGGTGGGTGCAGTAGACAACCGAGAGCGAGTGAGTTCCAGGAGAAGCACTGACCACTGCTGGCAATGAGATCAGCCACTGCCCACTACTTTCACTGAATACTTTCTGCTCAAAAGCTGTAAAAAACTAGTGAAAACTTGTCTTTTTAATGTTGTTATAATGAAAATATAAAGTGTTTGGCCACAGATATAAGTAGACCCAC
Organism: Brachyalestes nurse; assembly: GCA_037974405.1. Taxonomy (NCBI): domain Eukaryota; kingdom Metazoa; phylum Chordata; class Actinopteri; order Characiformes; family Alestidae; genus Brachyalestes; species Brachyalestes nurse. Next base: position 32,711,725 of record JBBPCY010000109.1, on the reverse strand, counting down.
CATCAAAGAATGGTCATTCTAGAAATATGTTCAAATAGCTATGTTTGGTCACTGGGCCAGTGATCCACGTGGAGAGATTTACAAATGTGCTCCACTCAGTTTCTGTAGGTAAAATTAATCTGCTTCCAGTCTAATCATAGCTAATTGTGTAAATACAGGTATATTTAAATTACACATGACCTAAAAGTGTTTATTGTAAATCTCTGTCCTGTTACACTCCTGCTTTTCCTATGGACAAAAGATGTTACTAATTTTTAAAAGATTCTGCGTAATTACATGGGTAAAATGTCAACATAGTCATTTATGTGGTTCTCTTAAGAATCTTAAAGAGTCTGAACTGTTCACAGTGATGGTGATAGGAACCTGAGATCTGAAGAGCTTAATACCACATCTAGTTGTTATGTTGTTTTATAAAGGGTTTAAGAAGGATTTAACCATCTTGAAAAGCTTTGTTTGAGTATATTCATAATGGATAGGTACAGAGCAAAATAAAAAAAAAAACCTTATAGTTTTGTACTGATTTACCATTATTATTATACCATTACTATAATAATAATAATACATTTTATGTAAAGGCGCCTTTTTAGCACACAAGGACACCATACAATAAAACAAGTGCAACAGACAGTAAACCATTATCAATATAAACCATTATCAATATTACAAATAAAACAGAAAGCGTTAAGTACCACAAAAAATGTGGAATTCCCTTTAAACTGCATCATAAACAGTGCAGCATGTTCAAATTAAGTTTTACTTAACTTTCCATCAGATTTGTGTAAGGTATATTGTCACTGAAACTTTTTTCAAAAGAAATTAAGAGATTTAAACTCTCCACATCAATCGGCCTTATATAGAACTACTGGAAGTCAGTGCATCCACTATGAAAGCTATGAATAGGCCTAATCAATGACCCATCTGTCAAATGCATTCATGTCTTTGCCTAAAGTGGTTTATTTTTGGAAGTTAATGGGTCCTTAGTGTCCCAGTGTTTCCATCTTGCTCTCAACTTGACCTGGAGTCCAAGACTAACCTTTGTGCACACATTTAGCATTTTTGCCTGTGAATGAGAGTGCGTGCGAGTGTGTGGTGTTTTAATACTCCTGTTGTTCCACATCAGGAACCACTGTATTTACTTTTACCCTCTGCCATTGTTGGTAAGTCCCATGTGGTAGTTGATTATAGCATCTATGTTTAAAATAGACATTCCTGAGACATTCCTCGCTCCGGTGTGAAGGCGGTAGGGGGTTGGTCTTTTGCCCTCACACTGGGTGGAGATTACTGTAACAAGCTGAGTGTATTATTGAACCCCAAACCTAATGTAGACACCATGTTTTATGAATGGTCTAGCCAGGGAAGACAGCCATAATTGAGTCATCAGGACAGACAGGATATCTTACAGATGGGAACTGAGATTAGTATAGCTCAAGTTGATCATACTTTCTTGGGGAAGTGGCTCAGTGGTTCTCATTTGTCACTGTTTCTTACTGCATGTTATGCTGTTTCAGGCAAAAGGGCGGAGAGATGGAGTTCCGTCGTCCAACGAGAACTCTCGTCCAGTGTCTGGGAAGGGTGTGGTGTGGAAGGGTCCTCGTACTGTGGTCCTGCAGAAGAACTCTCAGGGCTTTGGCTTTACACTCCGACACTTTATAGTGTACCCCCCAGAATCTGCCCTCCACACCTCTCTGAAGGTAAAAGTCATCAAA